>OX030951.1:44580510-44965510 GCA_943735915.1 Pherbina coryleti | reverse complement strand
CAACGTAAAATTTAAGGAATTTATATATATTTATATCTCTGTCAATAACGAAAGCAACATATACATGAAAATAGTTGTTCGATTATTTTTGGCTTCATAGCTTGCAAGCATGTATTTTTATCCTACTTTTCAATCTTGATGTATATTTTGATACGAAATTGCAAAATTCATATCACTAAAGTTACCATCTCCTTACTTAACCGTACTCACATAACCTTACCCACAATAACGTACTTTATCTAACCTACTTGTATCCATCCAAACTAAGAATAATATAAATAATTTAACCTAACATAACTTAACCTTACTTTATGTAATCCAATCAGTACTGCCTTACTTAATCCTGTCTTACCTTATTTAAATAAACCTTACTTTACCTTTCTTCACCTTATTGCCATATTTAAGCTTACCTCAATTAATCTATAATAACCAAACATAACTTACCATACCTTATCTTACCTTCTCTAATCATACTTACCTCAGTTTACCTTATCTTACCTAACCTTACCTTACCTCACCTTAATCTACATTCCTTAATCTTATATACCCTTACCTAACTTTAAATAACCTCACTTTACTTTACCTAACTTAATGAAACCATGATGGTATGAACCCTATCTATGCCCGAACCTTATGGACCTTTCTTTTAAGTTACCTGAACTGACTGAACCTGAACCTAACCTGACCGAATGAAAAGAGCCTTACTCAACCTTATCTGACCTCATCTCACCTGACATAACCTAACCTTACTTGACTTTACCTAACCTTATTTGACATAACTTATCTTTACCTATCCTTACCTAACATAACCTTACCCAACCCTACCTGACTGTACCTAACCCCACCTAACCTCACCTTCTCATATCTAACCTTACCTAATCTTGACTACCATTACCAAATTTTGCTGTACCTTACCTTAACTAACCTTACCTTACCTTACTTCACCTTACCTTACCTGCCTTACCATACCTTACTTTACCTTACCTTATCTTACTTGACCTTACCCTACCTTGCCTCAACTTACCTAAACTAACCTAAGCAAACCAAGTCAGGTATGGATGGACGTTATTTATCACACCTTACCTTACCGAACATGACCTAATCTAACCTTACAAAACCCTATCCAAATTAATCACCCTAACCTATCCTGTCCTTATCTAACTTAATCCAACATAATCTTACCTAACCTTACCTAACCTTATTTAGCTTTATCTAGCCTAACCTAACCTTTCCTAACCTTACCTCACCTAGTCACAACTAATCTTATCTTGCCTTGACTACCATTACCTAATCTTGCCTAACCTCATCTAGCCCTAAATTATCTCACCGTACCTTAACTTTCTTGACCTTAACTTACCTAATCTTACCTTACCTTACTTTACTTTTCCTGATCTGATCTGATCTGACCTGACCTGATCTGACCTTACCTAACATAACCTAACCTAACCTAAACTAACTTAACCTAACATAACTGAACCTAACCTAACTTAACCTAACCTAACTTAACCTAACCTAACTTAACCTAACCTAACTCAACCTAACCTAACCTGACCTTATGTACCCTTAACTAAATGTTCCTAACGTGCCATTTATGAACCTTATCGAAGTATGCATCTTTTGGAAGTTATTTTAAATTTACCTATTATTACCGTACAAGACTTAACCTAACCTTATCATGCCTAATCTTAATTAACCTAGCATGATTTTACTTAATCTCATTTTAGCTTGAATAACATATTGAATTCTTACCTCACTTAACCTAGCCCAATTTCACCCAACCTAACCTAACCTAATCTAACCTAACATAACTTAGTCTCACCTAACATAACCTAACCTAAACTAAAATAACCTAACCTTACTTAACCTAACCTAACCTAACCTAACATAACCTAACCTAAACTGACCTAATCTATCGTCACCTTAACTTAATGGTCCTCAAATGCCAGTTATGAACCCTATCGAAGTATGCATCTTTTGGAAGTTATTTTAAACTTACCTTTTATTACCGTACAAGACTTAACCTGACCTTATCATGCCTAACCTTAATTAACCTAGCATGATATTACTTAATATCATTTTACTTTGAATAACATATTAAATTTTTACCTTACTTAACCTAGTCTAATTTCACCCAACCTAACCTAACCTAATCTAACCTAACCAAATCTAACCTAAGCTAACCTAATCTAATCTAACCTAACCTAACTCAACCTTACCTAAACTATACAAGCCTAAACTCACCTAACCTAACTAACAAACAAATAAATATAATCCAACCCAACCAAAACTAACCTAACCTATTAAAACACCAATACCTTACCTTATCATACCTTACCTTGTATTATATTACCATAATTTACCTTGCCTTATCATACTTACACTCTTACCATACATTACCTAAGCTTGCTTGCTAATCTAACCGTACCTAACCAAACCTAACCTAATCCAACTTAACCTAATCTAACCTAACCTAACCTAACCTAAACTAACCTAACCTAACCTAACCTAACCTTAACTAAATAAACTTAATTATACACAGTCTTACCTCATCATATATATCTTTTCTTATCAAGCAAAAACTTACCTTATATATCCTTACCCTACCATACGTTACCTTACCTTATCAATATTAACTTATTTACGGGATCTGTAGTCGAGTTGAAGCGCCTTTGAATGCCACCTCAGAGGTCCCGGAATCGAATCACAATCAGGCCATAGTCCTAACTTTAAATTTTTCCGCATTTCCTTCCTCATTTCTAATCAACTGAAGATCCATCAATATTTATAACTTAAAAATTGTAGTTGGTGAAAGATTAGTTTGTGGAGTTGATCGTTTAGTAACCAGAATTTTTCACCCTAATCTATTACCCCATTTCGAACCAACACAGATTTGACTGAATAGGTGCAACACCTGGAATCCTTGATTCAGTTCCAATAAACCCACTATTTTTTCAACTTCTGTGCTAAGTTTTGATAAAATATTTTTGAATGACATCCTTATTACTTCTATATGTTTCTTTTCGATTCGCTTCCACCAAAAACTCAAACTTATTCTTGAACATAAAATGTTGTAGCTCTTATCCCTTTTGTCTCCTTAAGTGAATACTTGTTTGCATAAAACATCTTAATTGCATAAAGAAAAGAAGTAATCGGTAATTAGTCCAAATAAAAGCAATGTTAAAAAAATAACAAGGATCAGATGTTAAGTTTTTTCATTATGTTAGTGTAATAGTGAATTTAAGCGTTATTATCCTTCACAAAAATTAAGACATGCCGCAGAAAAATGCGCAAAGAAAAGAAAAAAAAAAATATGCGAAAGTTACATAACCAACCAGAGCAAAATCTCTAAAATAGTTTGCATTTTGTTACTTTGTGAAAACTAATTAAAAAGTCACGCTAACAGGGTGCAAGCGAAGAATAAAAACATTAAAAATGGCATCATTAATTTATGGGATTCTCATTCACGAAACATGAAGAAAACCACAATTAATTAATATAATGCTGGCAACGTATTTAATAATTTACCGCCTAATTAAATAGCAAAAAAAAAAAAACAACAAAACTGAAATAAAAACTGACATCGTGATACAAAGTTAACATTAACAGGAGAGGCAAAAGCAGCAGCAAGAACATAGTTAACAAAAATAACAAAAGCAGACAAAAAAATGTAGAGAGATGAAATAAATTGCAACAGAATCACTTACGACATATTGCATAGAGTTCCCTAGACTTCAACAACGAATGACAGACACCAGCGTTGCACGCGCTGTCATACGTGCGGCAAAAGTTGTCACATAAAAAAAAAAAACGCTACAACAACTTAAGTGCCAAAAAAATCAATTTAACATTTTTTTCGCCTTTGCCACTTTTTTCCGCCCAGGATATATTTTATTAACAACAAGTTGCAGTGGCTGCTAGCGACAGTTGCTAATAATGCGCAAGCAGCAAAAATATTGCACGAAGAGTTCTCGGTGTCAACGGCAACGAGCGAGCTGAGTGTGCTGACTGGTGTCACTTCACTTGAAATAATCGTTGATCGGAGTTGACAGACGAAAACATATAAAGCACGCTGCCTGAACGCTAAGCTTTTTGTGGCTGCTACTTAATGTAATATTATTTTCGGAATTATTTTCTTCAATAATTTTTCATCATAATACTTTTTCAACGACTAATCAAAGTATTTCTAAAAGCAAGTTTTGTGAGGTTCTACATGGCGTATGAGTAACATGCAATTATAAAATAACCCATTAATTTTAATACAAAAAATAGTGGGAACCTCAACATGCAGAACATTTTTTTTTCTTTTTGCTAAATATACAATTTCAGTTCATAGTTTTGTAAAGCAAAGTATGTATTAAATAAAATTAGTCACGCTGTTTTAAGCGCAATAAGCCATTCCACTTCACGACACACAGTTCACACAAGTTGAATTTGTGAGGTTGTGGCTGTGGCGTACAACATGAGCAGCCTTATTTTTTATTATTAAAAAAATGATATTTTTAATATTTCATTTACGAGTTCAAGCCATGCTCTCGCTGTATAGATGACGAGCATTAATTAAACACTTTTAATAACGCAGCATTTCCATCAAGTACAGTTTTAAGCGTTGTTGCTGTCACAGACACGCATGGGGTGGTGATCAAGGGGGCGATGCTATAAGTATGCAAAGTGGTGGTGGTGTTTCTAGTGGACCCACTTAAAGCTCTTGTGTTCTGCCTTGGCGCTGTCTCGAATGTTGGCAGCAGCTCATTTTATGCTCATTTAGTTAATTATTAATTACAACTAAATGTGCAGTGCGCTGTTGTGCTGTGCTGTCGGTATTGCTGTTAGTGACATGTGCGACATTTATTTGCTAGTTATTACAATTTAAGTGTTTAATAATCGATTATTAATCGAATTGTAGTTGTTATTTAAACGCTAGTTAAAATAACCGAGACATACCTTCAGGTTAATTAAAGAAAAAAATTTGTAAAGGGAATAAAAAAAAGAGCATCCTGTACTTTAAGGCATTTAGAAAGGTTTTTTTTTTATAAAAACGATGAGTCTCAAATTTGTAAACAAGTTTTTTAAGTATATTTTCTAGTAATTGGTTCAGAGTTTTTTTTACACCTATACAAATTTTCCATTTTGTAAACAATTTAAGGCCTAAATTTATTTTGAAAATCACAGTTCTTTTGTTGAGAAGCGGTCATTTTGTCAAAAATTAATATTAATAATAATAATAAATGCAATAATTATTCATTAAATTGAAGATATTACTTAATGCTAACGAAATTTTTTTTTAAATTTCAGATGATCCAGTTCAGAGATATCGTGCTCATCGCAAGACAGCTTTTTTTAAAGGAGATTACAGACATTGGCTTCAATTTAAGAATAAATATTATTTTCATATAAAACAATGAAAGTAAAGTTAAAAGTAACCACAATTTGTAAATAAATTGTACGTTATTAAATTAAAAAATCTCAGAAATTTCTCAGTCTCAAAATCTCAGATTTTTTTTCTTAAATATCAGATGATCCAGTTCAGAGATATCATGAAATCGGCTTCAACAGCTTTAAAAATAACTCTTTATTTCATATAAAACAATGAAAGTCTTAAAATCTTCAAAACCTTCAAAGCTTTCCTTTAGATCAAGGGTATTTTCTGGGTATAGGTATGGCAGCGAGATATATATCTGTGATAGTTTCGCTGTCTAGAGTTATCTTATTATTAGCAAGAGAGTTGTATACACTGTGAGAATTAGATCTGAGGTTCCTTTATTCATAGACTTTTGCCAATATTAGCTATGTTTTTTAGCGAGTAGTCAAAAAACGACTGCTAAGTAGCTTAAGAATATTTTTTAAGACTTGGAAGCATTGTCTGATGTGTCAAAAATGTAAAAAAAAATTAACAAAACAAATCAGAAGTTTGAAATTAAATTGTGAAATCATTGACAGCTATTGTTGTATAATTTTTCATCTATCAAATATTTAAAAGTCGGTTCTCAAAAATACCCGATACCGTAAAAGTTTTCGAGACATAAAGCTTGAAAAACCAATTATATTTTTTCAGCTATGAGTTTATTTGATAAAGCTCGTTAATCCTATTTACTAAATAGTGGCTTTTATAGAAATGTTGGTGAAAAAGACATTTTGAAAATTTCGTTCAAAGTATTGGGTACAAAATAGATTCGACTTCATGTATCACTATTAACTTACAATTCTTCACAGTTGCCACCTTCATAGAAAAAGTACACAATAATTGAAACATGAATTGGAAGCACTTTTTTCGTTTGCTCGCTAAACTTTAAAGCATCTAACAGTTTCCTGTGTTATTTAAGCGAGTATTCATATGACAAGCGGGCGTTTTTTACAACTCGCTTAGTAAAAAACACAGCTATTAAAGAACGGTTTCGCCTTAGGACATATACACAGTGAGGTATATTCAAGCTTAGTTATTCGTTAAAACCTCTCTATGTAGGAATTCGCTGCAGAACGATTTTTTTGTGATGATCAATGACTGAAAGAGCTCTGAAAGTCACTTAAATAAGCTTAGATATAATTATCAGATAATAACTTTTGAATGCTTAATAAATTAATGCTTAGAGTACAGCTTGACTATCCGAAAAAGATGGCGATTAAGATGTGCAGTGTATTGAATTTTGTGCTGAATGACTTAATGTAGTTTAGTCTCAACTAAAAAAAAAAAAATTAATCAGATCGAATCCTTTAGCAAATTTTTCGATAGCAGTCATATTGTTCATAAATTCATTTGAAAAGAGCTTTAACACTAGGGAAATAATACGAAGAATATTCGAATGAAACCCATTGCTCAGCATCCACAAAAAAGAACAAATCTTCAAGTTTTAACTGCTTATGATTGTCCCGAAAAATCAAACAGATACACGCATGTTTCTGATCTACAGAAACACCTTGAAATTAGACTCAAGGTTTTATTCACTTTGAAATCGAACACGTTAGGTTGTACGACAAAAAAAAAAATATTAATGCACAAGACACATTTCGTATTTTCCCCCTCCATTTAATATATTCTTAATAATACTTTATTATCTTCTGACATTAATCAACTGAGCCAATTTCAATAATACTGAAAGCAGTTTTTCATCATACTGACGCTATAATAATCTGAAAATAAATAATCATTTTCCATATTCTTTCCCATACGGAAGCATACGAAGCATAAAAGTTTACGAAAAAAAAAAAACCATGTAGCGTCGATCTTTTCACTTGTAGCTTTAGCTCCAACAGATTGAGAGAACATCGTGCATGTGATGGTGCACGTGAAAAGTTGTTTTCGAGTCTCATCGCGCTTGTCACTACCACGCATCGCTGATTTGGAATGTCGTCTTTTAAATTTTTCCATTAGAATTTTCGCCATTATTGTTTTAAAAAAGTGCATGATTTTTCGTGCTCATTTTTCAAATAAAAATACCATTACATTACGAATAAAAAAAACAATTTAATATGCAACCCTTAAAATATTTTTATGACGAGAAAACTTTACATTCTCTTGGTACTTAGCGATTAACAATTGGAAGAAAATGCCTTTTTCAAGGCTCAAGACTCATTTGAAAACCTACGAGGTAAAGGTAACGTTGTCACGTCATAACCAAAACACAACAATGATAGAAATAAGGCTAAAGATTTATTTACAAGTTTTAGGACTAAGATACGGGTTTGGACTAGGATTGGGACAAGGATTTGATCAGTGACTAGGATAAAGATTCGTTCTATTCTAGGCTAGGTAAAAGGATTTAAAAAAGATTCAGAATAAATTTTAGGATAAGGATAAAGTCACGGGCTTGGAGTTTTGACAGAGATTAGGGCAAGAAATAAAACAAAGATTTATACAAGGATATATCCCAGTCCTTGGGACAAGGATTTGGACAAAGATTGACACAAGCGTTAAGAAAACCATTAATTTAAGTTTAGGAATAAGGATTATGACACAAATTTGAGCAAAGATTGAGACATTGATAAAGACAAACATAGGGGCAAGGACCTGTATTAAGACAAAGAATATGCTTTAATCTAACTTTGATAGGAAAGTCTCGGTTGAGCTGTAAAGAGTCTTCTCCTAGTTTTATTACCATTGTTTAGATGTAAACAAAGTCAAATACACATAAGTTGTAGTTATTTTTTATAGTTATATTTTTCCAAAAATATTGCTTCATATTTATTTTAGTTTTTTTTTTAATTTTTTAATCATGGATTATTTATTTCTATGCTATTTTTTTGATCAGTCAGGTATTTCTTATTCTCATTAATGTCATGATATTATCACGTCTATATCTCCGGCTGTGTCAGTTCTTTTTTCTTAACACAATTTATTATGACGTCTGGGTATGAAAAATGGTCTAAGATTTCAGAAATTTTTTCCTAAAAACGTTAATTTTCAGAAGAAATGTATGGGAAAAAGCTAAGAAAACAAAAAAGTTAAGAACTACTCAGTGAATACCTCCGTTTCGAATCATTTTTAGGTTTTGATAGTTTTTCAAGAAATCTGAAAGTGTCATAAAAATTTCTAAAAAAAAAATAAATTTTACTGATGAAATCAAAAATGGTTTCGAATAATTTTGTAATGCATTCTCTATGTTGTTTTGAGCATAACGCGTTCCGAAATGTTTTTTCTTCATTTATTTTAAAAATGAAAGCTTTGAAATGTAAGAAAAATTTTGTGACTTTAGGTGTCTTGACATTAGGTTAAAAAGATTATAAATATTTAAAAGAGAAAATTGACAAAGAAAAAAAGTACATTTAATTTTTCATTTTAAATTTCTAAAATTAAATTTTAAAAGTAATTTAAAACAAACCGGCAGATCGTTTAAGAGTTACCGTGTAAATATAAAATTAATGCTGTTAGTTACCATGCCTTTCATCTTATCCTTACCTTACAAAAATCTTATATTTTCTCGTTGCTCCTGCGGAATTCCTTTTCATCTATATTTAATTTTTCTTGAATTAACTCTCATGCAATTTATAATTTTTTAATGTATGCGTGTGTGTGTTTAAAATAATCCGTCGCCATTTTAAAATGCATTAATAAACAGGGAAATTTTGCAAATATGTTTATTTTTCATTTTCTTTTTTTGAGTGAAAAAGTGTTGCTTCTTTAATTTCCCTGAAAATCAATTTCAAGCACAATAAACAAGAAATTCCTTGAAATGTGCGCGTGTCGCCAAACTTCCACGCTCTTTGCATTATCCAAGCAGCTGATAAATTTTCTCTCTCTCTCACACTTCCGCTGATGGCCCTGCCCGCTACTCACTTGATCCTCCGAAAAAACAGCTAGCAGCTTGTTTTTAATTTCTTTCTTTTCGACTCTGTGAAATGTGCGCGACAACTGCTCGAAGTGCTTGGCATTTCTTTTATTTCTTCATCCCATGCAGCACACAGAACAGGAACACCTCGATTTTGCAACAGCAGCAGAAGCATGTTTTTTCTTGAATGCCGTTATTGCTTTTAATGCAATTTATGTTTATTGAATGTTCTTTTTTTATTCTTTTTATTTTTGTGTATCTAACAGATATGACGGTAGCAGCGTCTCACGGACGGTGACGAATGGATGGCTGCGTATAGTGCTGCATTAGCTTGATTTATGAAATGCTTAAATTTTCAGTTTCTGCTTTTTATCTTATTTTTTAATCTTTTCCTTGTACTTGTTTATTTGTGTTTTTTTTATGTTTTTTTATTGTTAAGGTTTATTTTTAAAATTATGCTTCTGCTGCTATTTGTAAATTTGGCCGATGAAGGGATATTTTATCGCGTTTAAGATTTAATGTCTTTGGCAAAAATGCTGCAATTAGCGGTAAAGTGTTTTAATTTCTTGCTGCGTCTGCTTGTACTTCACCGTCTTACATCTAATGCTTGACAAAGCAGCATCCTTAGTACAATGTTGTTGTTGGTGTTGTTGTTGTTGTTTTTGTTGTTGTTTTTTTTTGTTGCTGTTGACTGCCTACTGCAGTTCAATTTGTTGCCGGGTATAACTTATCGTCTCTCTCTCATTTAATTAATTGCAATTTTGTATTTTATGTCTTCTTCCCAAAAAGAGCAAATAATTCATGACTTGCTTTTTTCATATTTTTTTTTTTTTTTTTTAATTTTTCTTTCGTGTTTCAGTGTGTGCAGAAAAATTATGGGAAAATTACAAAAAATTTTATTCAAATTTTTATTAGCAGTGCATTGGTGGGCATTCTTTGGTAGACAATATTTTCAGTTTGGTTTGATTTTTCGCCGGGGGAAGTTTTAAAATTGAAATAATAATTTTATGACTGAAAGTTTTCTGTGCAAAATCGGTTTTTGAAAACTATTTTTGTGTTTTCGTACTTTTGAAAGCAACGATTTAACAAAGCATTTATTTTAACTGTAGAACAAGAGTATTTTTTGTTAATAAAATTTTATCAAAATGTATCCTGGCTATTATTTGCGAAATAGCGGCAGTAGATTTGCAACCAATCCATGCCGCTTGTTCGGTTACAAAAACCGCACCGCATTATTTCGCCGGAAGTTTATTAAGGTAAAGCATGTTATTGATGAGTCAATTTGGTAAGGGTTGGTTTAAAAGCATTATAAATATTTAAATTTTTATAATATTGCAAATTTCTCATGTACATGGCAGGTTCATTGTTTATATGAAATATTTTTTTTTTTGTTTAATATACTTAGAATATTTTGAGGTATGTAATTTATTTTTTTTTGTTTGTTTTTATAATATAATTATGTTTACTATCAGAAAAAAATAAAATAGCCAGTTGTTTTAAGTTTTAAGTCAGAAAGATAGTGATCTTGAGATTCATAATCAGAGTGTTTGTTTTTGTCTGTGTCTTTTGTTGTCTGTTTTATTTTTGGATACACTTTTCTTGGCAAATATTTGCCTGGTATGCAGATCAAAAAAATCATTATAATTTAAAAAGTTGTTCATTACTTTGTTGAAATCTGATTTTTAGTGTGATATTATGGTGAATTTTGATTTAAGGATTCATTTAGCCATGTTTTGTCAGTTTTTGGGATTTTTTTTTGTTTTATATATATTCCTTGATAAAAACAGTATTATAATTTACAAATTTTAGTTATGAAGATATCTTCTTTAATCAGGGCATATGGCGCAAACAAACTCAGCCCAACGTGACCCCTTCCATCGGGGTTGGTATTCAGCCTGTGTCGAGTGGATCCATGTCAGGCGTGGGCGCCCTCTTCGCCTGGAGCCTTTGGGGTTCCATTCAAGAGCCATCCTTGCAATGTCGTTGTCGTCTTTGCGTAGAGTGTGACAGATCCATAGCCATTTGCGATTTTTGATTTCCACAATTATTGGTTTGTTCGTAGATATGGTTAACAGCTCTGCATTGATTATGGTTTTGGGCCAAAAGATCAGGTGTATAATGCGTAGACACTTGTTTACGAAGACTTGTAGCTTGTTGCAGATGCTATCAGTGACGTTCCACGTTTCGCAAGCGTTAGTAGTACAGGCTTGATGCTGGTGTTGAAAATTCGTAATTTGGTTTTTTTGCTTATGTTACGCGCTGTCTAGATGCGATTGAGTTTGTAAAAGACGTATCGGGCCTTGTTGATGCGCGAATAGCTGAACTGATCGACATCCTCAACGGTTACCTGTACGTTATCATCAATGTCCACTGACAGGGGATCTTGGCTTGGGGTTTCTATACGCATAAGCTTAGTATTTTTAAAGTTGATTCGAAGGCCTATCTGCTTTACGTTTTTGACGAGAGATTTAAGTTTGGCATTAATCTCTGACAGTCTGTGAGCCAAGAGGCAAATGTCGTCAAGATCGCTAAGTTTTTAGTGTGGCCGCTATTGAATACCACTGGGAGCGTCGTAATTTGTTTTCTTGAGGAGGCTGTCAAGGACTACTATAAAAAGAAGAGGTGACAATACGCATACGCAACAATACCTGTCGGACTCATCTTTGGATGGTGAATTTATTGGTCTTTTTTCCTTTGAAGAGCACGCTTCACTCAGCACCCTCATAAAGCTCGCGAATAAGTGTGATGATCTTATTCGGCTCGCCCATATTTTTGAGAGCGGACCAGATTGCACGTCTGTTGATTGTGTCAAAAGCACATTAAAAATCAACGAACAGCATATATAATGGAGATCTCCACTCAGTTGATTGCTCAATTATTATTCTTAGTGCGTTATTGTGATCGCCACAGGATCGCTTTGGTCTGAAACCATTTTGCTATCAGTGCGTAGTATATTGAGAGCTGGTGATATTTTATTCAGAATGACAAAAGCGAGAACCTTTTCAGGTCACCTTTCTTCGGGATGGCTATCATTATTCCCTCCTTCCACTCACTGGGTTCGTCATCTAGATTTCAAATCCAGATTTCAAGGAATAGTGGACGTAAAGCTGGGGCGATAAATTTTGCGACATATTTCAACAATTCGGGTGGAATGCCATCGGTGCTGGTAGCTTTGTTGTTTTTAAGTTTGCGGATCGCTGAGGTGATCTCTGCAATCATTGGGGGCTCTGTCGTGATGTAGTTGTTAGGATTGTGTCGCCGAGTGTCATTGGCATCATCGAATTTTTCTTCCTTCATAGTGTTACACGGGCATTGGTAATGTCTTTCCCTTTATCCAGCTGCTTCTTTTTTCGAAGCTTTGCCAAGTGTCAGAGCGAATTCAGGTCTTGGTTGGATTTTTAGTGTAAGCCAAAGAGGTTTCCGCTGCCAAAGAGCATGAAGTTGCTACATAGCTTAATGTGTATGATACGGCTATGTTGCTGACATTTTTGTGCAGTCGTGCCTTATATTTTTCGAGGTTTCTTGGGTCCCGCAGTTTTGCGAGATCGACTATGAGCCGTCTGCCAGATCTAGCATTGAGAGCTGCAGGGCGAATGCGAAGTTTTCCAACCACGTGATTATGGTCACTGCAAACATGAGCTCCTCTATGCGCTGGTACAACCATTAAGGAATTGTGGAATCGTCGGCCGATTAGAACATGGTCAATTTGATTTCGTGTTCGGCCATCTGGTGATTGCTACGTATACTTACGTATGTCCTTTGGTGGGAAATTCGTACCACCAATAAAGAAGTTTTGTGCTGCACATTATTCCACTAGACGCTCTCCATTATTGCTTCTGCTTGTGCCAATACCGTAGTGGCCCATTATGGTCTGCAAGTTGTTTTTGTTGTTTCCAATTATGACTATATCGCCTTTCGGTGTGTTGTTGAGTTTTTGGGTATTTCTGATTTAATAATCGACTTAAAACCAATTTTAAAATGCTAAAGACATGTAAGAACATGTCTGGAATATTTATCCAAGTAGGGACATGCCACCTCCTATACAATTTTTAAAATTAAAATGTGATAAAATAACTTTAATAAAAGTCTTGTTATTCGACATATGAGTGAATATTACCAGACATCATGGTAGAATAACAGCAAAATGGGATAATGCGGCGTGGTCTTTTTTACAACATTAAATTTAAAATGCCTTAATTTAAAAAAAATAGTCTTAAAATTTGAAACTAGAAAAAGCATTATCAGACATTATGATGAAAAAAAAGTTTTTTATATTTATTCCTGAAATATATGTAGTAACCCTCGTAAGGAAGAGAAAATTGTTAGGAATTTTGAAACACTGAAAATTTTTTAGGGTTCCTATTAAAGGGCTGCGTAGGTGCACTTGAAACTGCTTTCAAGACATCTGTTTATAACACACCACAATCATTGTCTTGCTCTCCTCAAACAAATCAAGTGTGTGGTGTCAGCGAAGACGAACAAAACAAGTGAGCGCAAATGAAAAGAGATCCAAGACATTGTTGTTCTAAGACATCGTTGTAAGAGAGCACACTGCAGTCAATGCAATGAAACCATGTGCACTGACAATAAGTGGCAATAGATGATTTGGATCATCTGCTAGCTTGAGAGAGATTTTTCTTCGTTATCTGACACACTTATGCAAATATTATTTTTTTTTTTTCTTAAGAAACTTAGTCCGATTCCATCTAATTTTATATAACACAATGGTTTCATTGATAGTTCAAAGGTATCATTTTATCATAATCTTAATTTGAAATTGAGGAAAACTCCAAAATTTCAGACCTTTTTTTGAAAAAAATATTTAGAATATATATTATCAACTAACAGCATTTTTGCAATGAGGTTTTTATAGTACTTTGATGAAGCTTTAAGACAAAAAAAACATTTAACAAAATGTATAAAAAATCAGCGGAGATATTTGAATTGAAAGTCACAAAATTAAATTTCTGATTGTGTTTTTCTCATTTTTGAGCACGATGTTGCATTAAATATATCGTTGTAGTAAAATTTTTCATAGTTTTCAAGATATGTTCATGTTTTTGATGTCAAAATAACGGAAATTTTTTAATTTTAGTAAATTTATATTTTGAAAATATTTGCATATGTAACCTAAGAAAACAACTAAAAATATACGATTTTGTAAAAACTTTGTACTACAGCACCATCTGGTGTCCAAGGTGGTTCAAATAAGATACTGTCAAAAAATTCATCGTACCTGAAAACTACTATATATCAATTTTCATTCTAATCGCATGAGCGGTTTGGGAGTTTTAGGTGGTTTCGTAAAAAATTTGTACTAAAGCGCCCTCTGGTGTTCAAGATAGGTCAAAAACGATAGCAGCAGAACACTCAACGTACATGAAACTCACTGTATACCACTTTTCATTCTTATCGCATTAGCAGTTTATGAGTTTTAGGCAGTTTTGTAAAAAATTTGTACTACAGCGGCCTCTGGTGTTCAAGGTGGATCAAAATTGATAGCCCACAAACACGCACCGTACCAAAAAACTTCTATACACAAATTTTCATGCTAATCGGATGAGTAGTTTAGGAGTCTATTGCGGCCTTACAAACATAAGCTCCTTTTTTATATATATAGATATAGATATATAAAAAAACAGAATTCTCCTCCAGTTCATATAGAAAAAAAAAATAAATAAAATAATGGCTGCATTAAAATGGATTTAAGTTAGCTTTGTCCTAAATTTAGTTAACTAAATTAAAGTTAGTTAACTAAACTATTAGCTAATTTGTTATATAAATTATCAATTATATTATTAAAAATTTGTTTCATCGCACTTTACACGACCTAACTAATTGAAATAATCAAAATGATCCAAATGATCTATTGCCATCTATTACTTTCTATTATCCTCTCCCTCATTATAAAGAAATTGCATTGCTTGTGGTGTTGCCGAACAAAAGCAAATCGTGCATTGATTGCCGAGAGAAGAGAGTGGGTATTGCTTGTTGTTGCCGATTTGTATTTGGTGTTGAGCAAAAACAACTCTTAAGTGTTATGAAAGGCAGTCAACTGAGAGCAATGCAATAACTCACAGTGTGCGTACGTTGAAATAGGTGCATCTACGCAGCCCTTTAGTTCCTATGTCTGAAAACCTTCCTTCGTTAAAAAAAACAAATTCTCTAAAAAACTAGAAGCATAAGGAATTTCTCGAAAATATCTTAAAAGCAAATGCTCATTTAAGAATAGATACACAGATACATTAACAGGTACATCTCTGTTTATGCCAGAAGTGCCTTTGTTGATTTGTTGTTGCCTTCCTTGTCATTAAACTTGTTTCAGAAGCGATTTTGCAGAAATAAGCCTTCTTTTTTTGAGTTTCTTCATTTTGCTGTTTACGTAGTTATCAAAACTTTCACCAAAAGCGGTTGTTTAAGTCAGCAGTCAATGTTTTCAAAATTTTCAAATATACTAAAAATATTTTCGCTAACTTAAATAGCTTTCCGTTCTCTTGAACTAACTGAAGTAAACAAAAACAATAAGAACAGTAAAAAAAACAGTCTACTATTCCTTCGAAACTCAGTTTTGAGTAGGCGTTGATTTACGCGATAAGTGCAGCTGCTGCTCCGAGTGTTTTAAATAAACACAAACTTTTGCCAGTCTTAACCAGCCAGTCACTGAGTTGAGTGGGAGGAGTGAAATGAAATGAAATAGCATGGTATCCCGCATTTTCGACCCCACAACGAGCGACAGCAATTGTTCAATTGTTGTTGAACATGCAAAGAACTGCTGGAAATCTTAAATGACAACATTAAATTATATTTTTATACAGGAATCACAGTCTTTGTGCACTTTTTTTTCGTACATTCAATAAATTGTTTATTTATTTTGGTATAGAAATGGCAAGCTTTGAGGGTGCGCCGGAAACTAGGCAACACTTTTACCAAAAACTCAGACAAAAAAGTTGCTTAGATTTTTGTTTTTGTTTTTGCTGTGCTAACAGTTGGAAATTATTAATATTTGCCAATAAATAAAAAGTTAAATGCTATTTTTGCTAAAAAGGCAATGAATACGAAATGAACATCAATATAGAGTTGCCAGCATATATTTTTTTTTTGTTTAAGATTGTGTAAAGGGCGGTGAACTCCATGCAATTGTGTTTGCTAGCGTGTTTGTGGTTCGTTTGTTGAATTGATTCCTCAGACGAAATGTTTTCTTATTATTTTTCCCGGGTTGAGAATTTGATAGAAATAACAATTATTTTCATTGTAACCAGGATATTATTTTGTTGGTTTACCCATTTTTGAAACAGCCAATATTTTACTGTCTGGATTCAACTTTATTAGTAATTATGTATCTTTTGTGACGTGTCTGTGCGATATTATCAGCAACTCCTAGAGACTGGGTCGGTGCAAGATGGGCGAAAACCCCCGTGTGAGTCAGAGATATTAATGCTCTCAGAACGAGGGACTGTTAGATGTCGATTGTGGGCAGGAGGCGTAATAGGGGTGTACTTTTTAAAAAATGACAACAGAAGAGCATGTTACTGTCAATGAAGTGCGCAACAGAGACATGTGAAAAATTTTTTTCGTGGTCGGACATGGATTATACGGCCACAGACGACCTTCACTCTTAACAGGGTGGTATTAGGTACTAGGTACACCAATTGGCTACCAAGATCTTATTTCCTTTTTGTAAATCCATTTGTGGAATTAGCCAACTCTACTCACTGAATTTAAGTTTAGAAGGTCTTTTAAACAAAATTATTTGCAACTTCTGGTATACTTTGAGGCGCTTTGATATATTCTTTGATATATTTGATGTTTTATGTCACTTTTTCAAGATTTTTTTTATTTGTCAGTTAACCCATTTTTCGAATTAGCCCATAGTTTGCTCTAACTACTCTTGATTAATTTTTCTCTATTGATTAAATTTTTGTATGATATGAAAAAGCAAACAAAACTAGAGTTTTTTTTAAATTCTCTAACATACTTTAAGGCGCTTTAATATATTTTGTGTGTTTGTTAAATTTTTTCGTAGAATTCTTCTCTCATTTTTTAAACTAGACAATATTTTAGTTTCTTGTATCAATTGTAGAGTACAACAGAGTTATTTTAAGCATTGAATTTTAAAATTTTGGTATTTTTTTTTTGAAATTGAAAAAGCAAAAGAGTTATTTAAATTCTCCTGCATGCTTTTAGGCATATCTTTATATATAAAATTCTTCTGTACATGGCTTTGTCACTGAACTCCTCCTAAACCACTGGACTGATTTTGACGAAATTGTATGTGTGTGTGGCTGGGTCTGTTGATCGTTTAGGTCTAAAGTTTGACCCGGTAGATGGCGCTGTTGTTACTTTGGCAGTGTTTAAAGGGGTATTGGAGAGTATAACTCAGAAACAAATTGAGAAATTGTCATGATTCTTTCACCACACCATTATTTTTTGCAAACAAAATTACAAAAATACAAAATGAATAACAATAATCAAAAAAAAAATCTCATCAAATATATATCAACATTTTACATTTTTTGCCCGAGAAAAACCGGTTATATCATCTAATTTTATGTATTTTTCTAAATTGTTTTTCTTTATATGTATTTTAGAATATTTTTTTTTGTCATATTAGCCATTTGTTGATGAAGTCCATTGTTGGTTTCAGTGGATTATAAAGTAAATCGTCTTGAAGCCGCAACAACAGAGTTATTCAAACTCTCTTTTAATTTATTTAGGAGCTTTGGTACTTTCTTCAATTTTATATTGTTTATTCTTTACTCTTTTGAAAAGATTATTTTCCTCCAGTTAACTCGTTTTTTGAAGTAACCCATATTTTTCGCTATGAATTCAAATCTAAAATGGTCATAAAAAGCAACATACTGTGTTATTTATATACTTTAGCATACTTTAAGGCACTTTGTTGAATTCTATTTTTGCTTTTATTATATGTTTATATGTGTTAATTCATATTAATAAACATTTTTTTATTACTGAGTCTATTTTTCACAAGAGCTAATGTTATTCTCTGTGAAAAGCATATTTTTAGGCTCTCTACACATAAATTTTTAAATAAACTTTAATTTATTTATTGATATATCTGCATCATTCAAATCTAAAATATTTTTCTGATAAAAACAAGCTGAGTTGTGCTAATTATTTGGCGCTTTTTTAACCAAAAAATAAAAAATTTATGATGAATGTTCAAAGCTGATTGATTGCTGACTAAATTTATCTTAAACCGAGCAATAATTTATGTCGAAACTAATCCCATTTCGCTGCATACTTTTGGGCCGTCTCTTGTTATTTTTAGTTTTTAGTTATTTTTGTTATTTAATGCTTCATGATGGCTTTTGAATAATTGAGTTAATTTAAGGATAATGAAAATTAATGTTGCATAAATCTAGGCTCTCTTTTATTTTTATTTACTTGCCCTAATCATAAAAGAGAACCCATTTCTATGTGATCAAAAATGTAAAAATAATTTTTGTTGGTTTAGTAAACCTTTTAAAAATTCATTGCATACGCTTAGGCTGACCTTTTTGTATAAGACTATAAAAGAACTCATTTTGTTGTCTATCAAATATTTTTTTTACGTCCTTATTAGAACCTTTTCAAAAATGAACACAAAACTTCATCCGGACAAATAGAAAAATAATCAATGCCAGCGTTTAACACTCCAACATCACAAATACACATGCACAAGCACACACGCAAATACTCTTCTATTGTAATGTATACTATTGAACAAATAAAACTTTATTGCCGGTCATAATAAAACACTTAATAAGACAATGTTTTCGAACTCCGTTCTGACAACTTGCAGCTTGTTGCGCTTTCACCCTGTGTTGGCCACAATTATTAGCCGTTAATAGTGGGTAATAAAAAAATCACTTAATTTTGTTGCAACTTTAGTAATTGCTGCAGTTTATTTTCTATTCATGTTGAACTTATAACAATGGAGTTTATTTTGTTCTACTCTTCAAGGTGGCTGTTGGAGCTAATGGCATGAAAATGAATTCAACCTGCTGCATTTTTTATTGAGTTCGTAATAAAAAATAAGAAAAAAAAAATGAAGAATTGTTCGCCTGGGTTTTTCTTTAATGAGGCTTTAATTTGTTTTTCATTTACGTTTTCACTTCAACTGTAAAAGTCAAAGTTTTTCACGTCACATCATTTCTGCTCTGAAAGCCCTGCAATTCAAGCAATGCTTCACTTCTTGATAGTTTGCCAAAAATTTATTTATTGTATTGAAAGAGAATGAAAAGAAGAAGAAAAAAAAATGGTAAAATTGAAAAACAAATCATTGCATTGTTATGCGAAGCGGTCATAACCATGCCATCGCCGGAAATTGTGGTAATATTTCATCATTTTGCTTTGCTAGCCATAGAAATTTAAAATGTTTTTACGCAAATTTATGCTAATTGAAATTTTAATTATCTACACTTAATCAGCTCAAGATATAAATTTTGATAATTTATTATTTTTAAAACGCCCTTTTTATTTATTTATGTTTTTTATTACATTTTTATTTTTTTTTTTGAGCAAAAATTGGCATTTCTGCCAAAAAAAAATTCAACAGGCGCTTACTTCAAAATTAATTAAATTTCAAAAATAATACTTTAGTTGTACTAGACCCTCTGACCCGCAAAGTTGTAACGATGACAAAAAAAACCCCCAAGCGTATTTGCAATGGCAGTCAGTTTATTTAACAGTAGTAAGCTGAGATGAGACCGAAAGCTCCATTGAGAAAATATGAGACAATTAACGAAAAATTAATGTCTTAATTCTGGAACTCCGAACTTTCAGTCTCAAATCGAAATTTAAATTTCAAGAGTTTATGTTTGCCAATTTCTTTTCTTCAAAAATTTATTTACATTTAAAATTATGCCATTTGCTCTTGGCTTTTGAAGATTTTACCCTTTGTGTATCACACATTTGCATTTTTTCTTTTATCCTTAAAGAATGAAGTAGCTCAAGATTATGTTAATTATGTGATTTTTTGGGGGCTTTTGACCAAGGATTGTGAATCCAAGATGGTGAACCAAAGATTGATATAAATAAGAAATGCATTATATGAAACAAATTTGTTTAATTTTCATTGCTGTAATCTGATGTAACCAGTGTTGTAATTCTTAAAATTAAAATTAAAAAATTCAAACAAAATAGAACCGGAATAAAAAACTGCTTAAAACCTACAAAACAAAAATAAAAAGATAGTTTAAGATACTTTAAATCAAATAAAAAATAATTTATAATAAAAAAGGAAAATATATAAAAATAAAATAAAAACAATTAAAATAAAAAATAAAAAAAAAATAAAAATAAGAAATAAAACAATAAAACATAAAAAATAAAAAAATTTGAAAATTAAAAAGTTCGAAAATTAAAAAATAAATAAAATTTATATGAAACAAAAAAGTAAATTTATTAAAAATAAACAATTTAGAAAATAAAACAATAAATAAAAAAAAATAAAAAAAAACGCAAATAAAAACTACACAATTAAAAAATAAAAAATAAAAAAGTTAAACAAAAGTAACTTATATAAAAAATAAGGAATTTATTCTTTTTATTAAACCTAGAATTATTTATTTTTATTTTGCGTGTATTAAACTTTTAAAATTAAAATTACTGAAACTAAAAAAAAATATTTAATCTTTTGATGAAATAAATATTTAAAAAAAACAAAATCAAACAAACACCTAAAAAAAACAAAAAAAAAATTAAAAAATTGGAAAATTAAAAGAAAGTAGTTTGATCAAGGAAATAAGAAATGAAACACCCACGAACCGAAAAAAAACAAAAAGAAAACTAAGAAAATAAATTACACACTAATAAAGACTGCGGCGGAAGTAAGTTAAAATTAAAATGAAAATACAATAAAAAATTATAAAACTTAAAAGATTTAAGCAAAAACCAAATAAAAAATAAATAAAACCCAAACTGGAAAAAATAAAAAAAAACTATAAAATAAAAAAAAAAAAAGATACAGTATACCGTGTATACAGTAAAGAAGTGAAACTTCTTCTTTGTATACACTCTTTCTTTTCTAGAATAAGAACGATTTTAGTGTAAAGGCTCGATTATGCAATCGTAAAGCTACGCAACGTAACGTGGCGTAGAGTTCTATCTGGAATAGAACCCATCGCTGCACTAGGGAGAAAACTCAGAGCGTAGCTTTATTGAAAGTTTGAGAGCGAGAGTATGATCGTGAGAAAATCAAGTGTTTCATATTCCGCATATTAAGAGAATAATTTCTTAAAAAGGGATTTTTTTTATTTTACATAACTACAATGAGCGATTTTTTTGCCAATGGGAGCTTCAGGTGCATTTATAAATTTGTTTTTCAAAAATTTTTTTTGGCATATTAATAAGGAGTTTCACAGAACAATGTCACAACAATAAATCTACCTCAACTGTAAACTTGATCTTAACTTTCATTTTTATTTCTGCCTTAAAAACTAAAAATCAAAAATTACCGGTTATTTTGTACTCAAAAACTATGGGACAAATTTTAGTTATTATTTTTGCTTTAAAAAAATTAAGCCTTATAAATACTTTTTTGTTCAAAACTTTAAATGTGAAAAGATAACTAAAACTTTCACACACACATTATACTTACTATTATTAATAGTAAATAGTTCGATATAAAATTATATAACTAAGATATGTATAAAATAGTTATCTATTGAAACAACTTATTCCAACTTTTCTTGCGCACAGTGTCAAGTTGGCGTCATGGAATTGCACAATTATCGCAACTAGCATTTGCGTAAACTTGCATAAACTTTTATCTTATATTCTTTCAGTTCTTCTTTGCTTGTAACATACATTTTTAATGAAAAATCTATTAAAACAATATTTAAGGATACAAAGTGCATTAACCCACAATATCTAAGATTCAGAGACATAAAGCTTTATGTTTAGAAGTTTAATTGCGTTTCTTCAACGTTAACTATGTCAATTGCCCGAATTTCTATTAGTTGCATTGAGCAAGGTCGTACTAGTTACTTTTTTCTCCATACAAACATTTTTGACTCTACACCAATATTTCGGGTGTAGAATTAAATGCTAAGAAATTTTCGTTTCTACAGCATACTACGCTTTATTCAAGAATGATAGAAAAATAGATTACGCATTGCGCAGGTCCGTTATGTTGTTTACTTTTCATTTTGACATTTCTAGCTACGAACAAAGTATTTTTTACGATCATGACGTCACGCTAGACCAAGTTTGTTTCTTGAATCTTTTGCCATTGTTTCATATTTGTTCAAATTTTTAACAAGACTTGACAGAAAGCCATATCGTAAGCTCATATCGTAAGTCTATCGTAACGTAGATGCGCATATCGTAGAAAATTATTTTTACTATCTGCGCAATCTATTTTTCTATCATTCTTGGGCTTTATTCATAAACATTTTTTCATTCGCTGCTCATGTTTGTAAGATTTGTGTCTGAACTAAAGAAAATCTCTACAAAAATTAAGAATTCCAATGGATTTGCAATGGCCGCCACATAAAAAAAATGCTGCAAAGGGCGCATATGGAGCATGTCTTTGATATTAAACGAAAAGACAAACAAAAAACATGGTTGCGAAAATGTTTATGAATAGCGTTTTCTTGTTTAAAGGTACACTGCCTCTAAAATGTGTTTATGAATAAGGCTGTTATATTTTCCCGCTAGGAGCGCTGTTTATTTTCCCGCGGGGCATCTACAGCAAAAGTAGTTTGATTAATTGGTATGTAGACAACATTTATGTATGAAGACCTTAGCCCTGCATGTACCACGTCGGCTTTATAAAACTGAGAGTGTAGGTTCGATACTCAGCGCTGATAAAGAAATTTTTTTCAGTCTTTTATACAATGTATATCTCTCTCATTCTATCTACTGTACAACATATCTTTCTTCTCTATCGTGTAACGAAATGAAGTAAATTGACCTTGAAATTTCACTCCTCAATATTCTCATTCAAATTTCGAAGCGCCGCCTAAGAAGTTTCACTTCAAAAAATGTAACAAAAAAAAAAATTATTAAACAAAATATAAAAACCAACGGAAAATAAAAAACTACGTAAACATTATAAATAAAAACAATTGAAATAATTAAAAAAGTGAAGAATTCAATCGAAATGATATAAACTAAAAAATTAATATAATATAAAAATGAAAAAAAAATTCAGAAAATCGAAATTAATTAAAAAAAAATTAAAATAAAATTTAAAAAAATTAAATAAAATTCAAAAATTTTAAAATAAAATTAAAAAAAAAATTAAAAAAAACAATTAAAAAAAAAATTAAAAAATATTAAAAAATTAAAAATTAAATAATATTATAAAATAATAGCAACAGTTAAGTGAAATTAAACAAAACATGCAAAAACAATTGATAAAAAGATACACGAAAAGAATATTAAACTAAATGAAAAATCTATAAAAGATAGTTCAATAAATTAAATATTAAATAGAGAAAATAAAAGTAGTAACAGAACTAGAAAATCTTCAAAAAATTATTAAATAAAAAAAATATAATGTAACAAAAATTTAAGCAAGATCAGAAAAAGTTCAGAAAAACCTTTTAAGAAAATACAAAAACAAAAATAAAATTGGACTGAAATAAAAACAAAAACAGAAATGAAATAATAAATTTATAAAAATAAATTATAAAAAAAATAAAAAAAGAAAAAATTAAAAAACTTAAATCAAGAAATGCATAAAGCTTTTTATTTTAGATAAAAACTAAAAATCATAATTAACAAAACTAAAAAAAATGACAAAATATTTTTAACAAGAAATATAAAAAAAAAACATCAAAAATTATAACTTAAAATACAAAAATATAAGAACAATGTTAAAAAAAAATAATTAATAAATAAAAAATTAAAAAAAAATTGACGAAAAATAAACACAAATTAAAAAATTCAAGAAAAATAAAAACAAATTAAAAAATTAAAAAAAAACAAATTACAAAATTCAAGAAGACAAACATGAAAAAATATAATAAAAAAAATTTTTTAAAAAAATTAAAAAAATTAAAAAAAAAATTAAAAATAAATCAAATGTAAATTAAAAATAAATTAAAAATACATTAAAAAAAAATTAAAAAAAAAAATCAAAAATAAATTAAACATAAATTAAAAAAAAATAAACAAAAAAAAAAATTAAAAAATAAAAAAATAAAGAAATTAAAAAAAAAAATAAAGAAATTAAAAACAAAATAAAGAAATTAAAAAAAATAAAGAAATTAAAAAAAAATAAAGAAATTAAAAAAAAATAATCGACTACCGAGGCTTTGGCGGCCTCGGTAGTCGAGTTGGTAGCGTGCTTGACTGCCACCCCAGAGGTCCCGGGTTCGATTCCCGGCCAGGCCATGGTCCTTCGCTTTAAACCTTTCTTAATTTTCTTTCCTCATTTCTAATGAACTGAAATTAAAAATTCATCAATATTTACGACATGAAGTTGTAGTTGATGGTAGAGAAGTTTGTGGATGAGATTGCCTTATAACTTGAATTGACTGAGGTAAAGGCATAACACTTGCCTCTGATTCAAATTCACATGTTTCTTCGGCTTTCCACCACGCTTAGAACATCCTACACCTGTTTCAATTGATTGACCTTTCCTTCCCACTAAATCTATCACCCCATTTCGAACCAAGGCAGACTTGACTGAAAAGGTATTCCACCTGAAATCCTTGGTTCAAAGCTAAAAAAAAAAAAAAAAAAAAGGAATTAAGAAGAAATTAAGAAGAATTTTAAAAGAAATTAAAAAGAAATTAAAAAGAAATTAAAAAGAAATTAAAAAAAAAATAAATAACAAAATGAACGCTTCAATGGACCAGAAAACTTAATTTGGTGAGGCTTTTCTGAAGAGTTATAAGAGATCACGGGTTCCAAAGGGCTGTGGTGTCAATCACAAATATTTCTTTTACTCATAATTGAATCAGAGTTGATGAATCAAAGCTTGTAATGTGCACTTACAGCTTGTAATGTGCACTTACAGATCAATTCTGTCGCGGTAACATTAATCTTGTTACCGTAGAAATTCACCATTTAGTAACTTGAACACTCTGTTGGTATTCTGCGACCAAGCGTTACCGGTGAATATTGTTACCATCTCTTTAGGTGATAACAAGCAAAACAGAAGACATTTTTTAGCTTGCATTACAAAAAATAGCTCGCATTTTGAGTAATTAATCTAATTTTAAAATCCTCAAATTGAAATCGGAGCAAATTAAAATAAAGAACGATGTTAAATTCACTGTTGCTGCTTCTTCAGCACTTTTTAATGATAAAAATGTATAGCAATTCACTGTGTAATATTTTTTAATTTACATAAAATTAATATATAAATTAAGTATAGATAACACCGTAGCTGCGCCGGCGTAGTGCGTGCATATTTCCTGCCAAGAAAAACAAATATTATATAAAAAGTTAACATAATGCAATTAATTCTATGTATTTACTTCTCACTTTCCATTGTTTATATTTCACCACACAAAAGAGCGAGCTTCATTTCTATAAGGTGAGTTTACGACATTTGACAGCGTTACCGAGTGCACAGAATACCGATTTATAAGACCGGTAACGAGTTTTGGTAACAATATTGCTGTTACCGGTAACGCACAGAATTGATCTGTCAATGGAAAATTTTGTTTTACGAGTATATCTCATGTACTCGAATATTTTTCAATAGAGCACATAAACTCGTACTCGAAAAGGCTTCCGTAAAAATGGATGTACTTGTTTATGTAATAAAACAGATAGCATCAAACAATAATTCGTGTGTTGGAGTGTAAATATGTTAAAGACAGTATAAGTTAAACTTAAGTAGCTGAGTGGATCACAGCGAAACAACTGTATAGTCTGCTGTGTGATTACTCTAGACAGAGTTGTTGTTGTTATTAGTTGTTTTCTTCATTAAAATACTTGACATCGAGCTCAACAAGCAGTCTTAATAATTCAATGAAGGTCATTAAATTAAATCAAAGTAGAGCCGATCAGGACAATAAGATAAAGAAATTAAAAAAGAGAAAAAAAAAAATGTAGAAAATAGAATAATCGATCGTAAAACCTTATTAAAATTTAAAAGCCATTCAAGCGTAAACAATTTTGCATACAAATTTCCAACTATGACTAATTTCAAGCTGAAAGATTTTTCATATAGCAGCGAGAAATTTCAAATTATCCCAGTCTAAGTATTCATATTGAAGTATTTGTACCCAATATTTTTTGAATACTTATAGACTTACCTCAACTTCTTTAGAGCTTAAAATACACAAATACTCAAGTACAACCCAGGTATGGTTGGAATAATATCACTCATACATCATGTTGTACTTTTACTTAAATAAACTTAAGTATGAGAAGTAAAGAGTTAAAAATACTTATTTTTTACGCTTGAATTGAAAAATGAAGAAGTAAATTATCATATTTAAAATTGCAAAAAATCAAAATTGCAGTTGTATTAAAAAACTTCTTCGCTGGAATTAATATCATTCATACGCCATGGTGCACTTGCTCGTAGGTCGTTACTCTGAAAGCTTAAGCTTTGAAGCTTCGAGTTTTCATTTAATTTTTTAATTTATTTAATTCAATACTGGGAAAACATTAGAGTCATAAAATTTGGTTTGAGTATCAATTTTAGAGTTATATTTAATTTGTTTGTTCTTTTTATCTCTTGTGCATCGTTGTAATCATATTCTTAGCATATTTATATCACTTATTGGTTGCTTGAGTAGCTTAGAACAGTTTTAGAATGAAAAATATATGTTTGAATGCTGCTTGTTGAGTAAAAGCTTAAAATTAAGATTTTGCTTCCCCAACAGCTTTTGAATATTATGTAGTTTACTGTTATGAATATTGTAACGTTTGCCATAGTTTTAATAAATGTATTTTAATTTATGTTTTATTTTTACTAAAAAATGTTTAACAAGTATTTTTGTGAGAAACTATTCTGTAAAATTGATGAAAAAAAAAAAATGAAATGAAACCTTAAAATAATCAATGTTGTGTGTGTGTAAAGCTATTAACCAATAAACAGCAGTAAACTTTAACTCGAAGAGCAAACAATAACTACCACTAACTCTTATTGCAACAAAAATACAAGCAACTGAACAATTACTAACTGCATTTTGATGTTGTGCTACTACTACTACTACTACTACTTCTCATTGTGCTACTTAAACTACAGCAAAAACTATTTCTACTACTACCACTAGCATCACTTAAGATATGTGTTTGTATGTGTGTATTTGTATATGCAGCGACAAACTTACTTGTGTAACGGTATTTTAAGCAATAAATGTGTAAAAATTTCTTCTATGTTTTTTACTATTTGTTTTCTATTTTCTGTTAAATTTTTAAAACATTTCTTATTTATTTCTCTTGAATCAATTCTTTCTCAATACCTATTAATCAAATATTTTTCTCTTTCGTTTTTTTTGCTGTCTCTCTCTCTCTTTCGACAACTTTATACCTCTTTTGAACACATTAGCCTCTGTTGCTGCCATCTGTGGACAACATGAATGGTTACAGTCGCAAATCACCATCAAAACGTCGTTACGAAGGCTCCAAGTTTTCAGGTAAGCAATAGCGGAAGCAGCTGCGTCGTCGTTTGCTTTGACAGCTACAGCGACAGTGTGTCAGTTTAGATACGGTTTAAGCCTTAAACCGCCAACCATTCTTGTGAACTATTAACAGCTTAAACTAATTTTTCTTCTTTTTTTTCACCTTTTCTTTTCTTTTCATTCATTCAACCATGCAACCCGACCCAAACAGCTCATCCCAAGAAGAAACCTCGACCCAGCAAGGAACGTGTTCCACAGCCAAAAAATACGGTCGCCATGTTGAATGAGCTGCGCCATGGCTTGGTTTACAAATTGGAATCACAGACTGGTCCAGTTCATGCACCGTTATTTACGATCTCTGTTGAGGTGAGTACAGCAAGCTAGTGTCTTTAAATAAATAACATCATTGTTATTGAAGTTTTTTGTGTGTTGAACCTTTTTGTTGTTGCTGTGCTCTGAACGAACAATGCGTTCAAGTGTCGCTTGTTCGTTGGTCCTTTCATTTTAATGGGACTTTTTTTTGCAACTTTGATGCAGCGTGCTAAATTGCGGTACTTTTGGCGGCGTCGTTGTCGTTGTCGTTGGTGCTTTCGGCTTTTCCTGGTAGACCGTGGTGATTTTGTGGGTTAATTCATTTTTTCCCTTATCGCTGTGCTAAAACACATTAAGGATTTTCGCACATTAAGCGTGTCCTTAAATTGTGTTGACTTGAAAATGACATCATGATAAAAATGTGTTTTGTGTTGCAATTCAGTTTTATCGCTCATAATGATGTAAATTAAAAATTACTTAACCTAATTGCAATAGTTTTTTCAAGCGTCAATAATAACGCGCCTGCACTGCCCGTGCGATATCAAACAATATTATAATTTATGTGAGTTTTTAATAATTGTCGGTGTTTTTGTTTTTTGTTTTATCCTAACGATGTTGTCAGATAAAGAAAGTGGAAAATAATTGGTTACCTTTGGAAAGTTGATGAAATATGGAAGAAATTGTTGATTATTAAACTTATTAACGCGCATTTTTGCAAATTTAATGTAATATTCATTTACTGGAAATTGAAGGTATGACAATGAACAACTTAGAAATCATGATTGTAATAAAAAAAGGCTCGAAAATCGTTTTATTTGAGAAAATTTACAAAAAAAGTTTAATTACTTATGAAGTTCTTTGACCCAGCTTTTTCACAGTTTGTTGGAAAACTTTGTGTTAAATTATAACGACCTTTTCATGAGCTGGGCTATGCTTAAACAATACAAGATCCGTCAAAGGATCTTGGACAAAAACTAGCCTTAAGAAAGATAATGAATGTCTTGATTAATTGTAGGGTTATGCTCGTTGGCATCTGAAGTCAATACTATTAATAAACCTCATACATTCTCATCTCTAGTGTTCGATGGTCTCTTTTTATATGGAAAGGAAGTTGTGTCATAGTTGTTGGGTATGTTGATGACGCAGCAATAATCTTAAAGGAGAGCTTTAAGAATACATTGTCAAATTTTCTGAAGTTACCATTAAATTATTAAAATTCAATGTAATCTGGTTTACTCTCTTTAAGAAAAAAGAAGATATTTAAAAGTCAACCAAATATTTAATAGTCGTCCGACAGCAAACACTCTTCTAAAATATACAAATACACCCCATCATCAGATGAAGCACAGTTCTACTGTGGATTTGTAAAGGATTATGCGCAAAGATTTTAGGTCTTAGACCTAAGATGATGCAAATGCTATATACTCTAATCGCCAGATCTACACTGTACTTTGCCTGGTTGGTATGAAGATCTTAAACCTAAGAAGAAACGACTGTCAATCAAGTATTAAGAGAGATTGCAAATAATTGCAAGGATATGAATGTCCGGATGTATCACGGTCACTCCAACTGAGGCCCTCAACGTTATCTTGGAATTAACTCTCCCAATGGTGGGCAGGCTTAGCCAACATTCTCTTTGACTTCTCTCTTCGATTCTGTGGAAGGTTATCTCTTATGCGGATTTTTTAATGCGTTCAAACCATTTGTCATAACATTTATCCCATTCCGCTTGAGACCCCTCCAAACGAATAACTCGAATAACTCGAATAAACGGCTATTTCTAACAGCTTCACAGTTAGTGTCACTGCTAGTGTCATTGTCATTGTCATTGTCATTGTCATTGTCATTGTCATTGTCATTGTCATTGTCATTGTAATTGTCATTGTCATTGTCATTTTCATAGTCATTGTCATTGCCATTGTCATTGCCATTGTCATTGTCATTGTCATTATCATTGTCATTGCATTGTCATTGTCATTGTCTTTGTCACTGTCATTGTCACTGTCATAATCATTGTCTTTGTCATTGTCATAGTCATAGTCATAGTCATAGTCATAGTCATTGTCATTGTCATTGTCATTGTCTTTGTCATTGTCATAGTCATAGTCATAGTCATAGTCATTGTCATAGTCATTGTCATTGTCATTGTCATTGTCATTGTCATTGTCATAGTCATAGTCATTGTCATAGTCATTGTCATTGTCATTGTCATTGTCATTGTCATTGTCATTGTCATTGTCATTGTTATTGTCATTGTCATTGTCATTGTCATTGTCATTGTTATTGTCATTGTCATTGTCATTGTCATTATCATTGTCATTGTCATTGTCATTGTCATTGTCATTGTCATTTTCATAGTCATTGTCATTGCCATTGTCATTGCCATTGTCATTGTCATTGTCATTGTCATTGTCATTGTAATTGTCATTGTCATTGTCATTGTCATTTTCATAGTCATTGTTATTGCCATTGTCATTGCCATTGTCATTGTCATTGTCATTATCATTGTCATTGCATTGTCATTGTCATTGTCTTTGTCACTGTCATTGTCATTGTCATTGTTATTGTTATTGTCATTGTCATTGTCATTGTCATAGTCATAGTCATTGTCATTGTAATTGTCATTGTCATTGTGATTGTCACTGTCATAGTCATTGTCTTTGTCATTGTCATAGTCATAGTCATAGTCATAGTCATAGTCATTGTCATTGTCATTGTCATTGTCTTTGTCATTGTCATAGTCATAGTCATAGTCATAGTCATTGTCATAGTCATTGTCATTGTCATTGTCATTGTCATTGTCATTGTCATTGTCATTGTCATTGTTATTGTCATTGTCATTGTCATTGTCATTGTCATTGTCATTGTTATTGTCATTGTCATTGTCATTGTCATTGTCATTGTCATTATCATTGTCATTGTCATTGTCATTGTCATTTTCACTGTCATTGTCATTGTCATTGTCATTGTCACTGTCACTGTCACTGTCACTGCTACTGTCACTGTCACTTTTGGACTGGTCAAAGTAACAAAATAATCCTACTTCGGATTCTTTCTCATGATAGCTCTCGCGGTAGCAAGAAAAACTACTTGCTAGCTAAACTAGGAGCTACCTCTACCTTCACAAAACCACAACCTTTCTGTGGTTAGGGAATAGGAACCAGGGAAAAATTGCACAGAGTATATATTTTCTGAACTCTCACACAAAACATCTAAATACTAAACTGATTAAAAGGAGCTTGTGTTCATAATAAAACGACTATATTTCCCTTCGTATGTATAATTCACAGTAACTTTGTTGAAAATAATAGAATTCGATTTAAAAGTATTTATAACAAAAAGAAACGTTATAAATTATGAATATAAGCATTAGATACTTATACTTTGCAGAAAAGGTTTGTTCAACATATTCAATGAGTAGCGTACTTAGCCGAACCATGAATAAAGAACCTTTCTTGCGGTTAAAAACAATTACGGTTTACTCGAAAAAGTTTTGGGACAATAACAAAGCTCTCTTATTTGCGAATATTTATAAAGTGTTTTAAAATTAATCAGCCTTGGAAATTTCTTTGAAACCTAAGAAAACGTGCTAATTAGAGAAGTCTTAAAGAAACAATTAAAATTACTGGGATGAAAGCTAATGCAAATTGGTCCTTGTTACACATTTGCACCTTTTTTAACGACCATCTTTAAACTTGAGTTTTATTTTGCATTTAATTAACCTTTAATGAGTTGAGATTATTACAGTATTACACTCCGACCACATTTTCTTATCTTCAAATTATTTGGTGGGTTAAAAACTACATTTAATTTAAATTTTACACCGATTAAAATTTCATCCCTTTTACACCAGTCTTTTTATAGTATAACAGTGGCATATCTTTTAAATGTATTTTTAGCAAAAAGAATTGGAAAGGGCTGTAAAAAAGTGTTGTGTATCTAGTGTGGCAACCCTTTTTGTTTTTTGCTACTGAAGCAACTTCCGGTTATGCATTTATTTATGCAGTTTAATTTCTTACAATGCTTATATAATGACTGTGATTATGATTTAAATCAACACTCATCCTTAACACTTCAGCATTGTTTGCATTTTGTCATAATTATATTGCCAGTAATGCCAACTCATTAGTTTGTATGGCTTGAATGTGTAGTAAGTTGGCGAAAATTAAATGAGAAAATGTAGAAAAATAAGAGAAAAAGCAAATAATAATGAACATAACACGAAGTACGAACCTCAACAAAGTGTAACAAAAACAATTTAGCCTGTTTTATTTTTGTAGTCCTTGTTGCTGTTGTTGTAGTTTCCGTTACTCTGTTACATGTTTTATTCCATACATTTTTGTGTGGGCAAAAAGTTTTGCCATACATTGCGCCAGAAACTATGCAGCAAATTTTAAGTTGGCCCAGAAAGAAGTTTCTGTCTGGAATGTTATGTTTAATGGTAACATTAAGCATTTTTGTTGTTTCTATGAAATATTCTTTCTATTTTATAATTAAAGAAAATGAGCCATGAGCTTTGTTTCAAGATTTTTCATAAACTTGTATAGTTTTAACTTTGTGGCAGGACATAGTTTTTTTTTTTTTGTCAATTTGTATAAAATTTGGAAGCCTAAAAATGCGGTTAGTATAACAGAAAATTCTGCTCTTTTTATCAAAGATATTTTTTTACTCGTAGAAAAAAAAAATGCAAAGTAAAATAAAAAAGTCCTGTCGGAAAAAGCATTTGTCAGACTTTATGGGCGGCACTTTTTGGGTCTCAGCCAGTGGCCGGAAAAAGCCAACAATAACAAAAAGCAAAACAGTACCAAGAAAAACAAACAATACGATTAAATATATCAGGCAGATTGCTTCAGCCCAAACACATTGCATTGTTAAAGCGAACAAGGCGGTTAAAAGAAGAAAAACCCAAAAGAAGAACCACAAAAACACACGCCTGCATTGTTGTAACACAACAATACAATGAAAACTAACTTTTACACAAATTCTGGCAACTCTGGTAACACACGCACCCTAACTCAACCAAGATTCACTATTTATTGAAGCAAAGTTTGGGAAATAAATGGCGCAGAATTCGCCGCAGTCGGTCTGGGTTGTTGTAGGTTTTTTTAGTTCGCGTGCTGGATAGAACAACTATTAAGAGGACATAAATATAAAGCTTTTGTGGTTAGAAGTATTGCTTCAGTTATGAAAAGCGACTAAATAGACATTTTTAACCATATATATCTAAATTTAGCAATACTTGAAAATTGTTGTAATAGACAAAAATTAAAACAAAACATAAAATAATTTTATATTAAAAATCGAAAGAAATATGAAATTATTTAAAACAAACATTAAAACCAATTAAAAACATTAAACACACTTTCAAAAACTATTGAAAAAATATAGAAAAAGTAAAGATAAATAAAAATTTTTTTAAATATTACGTGTTTAAAAAAATCGATAAAAATAATTAATTAAAAAATATAAGATCAGTTCAACATTATGGAAATAATAATACTTTAAAAATTAAAACAAAAATAATTAAATAAAATCATGCATATAACACAGAATTGAAAAGACTAATTAAAAAATAATAAAAAAAATACTATTAGTAAGTTCATTAAGAAGAACAATTCAAAACAAAAAATTTCAAAAATAAAAAAAAAACAAAAAAAAAACTAAAAAACTAAAACTACAAAACGAAAACTATGAAGACATAATAAATACAAATAAAAAACTAAATGAAAAGATGATAAATCAATTGAAAACGCAAAAGAAAAAACACATATATTAACTAATTATTTAATATTCAACAAAACAAAAAAAAAAAAAAACAAAAATATAAAAAATGAAAAAAATAAAAAAAAAAACAAAAATAAAAAAAATGAAAAAAATAAAACAAAAACAAAAATAAAAAAATGAAAAAAATAAAAAACAAAATAATAAAAAAAAATATAAAAATAAAAAAATAAATCAAAAAATTAAAAACCCTTAACATGACAAGAGAAATTAAAAAATCCTCAAAAATAATAAACCGTAAAACAAAAAATCCAACTAAAAAATAAAATGTAAGACAAAAAAATTTGGAAGGATAAAAAAAATTATAAAAAAGAAGAAATCATCTTAGGACTAAACAATAAAAAATTAAAAACAAAAGGTCATAAAAATAATACATTCAAAAGAAGAAAAGACAGCTATAGATATAATTAAAATGAGTAAATATTAAATAAAATGTATAAAAATACAAATAAAACAGTTAAAAATAAATAAAAAACAAGTTATGAAATGCAACAATAAAAAGTTATATAAAAAATAAAATAAGGAATAAAATAAAAACTAAAATAAAAAATTCAAATATAAAAAAAATTAAACCAAAATAAATAAAAGTAAAGGTTAAAATTAAAATATACAAAAAAAAAAAAAAAAACACAAAAACAAAGTCAATAAAAATAAAGATAAGAATAAAAACACAAAAAATTTGTAAATTCAAAAATTTCATTGTTTTAGAAAAAAGAAATGAAAATTAGAATATTTTTCAAGACCATGAAACGTCAATAGATTTTTTTTTTATTTTTATTTATTTTTTTTTATTCTTTTTTTTTCATTATTTTTTATTATTTTTTTTTATTTTTTTTTATTATTTTTTTTATTCTATTTTAATGTTTTTATCATGTTTTTATTATTTTTTTTTATTTTTTCATAATTTTTTTGTTTTATTATCATGTTTTTAATTTTTTTATTATTAGTTTTTTATAAAACGTTATTAAAATTTATATTAAAATATAATGAAAAAGAAAACACAAAATAAATAAACAATTGAAAAACATGTTGATAAACATAAAAGCAAAATATGAAGCAAAATAATAATAAAATAATTAAATTTTAAATAATTATAAAACGAAATTAAGAACTGAATAAAAAATAAAATAGTTATTAATAGAATAAAAAATAAAAATATCATGCAATAAAAATATAAGAAATTGCATAAACAAATACAAAGAATGAACTACAGCGTAAGATGAAGGAAAAAGGTAAATAAAAATCTACTTTTTTAAAAAATATAAGACAATAATATGAAATAAGCAAATATTTAATATAATTAAAAGAATACGAACTAAACCAAAATTAAAAATAAATAAATTTAAAAATATATTAAAAACTAAATTAAAAAATATATAAAAAATATAACCTTTTGAAAATAAATTGAAAAAAAAATAATATAAAAAAAATTGCAAAAAATATAAAATTGAAAAAAAAAATAACAAGAAACTAAACAAATAAAAATAAAGTAAAAATGAAACAAAGTTTAAAAAAGGTTAAAATAAATAAAATAAAAGCGAAATAAAAAATAAAAAAAAACTAACAATAAAACAGTAAATAACTAAATAAGATTTAAAATAAAAACATTAAAAACTAATAAAAAGTAATAGAAATTATAAAAAATATTCTAAAGAAATTATCTAAATTAAAAACTGAAATATATCATACCAAAAAAAAAATAAAAAATTAATAAATGATTTAAAAAATTAGAAATAATAAAAAATAATTAATAAATTAAAAACAAATTATAAAAACTTCAAAACTAAAATACATAAAAAATAGATAATAACACATACATAATATTATAAAATTAAAAGAAGAAATTCTTAAAAAACTAAGAATTGAATGCTTAAAATAATAAAAGTATGTAAAATAAAATAAAAATTAGATGATAAATATGAACAAATTTATAAATATAAAATAAAACAAAACAAAATAAAATAAAATAAAATAAAATAAAAAATTAAATTAAATAAAACAAAATAAAATAAATTCAAATTAATCAATGAAAAAAAAAACCGAGAAAAAAACATAAAATATAAATTAAAATAAATAATAAAACAATAAATTAATAAATACAATTTACCTAGACAAAGATTTAAAATGGAAAGAAAATAGGTAATTTTTAATTTTAAAGATTAAAGATAAATAGAAAAATATTAAAAAAAATAAAAAAAATAAAAAAAATAATAAAATAAAATTAAATAAAAATTATAAAAAAATAAAAATAAATCAAAATAAATTAAAGTAAATAAAAAAATAAAAGAAAATTCTAAGAAATTGAGAAAATAATAAAAAATAATAAAAATTAATAAAAATAAAAATAAAAAAAATAAACAACTGGCCATTTCAGCCCTTGAAAGGACTTTAACCTAGCTTCTTATGATCAATTGTGTTGTGCGTGTTATTAAGTTTGTACACAATTGATCGAGAAACGGACCTACAGGTTTCACGCCGACTCCGAACGGCGATGAACGGAATGTTCTTATTCTCAGGAAGCTTTACATGGCAGTTTGATTATTTTCTGAGGTTTGCCATTGTCTGCAAAAAGGTGACGGCCGTACAGAAAAATTATTTTAATTCAAATAATTTTCTGTCGCTGCTGGGGTTCGAACCCGGGTCTCAAAGGTTCGTTGACACAGAGGCCACGCACTTTAACCAACTACGCCACGGACGCCACTAATAAAAAAAATAAAAATTATAAAAAATATTAAAAAATAACAAAAAATAAAAAATAATAAAAAATAATAAAAAATAATAAAAAATAATAAAAAATAATAAAAAATAATAAAAAATAATAAAAAATAAAAAAAAAAATTATAAAAAATAATAAAAAATAATAAAAAATAATAAAAAATAATAAAAAATAATAAAAAATAATAAAATATAATAAAAAATAATAAAAAATAATAAAAAATAATAAAAAATAATAAAAAATAATAAAAAATAATAAAAAATAATAAAAAATAATAAAAAATAATAACAACTAATAAAATATAATGCAAAACGTAATAAAATAATACAAAATAATAAAAAATACTGAAAAATATTAAAAAAATAATAAGAAATAATAAAGAAATTATGTGATGAAAACAAACATGTAGTATAATAAAGAATTAAAAATAATAAATAAACTCCAAAAATATAATTAAAAAATTTAAAAAAATAAAATTTGTAAAAATAAAAAAAAAATAAAATTTGTAAAAATAAAAAAAAAAATAAATAAAATTAAATCGAAAAAATTTATAAATATGAAAAAATCAAAAGAATATTAAATATTGTTACATACAAATTAAAAAAATTAAACAAATAAATTGAATCAAATAAAAAAGTTTCAAGCATAAAATAAACCGTACTCAAGTAAAAAAAAAAAAAAAAATAAATAAGGAAAATAAATTAAGAAAAAAACTATTGTTATTGTACACAAAATATCTTTATTTTTCCGCTAATCATTCCTTGTGTTTTACGCCTTAACCTTGAAAACTACTTCTCAAAGATGGTCCAAACATGTGTAATTCAATTGATTAGATCTTTCCAAGATTCCAAGGTCTTGTATTTCAGCTCTCATCATGTCTTTATTTTCTTGACAGCTTCATATTAGCTCTGAAATTTATGTGTGAAGCCATTATCACTGGAATCTGGAAACTTAATAAAATATATTTGAACATGTGAATTAATATAAAAAAATTAAAAAAAAATTTAAATTTAAGAAAAAATTTGTGCTAATCAATTTTCAAAATTATATATCTCTTGATTAAAATCCATTTTATCAACTAACCACTACCCAAATAAAAAAGAAAATTGTTTGGAAACTAATTACTTCATCAATTTTTATTAATATTCTTATGTCCGTTTTATTTTGGTTCAATATTTTCATCCTTCCTAAGCAATTGCTTGCCAATTTAGTCGTAAAATAAATCCGTCTCTATAGAGTGCCATTTTAATAGTTTCCGCTCTAAATATATTCTGCGAAAAACTTCTGCATTTCACTCTATGTTTTGAATGATTTATTAGCATTTTGTTTTTTTTTTTTTTGTTATCAAATCGAGGAAATGAAAAAGAAATTGCCAAAAAAATCAAATTATTCAAATCTTCCAATAAAAATCGGCCAATCGATTTTGCAGCTAGACGGCAACACTGTTCAAGCATTGAATAAATTTGCAAAATTGTCGCCCTCTATTTTTGACGTTTAAATATCTAGATGATGATGATGCGGAACAGTGCTGCCCACCGTAAAAAAAAAATTGTTTATTTCGGGCACTTGCTGTTGTTATTGATGTTCCAAATATAAAAAAAAATTCGATTTCCGTGCCCCAATAAATGAATATTAATTGCTGTTGCTCAGGTTTGAATATTACACAAACAAATGCGATGTCTTTTTCGATTTATTGAACTTCATGTATTAGTTCATTTTAATATTAAAATTAATCAGGTGATTCATTTTATGCACTCAAATATATTCCAAGAAGATCTATTGAAGGTAATTATTTCTTGGTTTAGATTAAAACAAATAAAATCGATTGATAACTTAGTTAAATACTTATTGAGTTAAAAATACCTCCAAACCAAAATGAATTCTTATTAAAATGAATTCATATTCATAATGAATTTCAAGTCAAAATGGATTGCGTTCAAAATTACCGCATTTAAATTGAAAATAATCTGAAAATTAAAAATGTCAAAACGTAAACAAGAGTAAGAGTAAACAAGTAACAAAGTAAAAGGTAACAAAGTAAACAAGTTACAAGGTTACAAAGTAAACAAGTTACAAGGTAACAAAGTAAACAAGTTACAAGGTAACAAAGTAAACAAGTAACAAAGTAAACTAAAAAGTAAAAAGTAAAAAGTAAGTAAAAAGTAAAAATTAAAAGGAAAAAGTAAAAAGTAAAAAGTAAAAAGTAAAAAGTAAAAAGTAAAAAGTAATAAGTAAAAAGTAAAAAGTAAAAAGTAAAAAGTAAAAAGTAAAAAGTAAAAAGTAAAAAGTAAAAAGTAAAAAGTAAAAAGTAAAAAGTAAAAAGTAAAAAGTAAAAAGTAAGTAAAAAGTAAAAAGTAAAATGTAAAAAGTAAAAAGTAAAAAAAAAAAGTAAAAAGTAAAAAGTAAGTAAAAAGTAAAAAGTAAAATGTAAAAAGTAAAAAGTAAAAAAAAAAAAAAAAAGTAAAAGTAAAAAGTAAAAAGTGAAAGTAAAAAGTAAAAAGTAAAAATAAAAAGTAAAAAGTAAAAAGCAGAAAGTAAAAAGTAAAAAGTAAAAAGTTAAAAGTAAAAAGTAAAAAAAATAAAGAGAAAAAGAGTAAAGAGTAAAGAGTAAAGAGTAAAGAGTAAAGAGTAAAGAGTAAAGAGTAAAGAGTAAAGAGTAAAGAGTAAAGAGTAAAGAGTAAAGAGTAAAGAGTAAAGAGTAAAGAGTAAAGAGTAAAGAGTAAAGAGTAAAGAGTAAAGAGTAAAGAGTAAAGAGTAAAGAGTAAAGAGTAAAGAGTAAAGAGTAAAGAGTAAAGAGTAAAGAGTAAAGAGTAAAGAGTAAAGAGTAAAGAGTAAAGAGTAAAGAGTAAAGAGTAAAGAGTAAAGAGTAAAGAGTAAAGAGTAAAGAGTAAAGAGTAAAGAGTAAAGAGTAAAGAGTAAAGAGTAAAGAGTAAAGAGTAAAGAGTAAAGAGTAAAGAGTAAAGAGTAAAGAGTAAAGAGTAAAGAGTAAAGAGTAAAGAGTAAAGAGTAAAGAGTAAAGAGTAAAGAGTAAAGAGCAAAGAGCAAAGAGTAAAGAGTAAAGAGTAAAGAGTTAAAAGTTAAAAGATAAAAGTTGAAAGTTGAAAGTTGAAAGTTGAAAGTTAAAAGATAAAAGATAAAAGATAAAAGTTTAAAGTTGAAAGTCTAAAGTTTAAAGTTTAAAGTTTAAAGTTTAAAGTTTAAAGTTTAGAGTTAAAAGTACAAAGTTAAAAGTAAAGAGTAAAGTGTAATGAGTAAAGATTAAAAAAGTGAACATAGTTAAAAAAATTAGAAAATGTTATTATTACTATTGTTTTATTATTATTGTTGATAGTATTTTTTTTTAAATAAAATTATATTATTATTTTAATTTTTTTTTAATTCAAATATATTTTGTAACGACTCTTTCTTTGCTTTCGGTCCTCGCAAGCTAAATATCTCTCTTGATTAAAATTGATTTCTGTGCAAATATTTTATGCGCTTTATTAAAAGAGTGTATTTTTCGCAAATTTATCATTCGCAAAATGTGTTTTGAATGTGTCTCGAAATAAAGCCAATTTTTGTAAGTTTTTTTTTTTTTTTATATTTATATTTATATTTATTTTCGAATCCGTGAATAACCATCACAGCACGCCGACTCAATCAATTTCAATTGATGATCTAAAAATGACAAGAGAGTTTATAATTCATTTAATAATTTTTTCCAATTTTATTTTGTGCAAAAATATTTGCAGCACCTGCTGCAGACAGTATTTTTTTTAAATTTTTGTTTGGGATAAAAGGTAGTGTTTGTTAAGCATGAGCGCTAATTTTACGCATAGTTGAATATAAATGAAATAAATTTGTCAAAAATTAAAACTTTTTGGAAAATAAATAGAGAGAGAAAGAAATTTAAAGACAGGGTTGCTTCGTATGCGAGGCTATAAAGTTGAACTGTATAAACTTCTGACTAATTTAATTACGTTATTGCTTTATAGAGCTTGTTTTCTACAAAAGAACAAGCAAAAAGTTTAAAAGTAAAATACAGATTCCGTGCAACTAAAAGCTATAATGATCGAATTTAGACAAATGAATAAAAACTATTAAAAAAACTATTTAAAATAAGTTACAAACAACTAAAAGCTATTAAAAAATAGTATAATCCATAAGGACGAAATGAAAAAAAAAAAAAACAAAAAGTAAATAAAAGTAATAAAAATGGAAGCATTTAATGGCATAAAAAATACTTTAAACTACAAATATATTTGTTTTTACTTTATACTTAATATATTTTTATTTTGTGTTTCATATTTTTTCTTATCTTAATTGTTTTTATTATTTATATATTTTTGCTTATTCTATTTTTTGAACTGTTTTATTTTGAATTTTTACATTCTATTTTTTTTTTTTATTAATATGTTTGTTAAAAATTATAATTTTAAAATATTTTTTGTTTAATCTTAGAAAATATATTACAAAAAAATATTTAAAATATAAAAGTTCTATTAATAATAGTAAATAAGTAAAGACAGAAATTAAACGAAAAAAATAATAATCTTAAAAAATCATTTTAAAAAAGTATTAAAAAAGCCAAATTAAAAAATTTAAAACAAAATAAAGAAAATAAAAAAAAAAATACAATAAAAAAAGTAAAAACTGAATTTAATTTTTAATCTGTTATTGTATTCGAAAAAATACAGTATAATAATTAAAATAGGATAAAATTCAAATTTGAACATACAAATGAAAACAAAGTAAAAAATTAAAACATAAAATAAAAAACATAATAATAGAAAAGATAAAAAATTGAAAACTATAGTAAAAGAAAAAAAAAAAATAAAAAATATAATAATTAGTAAATTAAAAATAAGAATATAAAAAAAATTAAATAAAAGCATTAATAAAATACTAGACAAAAATAATAGAAATAAATTTGAAATAAAAAATGAATAAATTATATCAATAAAAACAAATAATAAAATGCAAATATAAAAAAGGGAATACAAATAAGTAAAAAAAAAAAAAAAAAAAAATTGTATACAATTAAAATTGTAAAAAAAATTAATAAAATACATATAAAATGACAATGATTAGAAAACTTAGAATATAATAAAAGAAATATTGAAAAATTAAAAATAGACAAAATTAGAAAAAAAAAATTAAATAAGTTGATATGAATAATTAAGAAAAATGATAAAAAAGTAAAAATATAAAATAAAAAATGAAAAAAAAAAAAATAGAATATGGAAGCAAAAACTAAAAAAAAAAACAAAAATAGCATCGAACAAATTGAAAAATAAAAAACAATAAAAAATATTAATAAAAATAAAACAAAAAAAAAAAATTCAAAAATGAAATGAAAAATTATTAAAATAAAAATAAATAAATACTTTAAAATGAAAAATGAAACAAAAACTGAGTAATGAAAACTGAAAAAACAAAAAAAAAATTAAAAAAAAACAAATGAACTTTTCTGTTATTAAATAAAAAGTAAAAGCAAATAAGAAAAAAAAAATTGAAATAGAAAATAAAACGAATAGAAATAAAATTAAAAAATATGGTAAAAAAAATAAAATAAAGTAAATTAAAAATTAGAAAATAAAAATCTTAATAAAAGTATTAATAAAGTACTAATCAAAAAGTAATAAACATACTAATAAAATAAAAAATAATGATAAATAAAATAAAATGATACAAATAATTAAAAAGAAATATAAAGAAATATAATTAAATACAACTAAAAAAATTAACAAAATATAAATAAATATAATTAAAAAATTAACAGAATATAAATAAAAACAAATAAAAGGACAACAAATAGAGAATAGAAAAAATAGAAAAATAAAAATATTGAAAAGTTAAAAATAGACCAAATTGGAAAAAATTAAATAAATAGGAATAAATAATTAAAAAAAATATAATAAAAAAATAAAAATAGATAATAAAAAATTAAATAGACTTAAAAAAGTAAAAATAGAAAATTAATTAATGAAAATGAAAAAAATTAATGAAAAAATTTAACACATGCAAAAAATTAAATAAAGAGATATATGGTAGCAAAAATTATAATTTGAAATAAAATAGAATAGAAATAAATCTAAAAAAATATAGTACAGAAAACACATATATAAAAAATAGATAAATAAAAATAAGAAAATAAAAATATAAATAAAAGTTATAAAATAAATAAATTAATAATATACTTATAAAAAATTTATAAACATATGAATAAATTAAAAAATAATAGAAATAAATTAGAAATAAAACAATTAATAAATTATAATAATAAAAACATTTAATAAATTGCAAATAAAAAAAAAGAATTATTAATAAATGCAACTAATAAAAAAATAATAAAATATAAATAAAAACCATATAAAAAGACAACAAAGAAAGAATAGAAAATTAAAAATAAAAATATTGAAAAATTAATAGACAAAGGTAGAAAAAAATAATTAAATAGAAATGAATAATTTAGAAAAATAATAAAGAAGTAATATAGAAAATAAAAAAGGAGAAAGAATTAAAAAAATAAAAATATAAAATAAATGAAACAAATGTCACAAAACAAAAAATCGAAAAAATATGGCAGCAAAAATTAAAATAGAAAAAAAAAATAAAATAGTACAAACTGAAAAAATAAAAATCGATAAAAAATAAAAATCGATAAGAAATAAAAATTCTACAAAAAATAAAAATCGATAAGAAATAAGAATTCTACAAAAAATAAAAATAAAAATAATAAAAAAAAAAATAAAAATAATAAAAAAAAAATAAAAATAATAAAAAAAAAAAATAAAAATTTTATAAATAAGATATAAAAAATCATTTAAATGAAAAATAAATAAAAATTTAAAAATGAAAAATAAAAATAAAAAAAGAGCAATGAAAACTGAATAAATAAAAAATTAAAAAAAAAAAATACGAAATTAACAGTAAAAATAAATAAAAAGAAAAAGCGAACAAAAACAGGAAAATATAAAAACGTGATTTATATTTACTATTAACAATCGAATAAAAATTCGACGAACAGCGAAAATTTCGACAGGGTTAATAAAAATTTATAATAAAAATTTGGCATTCAATATTCGCTGTTTGATAACCAGCGAAGATCGAACGTCGAAAGCAACTCATAATAAGGGTCATTAAAATTATTTAAAAAAATAAACTAACAATTTATAGTAAAAATATATAAAAAAAACAAAACAAAAAAAGAAAACGAAAAAAAAAACAAAATAAGTTAACAATTTAAATTTGTAAAATTAAAAATTTCCAAGTTTTATAATTTAAAATAAACGAAAATAAAGTATAAAAAAAAAGTTCAAAAAATGCAATTATAAAAGTTAGGAATATATTTTAGAAACTAGCTTTTCCCGGCGCGCGTTGCTGCACCCTGCAACTATATGGGAACATAATAGGTGTATTCAAAACTTTTCCTAGACTCATAGTTTAACACCACTGTTATTTTCCACTGCCCGTTACAGTTTCCCAGTAGCAGGAGATCACCAAATAGTAACTCCATTTTGAGTTTGTAAGTAAGTATTGCTACTTTTACTTTCAAAGCTATTCGATAATACAAATTTTAACTGTATGGGCGGACCCACACCCTCTTATATAATGCTCATCCCAGTTTTCTAGTAGATGGACATTACCCTGTTTTAGTACAGTTGCCGACAGTAAGCATACAAACTAAATTACCAAAATGTAGCCCAATCGACGAAAACCGAAGGAAATATAGCATTTTTATTGATTTTTGGGCGGTAAAAGGGGGTGTGACAGAAATTTAAGGCATCTCGTACTTGAAAAAAATGTACTGCCAAAATTTCAGCTCTATCGGCTAAGTAATTTTGAAGTCTCCAGCCATCACACAGACAGCGTTTTGCTTTTTGTATATATATTTTGGATAAAGATTATTGGCTATAACTTTTGATTGGTAAGAGATATTGAGAAAATTTTTTTTAATAAATTAATATTTTAGCTTGTAAATTTATTCAAAAATATGAAACCACAATATTGGAAAAAAAAATTTCTTCAAAAAAATCAAGCCTTGTTTTTTTAATCACAAAAATGGTTTTTAATTTTTGCGTAAAATTGAAACAATTTTTACTTACAAATGTTATAACTTTTAAATAGAGTTAAAAGTTTGTGAATTTGAGTTTAAATTATTTTTACAACAAAAATAATTTTTCAGTCTGTTTTTGAGGAAAACTCCAATATATCAGACCTTTTTTGAAAAAAATATTTAAAATATATTTACTCCACTAACGGTATTTTTGCAATAAGGTTTTCATAGTATTTTGATGAAGCTTTAAGACAAAAAAAAATTTAACACAATATATAAAAAAGCAGCGGAGATATTTGAATCGAAAATCACAAAATTGAATATCTGATTGTTTTTTTCGTAATTTTGTGTAACGATGTTGCATTAAATATATCGTTGTAGTAAAATTTTTCATAGTTTTCAAGATATGTTCATGTTTTTGGTGTCAAAATAACGGAAATTCTTTTAATTTTACTAAATTTAAGAAATATTTTATATTTTGTAAATATTTGCACATGTTACATAAGAAAACAACTAAAAATATGCGATTTTGTACAAAATTTGTACTACAGCACCATCTGGTGTCCAAGGTGGGTCAAAGAAGATAGTGTTAAAAAACTCATCGTACCTGAAAACTACTATATACCAACTTTTATTCTAACCGCATTAGCGGTTTGGGAGTTTTAGGTGGTTTTGTAAAAAATTTGTACCATAGCGCCCTCTGGTGTTCAAGATAGGTCAAAAACGATAGCAGCAGAACACTCGACGTACATAAAACCCACTGTATACCATTTTTCATTCTAATCGCATTAGCAGTTTATGAGTTTTAGGCAGTTTTGTAAAAAAATTGTACTACAGCGCCCTCTGGTGTTCAAGGTGGATCAAAATTAATAGCCCACGAACACGCACCGTACCAAAAAACTTTTATACACAAATTTTCATGCTAATCGGATGAGTAGTTTAGGAGTCTATTGCGGCCTTACAAACATAATTTCCTTTTTTATATATATAGATTAAAAACACGTGTAAAAGAGGTAGAGAAGGGGTGGGGGGGTGCTTTGAGATACTGTACCGCATTTAAAAAAAAAGCAGGAAAAAATTCTAATGCATAACACTCCATTATTTCAAAACATTTTCATCCTTACATAGGGTAGACTGAGGACGATTCAAACATTTTAGCGTTTATCGTCCATTGCATCGGAATTAGTTAAGCGAGCGATGACGGAAATAAATATATTAGGTAAAAGACCATATATTGGTCTACTAATGGGCAATGTTATTTGAGATTACTTTATTGTATTTTATGTGTAAAATCAAATTTAAAAAAATTATTTTGTTTCAACCGTCCCCATGCCTGTGGTCAATTGAAACACATGCAAATTATACCAAATATAATAAATTAACATGTTTTATAAATCGTCTAATAATATTTTACCATTCTAAATGGCACAATTGAACATCAAAAATATTTTTTATTTTTTATTTTTAAGTCATTCACGATACTTATAATCTAACATTATTTTTTATCAACCTTCAAAGGTTTTATATTAAGTGTAATTTAAATTATATAATAATCAGATGTTGGTGACGATTACTTTTTTTAATGTTTCTGTACTACTTCCTATTATATTTCTTAAAATGGAACAGTATTCATTTTGAACTCGATTTTTTCAACTGTTTCAACTGTCCCCAATCACAAACCAGGTATAAAATGGTTCACAGTATGAATGATAATAAATTTGAATAAAAACTAATTATACAGCCATATTCTATAAACTTCAATTAAAACGATATAAAACTCCTTATGCTACTATTTTAATCCATTCCATAGTAATTGCGGAAATGTCCGAACAAAAAATACTTACTTTTCCGTTAAAAACACAATGGAGCCTCCTACGCAACCACAGTGCGTGAAGCAACATAAAAATTCGTGTTTCGACTTGTCGACCGCTTCGTTCTGTCCTTGTACCCCTCAACCTCATCAGGCACGGTGGCAAGATATTCGCTTTGTTTCAACCGTCCACCGTTTCAACCGTCCACTGTTTCAACCGTCCACTGTTTCAACCATCCACTGTTTCAACCTTCCACCGTTTCAACCTTACCAAGTCTACCCTAGTCATGCTGTACCGTCTAAATTGACAGTTTACTATTGAAAAGTGTAAGCGCATAAGTTTTCTTTGCTTGCTTTTCGGCACTTGTTTCTGCTATTTTGCGCCTAAAATTTATCTAGTTATACTGGTCATTGTTACGGATTGGGAGGGGGGGTAATAAACCAAGCTGAAAATCGGCCACGTGGCTTATTGAAGATCCTTTATATGAGTTGGTTAATAAAGTTTTTCCTAAGCATGTCTATAAAGTTTAATAAAAATATAGACAGCTGAAGTGACAGACCTCAAAAGCTTGTCATAAATCTGCCACTCACGTTGGAAGTTCGTAAAATTTTTTTTTTATTTTTATTTTTCGACTGTGTGTTTCTTCTCAGATTTGTTTTATTTATATTTACATGCTTATTCGTAAGTATCAGGCTGAGTCATAAACTAAAGCGCTCTAAAAATATGCAATATTTTTGGTCATTAAGCTCTTAAAGTATGCAATAAATTTTTTTGTTGAGCAATAAAAAAATCATGCAACATCGGATAGGAGAGCAAGACTGTCGGACTGTTGCTGTCGTCATGTTGTTGAGTGTATGCAGTGAGTGTATTATTGATCCTTTTTTGCAAACGAAGCAATATTTGAAGATGACAAAAATTGTTAATCTTAATTAATTCATCTTAATGATGAATCAGATATCATGTTAATTAAAATTTTTTCAAATAATGCATATTTTTCAACATGGCCCATTGTTTTTTAACCTGTTAGCTTATTGGCTCGCAGAGACCAAATTGATTTTATTGCAACATCATCATCTGCCAAATTTCTTGCATAGCATGAAGAAACAATAATTTATTTTTTTTTTTTTGTATGAAAAGAGAACTATGTTTTATTTTTGTACTCTGACTATTGAAAGCTTTCCAAGTGTGGATGACTTTTAAGTCATTATTTATGCAAAAAACATTTACGAACATTGTTTTGCAGAATTTTAAGTAGTTGCGCACTATAAGATGAAGAGCTTAAAAACATTTGCTTTTGTTAGCATTTTTTTTTCTATTATTTGCCATTTGCCATTTACCATTTGCATCCTTCTTCGATCCGTTGGTTTAGTAAGTTGTTTATCCGCCCATCATGCTGCTGTTTCTATCGTTGGCAGCACTTCAATCAAGGTTGGGTGAAGGATTTTTACCTGAGGCGCTTAGCAAAATCGGATGTAGCTAAAAACAACAACATCGTACACAATATACTCGTACTAATACAAGCAAGCACCACCACCCACACATTTCTGTACATTGATTTTCTGAACATGTTGAGATTTTTATTTTAAAAGTGCTGGAAAAACTATAAACGGCTAAAAAAAAAGAAAACAATAAAAATCGTTGAAAGATAAACGCATACTTCATGTACATTTACACAAACATGCATAAAACATATGCACACACACACACACAAATAGTAAAGATTTAGCAGTTTGTAGTGACATTGATGAAGTGCGGTTGTGTAACAGCAACAACTCATGCTTGTCTCAGCCTACATGCCATAAAATGTGACACTTTCCGATACACATAGGCACACACATCGAGAGACGAACACTTGTTCATAAACAGACAATTACTCACTCACTCACACATAGTTAAAACCTAAAGAAACTAGAGGAGAAAAAAAAAATACTTTGCATTAATTATACGTTCTCGTATTCAATGGTTGAAATCTGCAATTTGTTAGAACAATATTATTTTCACCTAAAAGTATGCAACATTTCAATAGACAGAGCTTCCTAACACATGATGTGTGGGCGTGATTGTGATTGTTTTCCGTTTTGCAGCATACATCATCAAAATTGATACTTGTTATTCATAATATACTTCAATGCGCCGCAAAGTATGCCATGTCTGCTTTGAAAAGCATATTTCTAAGTATCTGTGTGTGTGTGTGTGTGCATTAAATGCTGAGTATTATTGTATTTTTGTTCTTTTATTTTTCATTTATTTTCCCAAGCACTTTTGTTGTTGGCTCACATTTATTTGTTTCTGCTCTTTTATGCTTTCGTTATGGTAATGTTGCGCTTCTTTTTATCCATTTGTCGCAATTTTTTTACGTGCATTTTTTTTTTTATTAAAAATTCCGTTGAATGCAATTTAATATAATAATGACTTGCGTAAGAAAGTTTTTAAGGTAATGCAATTTTTGTTTTTAAAACATGTTTTATGGGTGGCGCGCAGTTAAGTTTATGCTGCATACTTTAAGGCTAACACTTTCTAGGTTTGCAAATATGTAAATTAAAATTAAATGCAAATTTTTGGCAAGAGTGGGTGGATGTAAGTGTCACTTAGCAGTGAGTTGAATTAAATAATATTGCATACTTTTTGGATCTATATAAATGAATTGAATTGCACGTTTTATTTCTTTTTTAATGCATATCCGAATTATGGGTTATATTTTATTTAATTTTTTATTTGTATTTAATTTTTGTGCTAAATTTTGAGGCTTCAAATCCATGCAGTGAACAATACAATTTTTTTAATAAATAAAAGCATACTTTTTGGCGCTTTTTTCTGCTATTTTCCTGGCAATTGAGGCATTCTTCTATAACTTTTATTTCCAAGTTGTTAAATGAATGCAATTTTTGTTTTTAAAAGCTGTTTTTCTGGGTGGCAAGCTATAAAATTTATGCTGCATATGTTAGGGCTGACACTTTCAAGGTTCACATAATTATGTTGAAATAATATGCTAATTTGTGGCAAAAGTTGATGTTACTGTCTCTTAGAAGTGAGTATATTTAAATTATACTGCATACTTTTTGGATTTATATTAATTAATCGAATTATGAGTTTTATTTTTTAATGCAAATCCGAATTATGGGTTATCTTTTATTTAATCTTTTATTTTTATTATATTTTTGTGGTTAATTTTGAGGCTTCAAATCCATGCAATGAATAATACAATTGTTTTAATAAACAAAAGCATACTTTTCGGAGCTTTTTTCCGCAATTTTTCTGGCAATTGAGGTATTCTTCTATAACTTTTATTCCAAGTTGTTAAAAGAATGCAATTTTTGTTTTTAAAAGCTGTTTTTCTGGGTGGCAAGCTATAAAATTTATGCTGCATATGTTAAGGCTGACACTTTGAAGGTATACAAAATTATTTTGAAATAAAATGTAAATTTGTGGCAAAAGTTGATGTAACTGTCTCTTAGAAGTGAGTTTATTTAAATAATATTGCATACTTTTTGGATTTATGGTATATCCGAGTTATGGATTCTCTTTAATTTTTTTCTTTTTTGTTTTTTAATTTCGTGACATATTTTGAGGCTTCAAATACTGACAGTAAACAAATCGAATTTATTCATGTAACGAGTGTATGAACAAGAGGTGTACGATTTGTTTTTTGAACAAAATTAACAATTTTTTTGTTGTCTCTTGAATTTTTATTGGATTATAAAAAAGACACCTGGAGGTTATGTATGGAATACAATATCTTTCGTTTGATCGCCACGGCTTAGCTTGCAGACCTTGATCTTTTTTCAAAATTCTCTATCTCTATCACTATAAGATGTGGAATTAAAAAAAAAAAATAAATAAATAACTGGCCATTTCAGCCCTTGAAAGGACTTTGACCTAGCTTCTTAGGATCAATTGTGTTTTGCGTGTTATTAAGTTTGTACACAATTGACCGAGAAATGGACCTACAGGCTTAACGCCGACTCCGAACGGCGATGAACGAAATGTTCTTATTCTCAAGAAGCTTTACATGGCATTTTGATTACTCTCTGAGGTTTGCCATTGTCTGCAGAGAGGTGGTGGCCGTACAGAAAAATTATTTTAATTCAAATAATTTTCTGTCGCTGCTGGGGCTCGAACCTGGGTCTCCAGGTTCGTTGACATAGCGACCACGCACTTTAACCAACTACGCCACGGACGCCACAGATGTGGAATTATCTCACTCTTATTATAGCCCTAACTCTTAACATTATCCCAAAGAAAGAAGTTTAATGGTGTTGAATTGCAAGATCCGGGTGGCCAATTAGTGATGGCCAAAACGCGAAATTATGCGATCAGGGCACTTCGTGCGCAATTACTCGATGTTTTCGCAGTTTGTATGGCCCGTATCACCATCCTTGCATACGGATCACTGGTGTGTTGGAGGGCCCTTGATAAGGCAAACTGCACTTCAGAAATTTGACAAGGTTCAAAGAAGTACAAGTCTCTGTTTTACTGGTGCATTATCCTCAACCTCAACTAGTGCTCTGAATGTCATGCTTCACCTGCCTCCTCTTGATATCTTTGCAAGAGAGTGTGCTAACTCAGCAGCCCTCAGACTAAGAGAATCTGGAAATTGGTTAGGTAAGAGTTGCGGTCACACAGTAATTCTGAACTCTTTTGTCAGCGGAAAAACAGATTACTGTGTACCTCGTTAAAATCTTGAAAAGAACTATGAAGTTCTCATCCTTTCACGGCTAGACTGGGCTAAAAAACCCCCCTTAAAGTTACCAGATTAAAAATTTCTACAGACGGATCCAAGCTTCAAAAACAGGTTGGGGGAGGAATTTACTCCCAAGATCTAGAAATAGAAGCTTCCTTTAGACTCCCAAACTATAGGAGTGTCTACCAAGTGGAGATGATAGCTATATATGAAACCGTTAAGATTCTAGGTAAAAAAGACCTTAGGGGAAAGGAAAATCATAAGCGGATTTTCGGATACCCAAATGAGGCAATTTTGCTTATTAACGTAGCCGCCAATGTGAAAATGACCTTCGACAGAAAATAAGATATTTTCGCAAAAACCACGATCTCGATTCATGTTTTCCAAGACCTATACAGAGAACGTACTTCGCTGGTGGTGGTCCGTCCGCTGCAATTCTTTAGTCCATTGGATCTTGAAAACTCGATGCAGTGTGGTGTGTGGCAATATGGAGGTCCTGCCCAAGAGATCACGATGACAAGTTTGAGAAGCTTGAGTCGTTTTCAATACTTTCCTTTACTACGTACAAATTTTCGGTCGATCGTACTGGGGCGAGATCGTTTCCGTGTCTTCCACTCAAATCTTAGAAGACTACGCGGAAACTTTACTCGAATTTTGCGCATTTGCTGGTAAGATTAAACACAAATTTTCATAACAAAAATCAACGAACTCTGTTATTTCTTTCTTCTGCGAAAAGTTTCCTGATAAATTTTCCGCGTTTAAAAATGACAAATGTCAACATTTGATAACTGCCAAGCGAGCAGCTATGAAATAATACGCCTTTACAATCCAACACCTCTTTTTGATATACTCTTTATAAAAGCGTACTTTTCGGCGCTTCTTTTTCCGCAATGTTGCTCCTCGGGTAAACAGCTTATGGCATGTATACACAGAGAGTTTAGTTTGAGTTCAACAATAGCTGTTCACACAGAGATGCGTCAGCAGAATTGACAAGTGTTTTACATCTTATGTAACGTATACACCTGCCATACGGCTGAATTCTACGTTGCCCCATGACAGTGGGGTCGTGGTTCAAGGAATTGATTCCTAGGAGATAAATCTTCAGGAGGTCAGTGCCATGCTAATGTATATACGACGTCCGTCATATCTCTCCTAGGCGTCACTTCCATGACTCCAGGCGCGACCATCGCCCTGTCATAGTAGTTTCAACACCGGTCGCACACCATACTTAAAGGTATATTTAAATTAATAAATATACTGTATGGATAGCAACCAATGCTGGAACGCAAAAGTACCAATTATGGATGATTAGTTGGGTCATCATCCACATTTATTGGTGGAAATCGAGACCCATCTAACATCTCTTGGAATGTAGGGCATTGCCACCCGGTTGTTTAGCGCAACTCCACGCCGATCACATACCTGTTCGCGACATTGAACTACCACAGCCAGCACGATACTCCCCGAAGGGCCAGCCCTGCGATAGTCTCCCCGGGCAAAAGGGATTTACTTCGACACGCACTTATCACAACACCAATACATTTGCATTCATCACTCTTGCCTGTGGAGGAAAAACCACCACTACTTGGACGCGCTACATCGTAGACCACATCGCATTTGACTGTGTGAGACACAAGGTCGCCACTATTTGCTCCATTTCATACTGGTACTTCAAGACCACCGGGATGAACACTCAGCCACCTGCAGCACTTCTTGACTATACATCTTATTAACATTCATTGATACACCTTATCATCACACCTTGATACACCTCATCAATCTTGTACTCCGAGGCTACTCAGATAACCTTTCACACTCGGAGTACTCAATATGACTCCTTGATATACCTCATCAATCACACCTTGGGACACCTCACCAACTCCTCGATACACCTCATTAGTCTAGTACTTAAGGCTACCAGGATGAACACCCAGTGACTCAAAGCACCCAATATGACACCTCCTCATTACCACCTTTTCAATCTGGTACTCCGAGGCTACTAAGATAAACTTTTCACACTCGTAGTACCCAATCTGACACCTCTTGATTACGTCGTTTAAACCAGCCTTATAAGTCTAACAAGACTTATAAGACTATCCAGGAGACCATACGAAATGTATCAGTGGGGACTTGCAACAGTACGTCTGTCGAGAGTAACGACTATCTCCGTGCTAACAAATTTTTTAGGATCATGGCTATTCCCTCGTAGGCATACGCTACTGTTGATCATGCCAAACGGTCCACCTACTACCCAAATTAGGCGACCAACTCCAGGATTTGGGTAGTCCCTTCTCATTTACACAGGATAGGGCGAACCCGTTGCCTGGACCATCCTCCTTTATCCTGGCTTTGGACAGGCTGCTCGTGAGAACATGCGGAGTTGGCAGACTTGACAGTGTGACATTTCCTTGTTTACTTTTGTGTCCTCATATTTTTTCGGCGCATCCACCACCATGACATCAATTCCACTTAAAAACAAGGCTGTAGCCATCTGTGCCTACACATGCGAGTTCTCCCTTGCGCTCCGCAAATCGGAATCGGCCCAAACTGATATGAAGACCTCATCTTTTACACTCGCCCAGTTCTTTTCTTCGCTTTTTTGTTGATTTTTTTCAATTTAGAAACAGCTGTTTTTCACATTTCACCACATCACAAAATTGTTCAACGTACCTTGTTATCTAAAAAGTTGCATCTGAACGTATATTATTTTTATATTAACATTAGCATACTTTTAGGCATTCCTCAAATTGAGTTTTTATAAACTCAGAAAACATTTTGAGGTTGGGTTGAATTTTATCCTGCAAAATTGTACTTGGGAACTTAAGAGTTCATTTTGCGTTCAATGGCAAAACTCAACATTGTACTGGAAACTCAAACTAAACTCTCTGTGTAGACATGGCATGAGATGTCCTATAATATCTTTTATTTGCTGTTATTATTTGGTTATTTTCATTTCGTACAAACATACAGAATATATATTTTTTTTTAATTTGATACTGCCTACTTTTAGGTGCTGTCTCACATCCATCCTTAAATAGCGCTGCTGAAGAACGTTATTTAAATGAAATTAATGTAATTTGAAGTAATTGCCTTCATTATCTGCTTTATTGATATTGCCTAGCTTTAGTGATATTGCCTTGACTATGCGATTAAAATATTACTGCATATCCTTAGGCGTCCTTTCGTACATTATTTATATTATTTAGCAGCTACGAACTTAGTAATATTTCTATTAATAAATCCGATTGTATTAATTAATTCTATTTCATCCCCTGATCCTTCTCCTCTTCTATCTCCTAATCTATCTCCTCCTATATTTCCTCCTCAATCTCCACCTCTATCTCCTCCTCTATCTCCTCCTCTATATCCTCCTCCATCTGGCTCCCCTATTCAATCAACTCTCAGTGCTTGCGCTGCCTGAACGTATACTTTAATTAAGGCTCTCATGACCTGCTCTCTCTCACTCTCGCTCTATCTCACTCTTTCTCTCTTTTGCGTTCATAGTCATTTGCAGCTGTGTGCTGACCGCAAAAGCTCGACTTTTGTACAAATTATTTATGCAAATGAGCACGTAGTATCAATAACAGTAGAGAAAAAAAAGTTATCACCACAGCTTTATGTTGTTTTGTTTGATCCTTTATAATTGATTGCGTGCGTGTGCGTGCAATTTCTGGGAAATTCAATTTAGATTGATGATTGATGATTGATTCATTGTTAAACCAGCACGTTGAGCTTGCAGTCATAGCTGATATTATTAATACATTTAGTATTGATGAAAGCAAAAAGCCACAAAAAGTGACGCGCCCAAAAGCAGACACCACACCAAACAACACTCGTTCAAAACAAATTGAATTTAGAATGTTGAATGTTGAATGACACTTGACTGCACAAAATTCTGTTAATATTCTAGCCTGCGACACTTGAATTTAATCGAATTCATTGCGTTATGTCACACCATGTGACCCAAATGTCAAGTTTCAGCGAATTGCTAGTCGTCAATTTTGTTCAACATTTCCTTTTTTTGGGAGTTTGGAACCCATAAATAAATATATCACACATTTGCACTGCACACGAGCTGCTAGTTGTTCTGAGCCACGTTCCAACACATTCAACTCTAACAAATAAATACTTTTGATCCTTGTTGCTGCTGCTGCATTCCTCAACACACTTGGCTGAGTTTTTGGCTCTATTTTGGGTGTTTTGTTTCATCTCGCTGTTGCCAACATATTATTCAACAGCAGAGCAAGAGCAAAAAAAGAAAAAAAAGGGTTGTTGGTGATTATTTTTTATGTGAATGAATTTCGGATTTTGAATTCATGAATACGTGTGAGTCTGCAGTTTTTAGTTTTTTTGGCGTACTGTAGTTCGCTCCTAGGTTGCACAGTGGCGTAGATGAAAATATATTTGTAAAGGTACTGAGTAAAAATTTACGTTATTTTTGCCTTGCTAGAATGAAGCGCTAAGGACTTCCACTCGCTGATATCCTGTTTTGCCCGATTTTGCACCCTCTTTCCGCTTATCTGAGCCCCTGGCATAGTTCTGAGAGTCATAAGTTTGCTGCTGTTGCAATTGTGATAATGATAGTTGTTATTGTTGTTGTTGTTTTTGTGTTGATTATTGCATTGGCAAATGTGTTGATTACAGAGGTCGCTGTTGTAGCTTCCGGTGTTGAAGTCGATGTTAATCATCGATGTTGGTAATGATGATGATGATAATGATAATGATAATGATTATGATGATGATGATTATGATGATGATGATTATGATGATGATGATGACGATGACGAGGCTGTCGGTGTTGATGTTGATGATGATAGTGATAATAATGATAATGCTGATGATGATGACGATGCTGTCGGTGATTCTGCTGAATCTGTAGATGCTGATTCACTTTGTTGTGCTGTTTATGAGTTATATTGTGCTTGTGCGTAGGACTGTCTGTGTCTGTGTAATACCCGGGCAAATTAAATATTCAACTCATTACAATGTAAATTTCGTTGAACCCTCGAGAGAATTGTCTGTGTGTGTGTGTGCATATGCGTGAAGCTTATACGAGTATGAAGTAAACATTTAAACGTCACATTATCAGGATAACAGTTGTTTGAATATTATCTTTAATAAAGTTTGACACAGTGTTGAAAATTGCTGAGCTTTCTTATTTAAATTAACATTCTGGCCCAACTTCATGAAGTCGTGTCCACGATTAATGATAAATACATCAATTTTTTTCTCATAAAACCGCCTCTCCAAATATTGAACATTCTGGCTCTTGATACCAAAGAAGAAAAAAAAATATATATATGTATATATATGTGTGAAATAAAAATACATGTGAATAACTTGTTCGAATTTGTTCTGCCTCGATAATACTTCGGAAATACTTGTGAAAGCAAGTTTTCAAATTTGCCAAGCGATAGTATCTAAAAGCTCTGACGAAGTTATTTAACGAAGACTTGATTAAGCTTCTTATAGGTTTGCAAATGCTTCTGTGGGGCGAAGCTCAAACGAAGAGCCTCTCTGAACTTATTAGCGGAAGTTTTATTCTACCTCGATAATATGTCGTATCTACTTGTGAAGGAAAGCTTAAAATTTGGCAAGCGAATATTGTTTTACTTGCTTCGCTAAAAGCTCTTCGGAAGTAATTTATAGAGCTCTTCTGATTATAGTCTCGTATAAGCCTTCTAAATGCCTCTAGGCAAAGCTGAGGAGAGGAACATCATGATATAATAAATTATAAATTATAAATTATAAATTATAAAGTATAAATTATAAATTATAAATTATAAATTATAAATTATAAATTATAAATTATAAATTATAAATTATAAATTATAAATTATAAATTATAAATTATAAATTATAAATTATAAATTATAAATTATAAATTATAAATTATAAATTATAAATTATAAATTATAAATTATAAATTATAAATTATAAATTATAAATTATAAATTATAAATTATAAATTATAAATTATAAATTATAAATTATAAATTATAAATTATAAATTATAAATTATAAATTATAAATTATAAATTATAAATTATAAATTATAAATTATAAATTATAAATTATAAATTATAAATTATAAATTATAAATTATAAATTATAAATTATAAATTATAAATTATAAATTATAAATTATAAATTATAAATTATAAATTAAAAATTATAAATTATAAATTATAAATTATAAATTATAAATTATAAATTATAAATTATAAATTATAAATTATAAATTATAAATTATAAATTATAAATTATAAATTATAAATTATAAATTATAAATTATAAATTATAAATTATAAATTATAAATTATAAATTATAAATTATAAATTATAAATTATAAATTATAAATTATAAATTATAAATTATAAATTATAAATTATAAATTATAAATTATAAATTATAAATTATAAATTATAAATTATAAATTATAAATTATAAATTATAAATTATAAATTATAAATTATAAATTATAAATTATAAATTATAAATTATAAATTATAAATTATAAATTATAAATTATAAATTATAAATTATAAATTATAAATTATAAATCATAAATCATGTCATACTTTTTCGATAGATGTACATAAGTTAAGGCTATGCCTAGAACTATGACACGATCAAGGTTAACCTTGACACAGGGTACATCAAGAGTAGATAAGAATTCAGTTACTAATGGAAAAGCGTTCCCTCTGCCAAAAAAAAAACTTTTGGGTAACTTTCTCGACATAATGGGCAGTATAGGTAAGACCTAAGTAGCTAGAGTGGATCACAGTGAAAAGTCATGCAAGACAGCTGATGAGTTGGTGTAGCGGCCAACGAAAAAGTCTGTCTAGTCTGCTGTATGAATTTGCTCTATACAGAGCCGTTGTTATCTTCATTTTCTTCAAATTTTTTTGCAATAAATCGTAAATTATAAATCATAAATCATAAATCAAACAACTCAAATCTTAAATCTTAAATCTTAAATCTTAAATCTTAAATCTTAAATCTTAAATCTTAAATCTTAAATCTTAAATCTTAAATCTTAAATCTTAAATCTTAAATTTTAAATCTTAAATCTTAAATCTTAAATCTTAAATCTTAAACCATAAATCTTAAATCTTAAATCTTAAATCTTAAATCTTAAATCTTAAATCTTAAATCTTAAATCTTAAATCTTAAATCTTAAATCTTACATCTTACATCTTAAATCTTAAATCTTAAATCTTAAATCTTAAATCTTAAATCTTAAATCTTAAATCTTAAATCTTAAATCTTAAATCTTAAATCTTAAACCATAAATCTTAAATCTTAAATCTTAAATCTTAAATCTTAAATCTTAAATCTTAAATCTTAAATCTTACATCTTAAATCTTAAATCTTAAATCTTAAATCTTACATCTTAAATCTTAAATCTTAAATCTTAAATCTTAAATCTTAAATCTTAAATCTTAAATCTTAAATCTTAAACCATAAATCTTAAATCTTAAATCTTAAATCTTAAATCTTAAATCTTAAATCTTAAATCTTCAATCTTAAATCTTAAACCTTAAATCTTAAATCTTAAATCTTAAATCTTAAATCTTAAATCTTAAATCTTAAATCTTAAATCTTAAATCTTAAATCTTAAATCTTAAATCTTAAATCTTAAATCTTAAATCTTAAATCTTAAATCTTAAATCTTAAATCTTAAATCTTAAATTTAAATCTTAAATCTTAAATCTTAAATCTTAAATCTTATATCTTAAATCTTAAATCTTAAATCTTAAATCTTAAATCTTATAAATCATACAACATAAATCATTAATCATAGATCATAAATCACAATCACTTTTAATTATTATCTCTCGAAAACTCTATTTTAAAAGTAAAAATTTCGAATCCATTTGAAACCTACATTTTGAATTTCCATTTTCTAGTTTTATTCAGTTACCATAAAAACTCCTATAAGCAAACATATGGATGTTCTCCTGATCAGCGACCTTGGTCGAATGGTAGCGCGCTTGACTGCCACTCCAGAGGTCTCGGGTTCAAATATCGGCCAGGTCATGGTTTTTTTTTTTATTTTTTAAGTTCATTTGTCATTTATAATCAACTGAAATTAAAAATTCGCCGATACTAACTAATCTTCTACAGTAGACTTCTACAGTAGAAATGTTTGTGGTGGATAGGATGATCGGTTAGTAACTTGGTAGAGGCATTACACTTACCTCAGATTCAAATTTAAATTTTTCTAAGGTTTTCCACCACGCTTTGAACATTCTATGTACATATGTATGTTTCACTTGATTGCCTCCTTCGTTCCCACTAATCTATCACTTTCATATCAAACAATGGCAGACTTGACTGAATAGATATAACGCCTGAAATCCTTGGTCAAAAGTTAAAAAACAATGTTACTTTTCCAATAGAAAACAAATATTTTATCAATTGTGTCACTGGTTGGACACCACTGATGTGAAATAAAGTTTTTGAATAAAAGAACAGTTGCTGTTTACAAATTTCGGGTTAAGTCGTCTATAACAAAAAAAAAAAAAAAAAACAACAAATGCTTACCCGGCAAAACTGGAGCACGTACACACACTCAAGCACTGTTTATGTCGTTGGTGTTGTTTTTCTCTGGTTCTCTCTGGTTTATTTAACCATCAAATTAGTTTTGTTTGTTGAGAACTAAAGCAATTTTGAAACAAGTTTTGATATTATTTCTTCTCAGCTAGTCCTTCAATTGTTGTGTTTATAAATTATTTAACTTTCTTGCCACTTAAGCAAAAATTTCCAGCTGAAATAGAAAAAAGAGAAAATAAAAAACCTTCTTTTACCAGCAGTAAAGTTGTGTTGATTGACAGGAAATGTAACTACATGAGTTTGTTTATGTTTATGTTTTTTTTTTTTTTTTTTTGAGAAAACGGAAATGAAATCGCTTGTTGTAGTTTTCCTGAATGACTACCTAATGTTGCCAAAACAGAAATGATAAATCACCACAAAATAAAAAAAGTTCTCCCCTCATACTCTAATCTTCTCCTTCTATAGTGAAATTGTGTATTTATTAGATGTTAAACATTATTTTTATCAAATAAAATTCAAATAAAAAATATTACTTGGAAAGATATATTTTCATACCTTTTGGCACATTAAAAAATTTCCATTACATTGTTTGACGATATATTTTGCTTTCCACTAAAAATGTCCTACCTTTTTCTCTAGTTTCATTTGATTAAGAGCCTGTTAAGGTTCCAGTTAGCACTTTCCCGAATACGTTGAAAGCTGTCAGCCAGCCCAAAGCGTGCCTAAAGCTTTTGCATGCCATGCAAACATAATTTATTGAATTTAATTACAAAAGCTTTGTATAACTTATGAAAAAGACACGCTATTCTACAAATACAAAAACAACAACAAAATGAAAACATTTATATAGTGCCTCTATATATTTTGTGTAATGGCTCAGATTTATGATATTCAGGGTGTTTTTAGTGTGATGAACATAAAACATGCCGCTGTAGACTGAAGAAAATCATTATTTCGGCTAGCAGCAGAATTAATTAATATTGGTTAAAATATTCATAGCAATCATTATTCAAATTTTAAAGAATTTAAATAAACACCTTAATAAGGATAAAAAAAAACATAAGTCTTTATAAATAATGTTCTATAAACGTTATGTTTTAATAATAAACGAAGGAATTGAATTTGGTAAGATTAATAACTAATTTGGCACCTTGCAGACAGAAATAACCCGGCACATACCAGCTTTCTATGTGGGAATTCTTAATACATAATCTGTTTTAATTAATTCACGGTTTACACCCTATGTGTCATAAAGATGATAAATTTGCTAGTCAACTTTATGACTTTTGCCAACACTATGCCTGAGTGCCACTGAAAATTTCTCATATTGCCAGCGAAACAACTTAATTTATCAAAACCCTGAAAAGGTGAGGCAGACTTGGTTAGGATGATAATAATTTGGCTTAGTTAAATAAATTTAGTTAATGAAGAAATTTAAAAAAAAGTTGTCTATATTTCTATTACTGAAATAAATACTCGTAGAAATAGTTTTTTAAGAGTTAAGTGATTTGAAATTTTTCCATCCATCTATCTTTGATTGTAATGCGAAAAATATATAATAAATTTAAATTTTTGGAAAAACTTTTTTAAGTTTTGAACTACGGATTTCAGGTCGTAAGCCTATTCAGTCAAGTTCGCCGTGGTTTGAAATGGGGTGTAAGATTAGTGGAAAGGAAGAGGCAAGCAAGTGAAACTATGTGTAGGATGTTCTAAGCATGGCGGAAGACATAGAAATATGTGAATTAAACATGCAAAAGACTGAAACAAAAAAGAAAAAAAAAAAAGAAAAAAAAAAAGAAAAATATAAAAACAAATATTAAAAAAAGAAAAATATAAAAACAAATATAAAAAAAGAAAAATATAAAAACATATATAAAAAAAGAGAAATATAAAAACAAATATAAAAAAAGAGAAATATAAAAACAAATATAAAAAAAAAACATAAAAAATATAAAAAAAATATAAAAAAATAAAAATTAAAAAAAAAAGAAAAATATAAAACAAGAAAAATATAAAAAACGAAATAAATATGAGGCATTCTTTATCAAATCGGCCACATCCCCCCCCCTCCCCCTAAACGTCTCAATTTTTGAGATAAAAAGTTCCACTTTTGCTGATAAGGGTTAACTTTTTAGAAAATTTACACTTTAAAAAATATTTTAAAGGTAACAAAAAAGTTTTAAAGGATTTTTTGAGATGACATCACCAGTATTAAAGCGAATCGGACAATGTCGCAACCAACTTCATTTTGAAGCCTCATCATTAGGCTTTCTTTTTCAGTATTTGCCGCTTCGTGTAAACAGCATAGTTTTTGTGTGCTCCAAATATGTCAACTTTTGTGGCAATGAAACACAATTTGCAGGAAGTTTACTATTCTGCTTTCATTTGAAGAAAACTGCAGCTGAAGGCCATCGAATGCTGCAAGAAGCTTAAGGGGAACATGCTTCATCGATTTCTACATGTAAGTTTTGGTAAAAACGTTTTAGAACTGGTGATTTTAATACTGATGACAAAGAGCGCAAAGGACGGCTAGAAAATTTTGGGCATGCAGAATTGGAGGCTATATTAAAAAACTTCCAACTATTTTCTACTTTTTTGTATACCAAATACAAGTATATGATATGAAAAATATAAAATATATAAATAAAATAAATAAAATAAATAAAATAAATAAAATAAATAAAATAAATAAAATAAATAAAATAAATAAAATAAATAAAATAAATAAAATAAATAAAATAAATAAAATAAATAAAATAAATAAAATAAATAAAATAAATAAAATAAATAAAATAAATAAAATAAATAAAATAAATAAAATAAATAAAATAAATAAAATAAATAAAATAAATAAAATAAATAAAATAAATAAAATAAATAAAATAAATAAAATAAATAAAATAAATAAAATAAATAAAATAAATAAAATAAATAAAATAAATAAAATAAATAAAATAAATAAAATAAATAAAATAAATAAAATAAATAAAATAAAGAAAATAAATAAAATAAAGAAAATAAATAAAATAAATAAAATAAATAAAATAAATAAAATAAATAAAATAAATAAAATAAATAAAATAAATAAAATAAATAAAATAAATAAAATAAATAAAATAAATAAAATAAATAAAATAAATAAAATAAATAAAATAAATAAAATAAATAAAATAAATAAAATAAATAAAATAAATAAAATAAATAAAATAAATAAAATAAATAAAATAAATAAAATAAATAAAATAAATAAAATAAATAAAATAAATAAAATAAATAAAATAAATAAAATAAATAAAATAAATAAAATAAATAAAATAAATAAAATAAATAAAATAAATAAAATAAATAAAATAAATAAAATAAATAAAATAAATAAAATAAATAAAATAAATAAAATAAATAAAATAAATAAAATAAATAAAATAAATAAAATAAATAAAATAAATAAAATAAATAAAATAAATAAAATAAATAAAATAAATAAAATAAATAAAATAAATAAAATAAATAAAATAAATAAAATAAATAAAATAAATAAAATAAATAAAATAAATAAAATAAATAAAATAAATAAAATAAATAAAATAAATAAAATAAATAAAATAAATAAAATAAATAAAATAAATAAAATAAATAAAATAAATAAAATAAATAAAATAAATAAAATAAATAAAATAAATAAAATAAATAAAATAAATAAAATAAATAAAATAAATAAAATAAATAAAATAAATAAAATAAATAAAATAAATAAAATAAATAAAATAAATAAAATAAATAAAATAAATAAAATAAATAAAATAAATAAAATAAATAAAATAAATAAAATAAATAAAATAAATAAAATAAATAAAATAAATAAAATAAATAAAATAAATAAAATAAATAAAATAAATAAAATAAATAAAATAAATAAAATAAATAAAATAAATAAAATAAATAAAATAAATAAAATAAATAAAATAAATAAAATAAATAAAATAAATAAAATAAATAAAATAAATAAAATAAATAAAATAAATAAAATAAATAAAATAAATAAAATAAATAAAATAAATAAAATAAATAAAATAAATAAAATAAATAAAATAAACAAAATAAATAAAATAAATAAAATAAATAAAATAAATAAAATAAATAAAATAAATAAAATAAATAAAATAAATAAAATAAATAAAATAAATAAAATAAATAAAATAAATAAAATAAATAAAATAAATAAAATAAATAAAATAAATAAAATAAATAAAATAAATAAAATAAATAAAATAAATAAAATAAATAAAATAAATAAAATAAATAAAATAAATAAAATAAATAAAATAAATAAAATAAATAAAATAAATAAAATAAATAAAATAAATAAAATAAATAAAATAAATAAAATAAATAAAATAAATAAAATAAATAAAATAAATAAAATAAATAAAATAAATAAAATAAATAAAATAAATAAAATAAAGAAAATAAAGAAAATAAAGAAAATAAATAAAATAAAGAAAATAAATAAAATAAATAAAATAAATAAAATAAATAAAATAAATAAAATAAATAAAATAAATAAAATAAATAAAATAAATAAAATAAATAAAATAAATAAAATAAATAAAATAAATAAAATAAATAAAATAAATAAAATAAATAAAATAAATAAAATAAATAAAATAAATAAAATAAATAAAATAAATAAAATAAATAAAATAAATAAAATAAATAAAATAAATAAAATAAATAAAATAAATAAAATAAATAAAATAAATAAAATAAATAAAATAAATAAAATAAATAAAATAAATAAAATAAATAAAATAAATAAAATAAATAAAATAAATAAAATAAATAAAATAAATAAAATAAATAAAATAAATAAAATAAATAAAATAAATAAAATAAATAAAATAAATAAAATAAATAAAATAAATAAAATAAATAAAATAAATAAAATAAATAAAATAAATACAGAAGCAAAATAAAAAGTAAAAAATTTAAAATAGAATAAAATATAAAAAGAAAAAAATAAAAAGGAATAATAAAATAAAAAATATAATAAATAAAAAAAAGATATGAAAAAGAAGCCAAATATAAAAAGAATAATATAAAATATATTCAGAAAAATATAAGCACACAAAATAAACATAAAAACAAGATCAACATAAAACAATAAAAAAGAGAAAAAAATAAAAATAGAAAAAAATAATAAAAATACAAAAAAAAGAAAAAATAAAAAGAAGCAAAATAAAAAAAAAAAATAAATGCAAAAAGGGAAAAAATAAATATAAAGCAAAAATAGAAAAAAAAAGAAATAAAATTAAAAATAAATATAGAAAAGAAAAATAAAATATAAAAAAGAAAAATAATGCATAAAAAAGAAAAATAATTTATAAAAAAGGAAAATAAAATATGAAAAAACAATATATATACCAAATAAAAAAGTAGATAAAAACAAAAAAAAATTTGAAAAAAAAAATTTGAAAAAAAAAAAAAATTTGAAAAAAAAAATTTGAAAAAAAAAAATTTGAAAAAAAAAAAAATTTGAAAAAAAATTGTACAAAAACAATAAAAATATAAAAAGTAGTAAAATATAAAAACATAAATATAAAAAAAAATTTTAAAAAAACATAAAAAGAAAAAATAAGTATAAAAATTAAAAATAAATATAAACAGGAAAGACATAAAATATAAAAAAAATAAACATAAAAAAGAAAAATAAAATATAAAACAGATGCCAAATACAAAAAGTAGAAAAATAAAAACAGAAATTTAAAATAAAATTAATAAATAAAAAAAAAAAGAAGTAAATAATCACGACACGAAAAATATAAATAGGAAAAATATTTTTATAGGCTTTCATTGAAATCTAGATTAACCCTTAAATGCACCGTGTATCTTTAAAGATACAACCATTCAATAAATTCCTACGGCTATATTTTTGGTTTGGTTTTTTCAAATTGTTTCTATATTATTTAGAATATTATAAGTCTTAAATAAAAAAATAGTTTTTACTTCTATTTGTCTTACTTTTTAAAAAAATTATGTACAAAGTCAAAAAAAAATTTTTTTTTTAAATTAAATAAACACCATTTTTAACAGTTTAACTTCTAGGAACAGATAAATAATTTTGATTAGGAAAAAATGCTGACTGCTTTCAAAACATGTCCTTTAGTGATTTTAAGTGGTTCGAAAAAATTTCGATCATTTGGCACCTCACTGGGTCACTTTAGTTGGTTGTATCTTTAAAGATACAGTGCGCACTCATTGCAGTTTTTGATAATTTTAACTTTTTAAAATTAATGAATTAATAAAAATTTCATAACACATTTCTTTTATTTTGATATATTTTAATAGGGATTTTAGATGAGGGTAAATTCACATTGAATCTTTATAGATACATACAACCACTTTTATTAAAAAAAATTTTTTAAAAAAAAAAAAAATTTTCAAAACTAAAAACGCAGTTTTTATTTTTACTCAATTTTACATAAAATATATTTTTTCGGTCAAAATCGGGCGCCTTGTGCATTTAAGGGTTAAATCGTTTTACACGAATATTCTAATTGATTGAAGTCATGATTCGGATTTTAAATGAAAAATTGAAAGTCGTTCAAAATACAGAGGAAAAAAGGAACAGTCAGAACTGTCTCACTCATCTTATTTTAAACTGTCTCAGTCGTCTCAATTATCTCAGTCATCTGAACGTACCTCTTAGTAACAAAACCTTGCATATCATTTATTTAGTTAACACTATTTTTATTTAGGGTGAAGAATGAACCCTCTTCACAATTAAAAAAAAATTTTTTTTTCTATTGTCATTTTTTCAAACGTTCAAATGTGTAGGACATCATATTAATACCCCGGATCGATATCTCAATTAGAAAAAAAATTACACGTAGTTTAGTGAAGATGTGTTGAAGCCCCTTATATATATTATATACTATGTACTATACTTTTTTCTTTAAACGCGTAAAGTGATTTCCTTAAGAAAAAAAAGTAAAACTCGTAGTGTCGTTAGTAAAATTCGTAATAATAAATAAATAAATTGGCCATTTCAGCCCTTGAAAGGGACTTTGACCGAACTTCTTATGATGAAATTGTGTTGTGCGTGTTATAAAATGTTTGAACACAATTGATCGAGAACTGCACCTACTAGTTTTATGCCGACTCCGAACGGCTAATGTGCATGTTCCCAAGAAGCTTTACGTGGCATTATTTACTCTCTGAGGTTTGTCATTGTATGCAGAGAGGTGACGACCGAACAGAAAAATTAATTCAATTGAAAAAAACTTTCTGTGTCAGATGGAATTGAACCAAGGTTCTCTGGCGTATGGGTCATGCACTCTACTCTCTGCGCCACAATCCAAAGTTAAATTTGTACTTTGCATAGAAGTACGAATTTAGCTTCGTTGTGTCGTTAGTTATATTCGTATCAAAAGTAAAATTCGTACTTTGCAAATAAGTACGAATTTAACTTTGTACAGAAAAGAAATATTGGTTTGTGTCTTAGCTAAGTTATCTTAGGATTTACAAATTTAATTTCACGCAGTTTTAATTCTCATGCTAATAATTCAGTTTAAAGTTTCGACTTAACTGCTTTCTGTTTTGGTATCTCCCACCATATAAATTACTTAGCTTTTAACTTCATAATTTAAATAAAAGTAACTTTATCAAGCCATTAGCGCACACTTAAAATGTGGATATAAAAAAAAACAGAAAATATCGCATTTGAGCTTTTTACTTAATTGCAAAATTTTGCGCTCTTAACTTTATCTTGCAATTAAGAACTTTGCTCGTCCACAAGTTATACGAGTACGTTCAAGCCTTTGAAGTAAAGCAGAGAAGAAAAATTCTCTTATTCTTAATATCCGCTAATTTGGTAGATTTCCACTTGAACCTTTTTTAAAACACTAAAAAAAACCATGCAGCAATTACGGTAAAGTTAACATGTGGCAGGCAGCTAACACGGCTGCTTCTTGCTTTTTGATTTTTGCTCGCTTTGCTTTTAGCCGCGTTTTAGACGAAGTAATTTTTTTTCTGGGTATCACAAGAAAATTGGATATCACAGGTAGTTAATATACCTGAATTTCCATCAAATTTTCAGTTGGGAAATAAAAAAAAAAAAATTACAATATTGCATGGAAATCAATTTTTGCTCGATTTCTTTCTCAGGAAAAAATAGCACGGATTGCACCTTAAGCAGGTTGCACCGTTTTTGTTGTGTGCTGTAGAGTGTGAAAAAATGCGATGCACAGATTGTAGCAGGATGGAAAAAAAAATGTAGGAAAAAAATTGCATTTTTTCTTTTACTAAATTGAATACATTGCCCACCCTGCCACCCTACACGAGCGTATGTCAAGAAGTTGGTGGCGTGCTTTTTTTTCGAAATCCTAACTATGCAGCTTTCGGTTGAGCGTAGATTGTTGTTCGAGGGTTTATGCATTTTTTTTTTTTATTTTCCTCTTGATCTTTATTTTATTTTTCTAAATTTTTTTTAGATTTTTTATAGTTGTTTTTTTTTTAGTTTTTTTTAGATTTTTTTTCGATTTTTTTTCTTTTTTTTTGGAAGTAATACTTGCAGTTGTTGTTTAACAACGTAGTGAAGTGCACTTAGTTGATATCTTGTATGTTGTAGTTTATTGTTTTTGTTGTAACCTGCTCGAGTTGAGCGCATTTCTAGTTCATGCCTTAAATCACACAAAAAAGAAAAATAAGAAGAATCAACAGCAAAAGTTGGTGGGTGGCAAAAGTCTCCAAAGTGGACTCTTTGTCAATCAGATTTTCTAGCTGTCTGCCTGTCTTGCTTTCTCCATGCTACGTACATATGTCTTTCATATTCTAGCTGTAGTTTTTATTTTTCTTTTCTTTTAAGCACAATTTGTTGTTTTAATTTTTTTTTTTCACCGTTTTTTATTTTTATTTCTTGTTATGGTTTCATTGCAATTTTCTTTTACAACACTTGTTTTTTCACTTTTTTCCATTTTTTATTTTTACACTTGAGAAATTCTTGTACCTGCTGCCTTTGTCTAGTTCTGCTGAGATTTCTTCTTGGCTTACGTGTGCCTTTGGGTCAGAATTACAACATTTTAGATTTTACGGCGTTCACAACCTCCAAGGCTTCATTACACGCTTTTTTTATTTGCTTTCTTTTTTATGCTTTTATGTTTTGTTGAATCACACGCGCTTTGTTTTCACATTAAGCAGCGCTTAAGCAGTGTCCTTGGGGCACAATTTAACATTTTAGAGAAAAATCTCTTAATGAGAAAATATCATAAAAAAAAGTGTTATCTAAAACGTAACAATCTATCTGGAAATGACGGCATATCTTGTTTCCGTGTTTAAAAGTTGTCTTGATGTTTTTAAATTATTTTTGGAGACATGATATAACTTTTTTAAAAATGTTTCCTTAAGATCCTTTAGACTTTTAGCTTTACATGAATTAAGCGGAATTGAATTATTCGAAACCCTTTGCATGTCCCTGTAAGCGACACTTCATTGCTTAGCTTTGATTCAAATTAAAATGTTAAATTTTTGCTGCATATGCAAAGGCGTTAACAAATCAATACTGTTTTGCTTCTAAGAGTGAAAAAATGATTTTTTCAACTAGTTCGCTTTTGCATAGATTATAAAAATCTCACTCCATTGACTAATTAACCCTTAAACGCATGACCTTTTTTTTGCATTCAACATTTATTCACTTTTGCCCCAAATAGTTCAGTCAGCTGAATTCTGTAAGTATAACCGTTTGTAGAGAACGAACGCTTTAAATCGGTGTGACCCAGAAGGTTTATTATTTTTCCCAAAATTACTCTCGTTCAGACATGGGGATAATTTCTTTGGCTGTGCCATATATGGTACACTATGCTTTTAAGGGTAAACATTACATTTCTGCTGTAGGAATTTTGCATCTCGAATCTCCAAGTTGCATCGAGGAGGATACCAGTTTTTTTGAAATATTTTTTTAAAATATTTTTTTGAAATATTTTTTTGAAATATTTTTTTTTTAATATTTTTTTGAAATATTTTTTTATATATTTCTGAAAATTTTTTTTTAAATATTTATTTAAATATTTTTTCATATATTTTTTTTTTTTTAGAAACTATGTCATTGGAGCGAAACATTCCTCTCCGCTAAAATGAAAGTGGAAACATCCTCTCCGGTTGATTAAAAATAAATTTGGAAAGATATTTTTCCAAATGTATGTAAAAATACCCATAAGTTTCCAAAAGATGCAATGAGGACTGTTTCCACATCACTTCCAATTTTTCCTTGAGGGTTAAACTTTTTGTTAAAAATATGGTTTTAATCTGTTATGTAAGACGATTTACCGTTATTCAAATCGTTTATTATTTTGTTTTTATTTTTTTTTATTTAGGTGGCCATCGCAACCCCTCGCCAGGTGCCTCTGCTTCGCGTGCCCCTTCTCCAATTGATTTCACCAAGCGCGGTTAGGGTTTCCTCGACCTGGTCAATCCGTCTGAGGCATGTTCTTCCCTTTCGTCGTCGTCCCTCGGCTTTCGATTCGAACACCCTTTTCGCTGGAGCATCGTCATCCATTACTTACTTACTTATCTGGAGCTTACAACCGAAGGTCGGTTTTGGCCTCGTATAAGAAATTGCGCCAGCCATTTCTGTTCTGCGCTTGCTGGCGCCAGTTGGAAACACCAAGCGTGGTCAGGCTATCCATCACCTGATCCTTCCAACGGATATGTGGGCGTCCTCTTCTGCCTTGACCACCACCGGGCACCGAATCGAATATTTTTTTCGCTGAAGCGTCGTTTTCCATTCGCTCAATATGACCTAGCCAGCGAAGCCGCTCGATTTTAATGCGCTTGACTATGTCAATGTTAGCGTACAGCTCATATAGCTCGTGGTTCCATCGAATTCGGTACTCGCCATTGACGCAGATTGGACCGAAGATCTTACGAAGGATCTTTCTCTCGAAGGCTCCCAAAGTCTTTTCATCAGAACTGCTCAACGTCCAGGTTTGTGCGGCATATAATAGGACGGGCATGATTAGTGACTTATAGAGCGTGAGTTTTGTTCATCGAGCCTACTTAGCTCAAAGTAACACCTGTTGGCAAGACTTATCCTTCGTTTTATCTCAATACTGACATCGTTGAAAGAGTTAATGCTGGATCCCAGGTAGACGAATTCCTTAACAACCTCGAAGGAGATGTTGTCAACAGTGACGTGGTTTCCAAGACGCTGGGACTGTTTATTTGTTGACACTAGGTATTTCGTCTTATCTGCGTTCACTGCAAAACCCATTCGACTCGACTCTTTCGCTAACCTGGAGAATGCTGCGCTGACTTCGCGCGTATTATGGCCAATGATATCGATATCATCAGCATACGCCAGCAGCATAATACTTTTGTAGAATATCGTGTCACTGCGTCTCAAATCAGCAGCTCGGATGATCTTCTCCATCATTAGGTTGAAAAAGTCGCACGGTAAGGAATCACCTTGTCTGAAACCTCGTTTGGTATCGAATGGAGGAGTGAGGTCCTTCCCGCTTTTCAAACTTACTCTTCAATAAATCGATTATAACGTGTGCTGTGTGGCTTGCGGCACTGTCCTGTTGGAACCACATGTCGTACAAGCCCATATCTTCCAAATCCGGCCAAAAATAATCGGTAATCATGGCGCTATACCGATGGCCATTCACAGAAACGTTGCGATCGTTATTGTCGACGAAAACATATGGTCCAATGACGCCGCCGGCATACAAACCGCACCAACAGTTATTTTTTGTGGATGAAGTGGTGATTCATGAAGCACATGTGGATTTTCACCCGACCAATAACGCATATTTTGCTTATTTACGAACCCATTGAGCCAAAAATGAGCTTCGTCACTGAAGATGATTTTGCGATGAAATTCATCATCTTGGCGCATCTTTTCTAGAGCCCAATCGGAGAACGTACGTTGCTTCAAATGGTCCATCGGCTTCAATTCGTGAGTTAGCTTGATCTTGTATGGGTGTTAACCAAGATCCTTAGGCAAAATTCGCCATAAAATGGTCTGGGCGATGCCCAATTCTTACGAACGCCGTGGAATTGACTATTTTATAGCGTTTGCTATGGACGCCTGAACGGCACCGATATTTTCGACACTTCGACCAACCCGTTGTTTCACTGGCACGGCAACATCACACAACGAATATGTAGATTCAAATTTTTGCACTAAACTTTTTATTGTCTGTCTACTAGGGCGAGAATTACGACCGAAAATTGTAGTTAACGCTCTTAAAGTTGAGATCACCGACTCCGAATTTCGGTAGTAAATTTTTATAATTTGCAGATGTTGCTCGTTCGTGTACTTTATCATGATGAAAATGTTGAGTTTACAGAAATAATTGACAGTGATAGTTCGATGATTAGTGAAAGGGTTCGTTCAGAAATTTAATTCAAAGTTGTCAAGTCCTATTGGAAAACTCTGTATAAAAATTGCAAATGCTGACACTCAGAATAATTTGAGTTCATTTTCAATACAAATTTTATAACTGTTCAAAATGCATATCCTGAAAACCCAAAAAGTGTCTTTAATCGCACGGGGTAAGTTTATGCTGCGACTTCTTAACTAAATCAAGTTCGCAAGTCATCAAATCAGTGTCCATTTAAAATAATTTCTCATTTTTTTAAAAAAAAAACCTGTCAGCTAGAATCAACTGTACATCATACTGTATTAACGTACAATCCACCCAGCTCTGCCCTAACAATTCAAAATTTATCTTCACTCCAGTTAACCTCTCAAGTTACTCATTTGAAACTAGTTACTAAGTACAACCCACACACACACACTCAAACTCACACTGACACCCACACCCAATAATGTCTGTCTCCAGCTTCAGTTTCAGTTTGTTGATGGAGTTTGAAAAATAAAAGAAGAAAACCACATAGTTCACTCTCGATGTGGCGGAAACTTAGCAGTGACACCTTTTGCGGTGTCGAGTATCATGCAGCGTTTGTCGAATGTCCTGACAATGGCGCACAAAGCTATTCATGTACAGGACAGCAAAAAAGAAAGACTTTGTAGCTAAGCAAGTCTTCTCGATGCTATTTCCAACACATCCGGTGTTGGTTGGAACTGAGCAGAGAGACCGACCGGATAAGCAGCTAGAAAAATGCGACGGAAGTGACTAAATAAATGTGCTTAAAATTGAAACCATTTATTTGCTTGCTTCCAAGTGAGAAACGAATTTGTTTGTGGAAATTACAAAAAAATAAGTAGAAAGTAAAGGAAGTTGCCATGATTTGGGAAATGGAGCAGTTTATTGCGTGTAAAGTTTGTAGACAAGTTGGCATTGCAAGAAGTGAAGAAAAAAAAAAAAAAAACTTTCATAGAATATCCTTAAACATTGATTATTGTAATCACAAAAAAAAAAAACGGTTAAAAAAATACAACGCCACAACAAATAGGCCAATAAATTATTTCGAATAAATGACAAATATTTGTGGATTGGAAAAATTAAAACACACACAAAAGCTATCACTGGTAACTGCCTTCGTGATGGTGAGTCACAACAAAAACAGCTGTATTCGTGACTTTGTGATTTTATTTTTTCAATCAGGTTACCACCCGCTCTCTGTCAATCGCTAGCAAATTGATTAAGAATTTCAATTTTATGTTTATTATCAACATTAGAATCCTTTCCTTGATTACTTTTCTCAATCATTTGCATACAATTTATTGTCATCGCAACAAATTGGTTTTTATTAAGCGACGAATGAGTTTCTCTCTCTATATTTCTTCTTGAAAATATTGCAAATATTTCATTTTTAGCGTCATTAACAATAACTACAACAACGACTATTGTTGAGCCAAATATTTTAACAAGAAACATTCCACTCTTGTTTTTTTTTATTATCTCGTTATCTAGAACGACAGAATGACATTACATTTACATAATGTCGAATTTATTTTGTTTGCTCAATTTCGCTTTCATTTTCATTTTCATCATTACGTTGTCACGTGCAGAGCCACGTCTTTTCACTAAGCCATCGAGTAGTTTAAAAAAAAGCTCACACATGATGGCTTTTTTATTTATTTCTTTGCTTTATTATGGTTGAAAAGCTTGCTTAAATGGACGAATTTATGAGGGTTGGTTAATGGTAGTGGTAGGTAGTGTGCACATGTGATGAGCTTAGTATTTTCTCATTATGTCAGAGAAATCGATAGAGTCTTCTGACAAATTCATCATATTACCAAACATTAAATAAGCTCAGTGGCAGCAACGAATGTCAAATGAATTTCTTCACGACAGCTGCAAATTTTTCTGAATTGACAACGAACACGTGAAATCGTTTATAAATCCGACAAAAAACAACTAAGTAAAAAAAATAAGAACTGTTTAGCTGTCATAGAGTATTACAAGTGTAGATATTAAATTCAGTACCAATTTAAGAGGTTATACGCAGTCAGGAAGTCAAAAAATCGTTTATCTTTTATGTTACAAGTTCATTTGTAAAGACGTATACGATCGTTTGAAAGTAGGAGGATTAGAGGCCCAAGCTGCAGTACTGCAGCAATGACATTGTTCCTTTTGTATACCTGTGTATCCGGTCTATACAGATCTGCGCTATGAAAAGCCATCAGAAGGATGTACTGGTAGTTTCACGCAAAACAACAACGAAAGCTACAACCAACTTATATGCAAAATCACTCCGAAATTCGTCCTAAATTGTCGAAACGGCTACAAACATCGCTGCCGGCATATGTAATGAATGTTCAACATCACATTTGTTTTTTATGGATGTAATAGGGGTATCATAAGTCAGTCACACTGACTTGGGTAGTTGGGTATAGGTAGATTGAATACTTTTGATAATTGCGAGTACCCTAAATTACAATTGAATACTTTTGACAAATATTTATTTGATAAAAACTTCAATTGAGTACTTCTGACAAACATTTGTTTGCAAAGGTATTCGATATCCAAGCTTTGGCTTGTATGGGCGGAGACACACTCCCTTGTTTAATGCTCGTTCCAGTTTTCTAGTAGAAGGACATCACCAAGTGGAACTCCATTGTAAGTTTCAATGTTATGCGGCTTTATTTTCCATAGCTATTCGATGTCAAACTTTGGCATGTATGGGCGGAGCCACACCCCCTTGACCAATGCCTGTCCAAGTTTTTTAGTAGAAATACATCTCCAAATAGTAACTCCATTCTGAATTTCAATGCTTTGTGACTTTTACTTCCATAGCTATTCGATATAAAAAAATTTGAATTGTATGAACGGAGCCACACTCCCTTGTACAATGCCCGTCTCAGTTTTCTAGTAGATGGACATTACCAGGTGGCAACTCCATACTGAATTTCATAGTTATGCGGCACTTAGTTCCAAAGCTATTTGATACCATAAGCTTTACTTATACATATAGGCGGTGCCATGCCCATTTGTCCAATGCTCAATCAATTTTTCCAGCCAAAGGACAGGACTAAATAGTAAACAAACAAAAAAGTGCCACGCCCTTTGTCCAACGCCCATAAAATTTTACTCGTGGAACGGCACATGTAAATCGAGGTCGAATATCTAATTCCAATGCTATGCGACCTATAATTCCAAACTTATTCGATAGTGCAAATTTGCCATACAACGCAGGTGCCATACAACGCAGGTGCCACGCCCCTTTGTGCAATGCTCGCTGTATCACTTGTAATCAGTTTACTTTGTTTTCAATGTCAATTCGATTACTGCCTATTTTTGCAAAAGGTGGTGACATGAAAAAGTACTCAATTTTGCAAGAAGTCAATCTACCGAACAAGTCAGGGGGTTAGCTAGAGTAGATTGGCAGATGAGTACTTGGGTACAATATCTTTACAAAACCAAAATGTACGGAATTTGCCAATATCCCAATTAACCAAGTCAGTGTGAATACCCCTAATGTGATTTTTACTTGGGTCCAATGTGCGTCACAACCTCCGATTGAAGGGTGTATTACAGCACACGAGAGGGAAGAATGGTTTGCAGATAACACCAACATGAATTGTTAAAAGTTGCCGAATCAACGAAGTGTTTATTATGTGGCTTTGGAATAGACGATTCGATGTAAGTTAGAACATTTTTTCTTACTACAGGATGCGCCATATTTTATGTCGTTATGTAACACTGCATAATTTTGACATTTATCAGCTTATTGATTTGAGTAGACAGTTTTTTGAAACGTCGGTCTTAACCATTAATCGCTTTACACCGAAACAACGCTATACCTCCCAAAATACTAATAGCAGCTTTTACTTTGGTCAAAAGAGGCGGATTTATGTTGTATTAAAAAACTAGTTCAAATAAATTGCAAAGAACCAAATTAAATGAAAATGCCTTCTACCTGCTAATATGAAAATGGATTTTTTTTTAAATTTATTCAATATGCACATAACAACAGTAAAGATGGCGCACCCTGTATGTGAAAGGCACTTTTAAAGCTTTAAACTCGATTTTTTCGAAACTACGATTTTGAAGTCGGTAAGATGAGCAAGATTTCTCGGAAACGGCTGAACCGATCAGTCTCAAATTTTCGACAGAATACAAGTTGTCGAAGTATATTTTTCAGTAATTGATCGCAGGTTTTTTCTCTCCGATAAATATTTTCCAATTTATAAAAAACTAGAGAGAAATTTATGTTGAAAATATTCTTTTTTTTTTTTGAGAATGTGCAATTTTTTACAAAATCAATATTTTGCTAATTTCTTTGAATAAATTCTTAAAAAAACTTGATGCTAACAAAATTTTTTGGTTTTTCATTTCAGATGATCCAGTCCAAAGATATCATGCTCACCGCAAGAAGCTTGTTTTTTTACAGGAGCTGCCAGGCATCGGCTATAGCAGCTTTAAAAATAATTATTTTTACAAATAAAAAAAAAATAATGCCAGTAAAGCTAAATGTTACCACAATATGTATATAAAATTTTACTTTAAATGTTTTCTCAGGATAAATTCTTGAAGTTCGATATTTTTGGGCACATAATCCATTAAAAACGACTTCGAAAAAAATATCTTACTATACACTAGGATATTTTGTTTTAAAATGTCAGAGCCCATAGGATCCCTAGGATGTTTTTTTCTTTACTTGAAAGTAACAGTTGTTATAGCATCTGCAGATGTAGTCTTAGTGTGGATGGAGGTAGATCATTTCTCAATCCTAAGCAATGAAATAGAAGGAACACTAAAAAAAACTTTGTGATCCAACAAAGCAGCCTAGAATTTAACTCCGATTAAACTGAGCTGGTAGAGCCCATCAAAAGAAAACCAATTTTATTTTACAAAACAAAAGCTTTATGAAATCACTTTGAAGCTAGATATCTCGGAGAAATCCTCTACTTTAAGGTTAGTTGAAAGAACAACACAGAAGAAAAAATAAAAAACCCTTCCAGTGCCTTTTACGCGTTCAAGAAGCCTTCGTCAAACCCGTTGTGGGTATGGTGGAAAACCACAGCGGTAGAACACTACTTAATTCAATACTATCTTTAGAGTACAAAAACTGAACTCTCTAGGCATAACAAGTGCATTGCGATCAACGCATCAGACTGGCCTGTACTTTGTTGAACCTCTTCTTAAATGAGCTAATAAGTGGAGTTCCGACTTTAGAAATCAAAACTTTTGAAGGAACTCAATCAATGCACACTCACTTTAGTCACAAAATATAGGTCTATTGATCTCGCTTCCACTTCTGGTTACATAACCGCAATTATAGATTGTCAATAAAATCTTTCCGCCATTTGAAATTGAAATCAACTGCAGTGAATCAACCTTTTATTGAAGATGATATCTTGATCTTCACTGATGGATCCAAAATAGAAAATGGCACGAGAGCCCAAGTATATTCTTTTGATTAGCCGAAAAATCTATCTTATACAGACTATCATCAGTTTGTCAGTCTTTCAAGCATTAATCTTCGCAATCGAGAGAACAGCTCTGGTAATTTATCCCAAGGACGTTAATCCATCAAGTGCTACGATCTTTGTGGATACTCAAGCTGCAATCACAACACTCCATAGCGAAACGATAACATTGAAATCAATATGAAACTGTCGTAAAGTTTCTTAAAAATAAGTCATTTCGTTTCAATGTCGTCGCGACATAGAGGAAAATAAAATTACAGACAGATTGGCTGAAGAAAGCTCTGAACTGAATAAAAGTTAAGAGATAAATCCAAAAAGTTGACATTTTTTATAGGACTGACTACAAATAACTGTTCATTGATAATCTCAAAGTGAACACCAGGCTTAACCAACTACGTGAACCACTACAACATTTATTTGGCGCTTTTAATTTTCACTTCACTTTAATTTTCATTAATCATTAAAATTTTTTTACATTCTTCTAAAAGCTTTACAAAACTCATCTGCCAATATTTTAAGCATAAATGGCTCATCTTAATGTTTGAACTTATATAAATTTTATAAAAAGGTTATTAATGTTTATTTAATAAAACCCTTTCAATTTAATATATTTTCTATAAACATGCTATTTGGAAGAGCTCTTATCTTTAGTGCCTATTAGAAAATTTCATGTCATGAACTGATTATGAATCCCAAAGGCGCCCTTTTCTGTTCACCAAAGTGAGTGTGTAAATAATGCCAATAAAATTAAGACTTACTTCTTTGATGTCAAAAGTCAAAACAGTTAAAAGCTGTTCAATTTTTCAACAGCTTAAAATAAAAACTCGTAAAAAAAGCTGAAAAATCTGTGTTGACATTTCTTGAGCTTGCCTAGCAACAGTCTAATGCGGAGACACAAACAGCAAAATCGCCTTAAATTAAAAATAGGATGGCCAAAAAAAAATAAAAAAAACAACAACCAATTCTGCCCACATCAACAAAAAAGACGTCATAGGGATAATCAAAAGATTTATAATAACGGCAACACGTAACGAACACAACGTTGACGCACACCGAAATATTAAACCGAACAAAACCCGATGCAAAATTCGTATTTTAAGCCAACAAAGCTGATGGAATCATTGCATATTCATCATTATTTAGTTGGCTTGAAATAGCTTAACTGAATTATAAAATGTTATATTTATGTGAGCTAATATTATGTACATCGAATAAAAGGACTAAAGTGTTGCGTTACATGGTAGGAAGAATATTCGCTTTAAGTGCCTCTCTTTTGGCCCAAATTTAAGGTTTATGCTTGCTGTCTGTTGTGAGAAATAAGGAAAATAAAGGATCATAAATCAACCTCATATTCAGCCATATATTTAATTTATTTTCAACACAAAAAAAAAAAAAAAAATGTAAAAAAAAAATATATATAAAAAAAAAAATATAAAAACAACGTGAAAATATTGATGTTATATGAAAAATATGGCAGCACATTTACTATACGCAGATGACTGTGTTGAACTTAGCAGAGATGTTTTTCCCTTTCGTGTTTTTCACACATCATTCACAGCCTGAAGACCTACAAACTAGGCGTTTGGACTCTCTTGTCTGAGACTCAATTTATTAGCTGTAAATTAATGTTGGACATTTTTTATGCAATATATAAGAAATCAAGCGGAAAATTCTAACAAAATAATATATGAAACCATCTCTAAAGTATGCTCTTCAATTTTTGAATAGAAAAAAAAACACTTAAAAAAATTATTAAACTACATATTGCACATGTCCAAATGTGTGCAAGAATTTTTAGGTTTTTTGTCAATAACAGCGTTGCCCAAATATGCAAATTTGTGGAATTTTAAATATTTGGCAAGCCCAAAAGTATGCACTAATAAAGTTGAATCTTTGCATACAGGCGCGAATTGAGCATTTGGCATGAAACTATAAGCCTAGAAGTATGCAACAAAGTAGTATGCAATGCATTAACAGTAAGTTAATTAATTCCATTTTCCCGTTCAAAAGTAAAGTTAAATTAAAAATATTTGCAATTTAGTTTGTTACTTGGACTTTTCATTATGAGTTGTATACAATTTTATTAAATGACCAGCTGTATTAAAACCTTTAAATCATTTTCAATGACTTATTGGGTCATTTTGCTTAGTATTTCGGCTCTGACAACCATTTGATTTGTCCGCAAAAAAAGTTTTTAGCTTAGACCCACATAAACAACATCAAAACACACACTATTTACCAAGGCACTTGAAATTACTGCTTAATGTTAATGTTAATGTTAATGTTAATGTTAATGTTAATGTTAATGTTAATGTTAATGTTAATGTTAATGTTAATGTTAATGTTAATGTTAATGTTAATGTTAATGTTAATGTTAATGTTAATGTTAATGTTAATGTTAATGTCAATGTTAATGTTAATGTAAATGTTAATGTTAATGTTAATGTTAATGTTAATGTTAATGTTAGTGTTAATGTTATTGTTAATGTTAATGTTAATGTCAATGTTAATGTTAATGTTAATGTTAATGTTAATGTTAATGTTAATGTTAATGTTAATGTTAATGTTAATGTTAATGTTAATGTTAATGTTAATGTTAATGTTAATGTTAATGTTAATGTTAATGTTAATGTTAATGTTAATGTTAATGTCAATGTTAAAGTAATATTTATTAAAATTATTTAAAATGTGAAAGAAGCTTTTGTCGTTTCACTAGCATTAAAGACTTTTATGGCTATTGCAACAAAAATTCTAACAACTTTCCTACAAAACAGACAGGTGACACAACAACTGAAACAACAACAAATACGAACAAATCAAAACTTTAAGCTGCTTCACAAATAGCTTTAAGCTTAAACAAATGATGCTGCAGAACTTAAGTGCGCACCACAAATGCGGCACAGCTTTTTTGTTGCTGCTGTTGTTGACAGGAAATGCAGTTTCCGCTGCAGCCTTCACCTCCTTAAACCACACCGACATAAATGTACACATACACACACGCACATACACACACGCACACACACACATACACCCATATTCATGCATATCGCACAGCATTTTCATGTCGGTGTCAATGTTTGTCCTATCCATGCCATGGACTTCGACCAATTCCATGCCTGGCTTTAACGCTATGATACAATTTGTGCTTTTTTAAGTTGAACTGCTGTGTTTGCTGTTGTTGTCGCCGTTGCGTCGTTCCTTTATTGGTCGTCTGTGTGCTGCTCTACTTGATGCTGCCACATATCAAACCAACACACGAAATGTGCTTGTTTGTGTTTGTTTATTTTTTCTCTTATTTGCACAACGTGTGTCCAAATGGACATAACCTGCCTTGCTTGCCTAACATGCTGATAGCAATTCCCAAAAGCTCTGTCATAATGTCATGTCTGACTCATTTAGAAATCCTTTTGGCAAAATTGTTCACATTAATTGCATCCACGAGCTCTCAGTTCATTTTCAGTTGTTTTACTTAACAAGCGAATAAATTGAATTTTTCGTCTATATCAGGATAATGTAGGGGGATGATGTTAATAAAATATCATTGATTATGTTAAATGATTTGAACAAAAATTTAACTAATGTTTGTCATCAAAAAACAAGCTTGAATTTATTATTTAATCAAATGAAATGTTTGCTCTCTAATCTGACCAGCCGATGAAAGCAACAGAAAAAAAATAAAAAAACGGGATTAAAATAACTTAGTGCAAACATCATGATTCACAAGGACAACACCTCATTTCAACAGCCCTTAACCCAAAACACCTTTGTTGGCCGTCGTCGCCGTTGCTTGTGTTTGTGTGTGTGTCGTATGTTCAGCTGTGGTTGTGTATTTGCACTGTGGTGATTCTATTGAGGTCTAACTAATGGAATTTCATGTGGTTTGGTTACGCTTGCTGGCTACATTTTACATGCACACATGCACTTACACTGGCACATACATATACACCTAATCCCAGTATAGATAGCAATCCGCAGCAGCAGATAGAAATTATGTAATGGAGTAAATTGCAGTTTGGCCATAAAAAAATACTGTATTAAATTTGTTCTTTTCTATTTAGTTTTTTTTTTTTGCTGAGCAGGGACGCCTTTTTTTATTTTTGCCATGGTTTTGGTTAAATTTAAAGTAGCTCTCGGTAGAGCTTCCGGCATTCAGCTTTCGTTATTTTATTTTATGACAAACTTATATTACTTTTGTTCTCTTAGTATTATGCAAATGATTTAGAGCTGATTTTTTTTTTTTTTTTTTGTTTAAATTTCCTGTTATATCAACATTAAATATTTTCGTGAAAACAGGAGTTTTAAAATTTTTTCAGCTTAGAAAAAGAAGGATAAAATCGACAATGTCTGAATGAATTTTTTAATTTAATGGACGCTACGATGGAATGTGTTTAAGAATGAGCTTAAATATGATAAAGGATATGGTAGGATCTTCAGGAAATGGCATGGTCTTCTAAATCTGGACAAAAAACCAAAATCATTGAACTTTGCATAAAAATATGTTTGTTAAACAAAAATCTTCTTAAAACATATGGTTGTTATTAGATAAAATTACCTTTATTCATAAAAATAACATTTAAGCATTCGAAATACTACAAAATCGAACTTCAAGAACATTTTAAACGTTAATATTCAATATTTTTCGTTTTAAACTTAAAAAATCTTCAGAAGAAGGTCTCACAAAAGTCAGAAATATTTTATCATCAAAATAGCTTAAATTTGCAGGCTCAAAGTAAATAATTCTAAACCAAACATTGCAAAAAAAGAAGTGTTTTATTGATTACCCTATTTGTAGGGAATCTTTGATCTTTTTTTTTGTAAAAAATTTGTTGCTGATAGTTTTTGCACTTACTTTAGGTTTTATGCTCTTATTTATTTAAAAAGATTCGTTTTAATTACTTTTATCGCTACTAATAAAAAAACAACATTCAAAATGAAAAATACAATCAGAAAAAAAATAAAGAAGAAAAAATTTAAAAAAAAATTATAAAATTAAAATTATAAACTTAAAATTAAAAAATTAAACAATAAAATAACCTACAAAAGTTATAAAACGAAATGAAAAAAAAAATTATAAAATAACACACAAAAAATAATGAACCAAATTATAAATAAAAAACTTTAATATTAAAAAATACAAATAAAAAAAAAAAAAATGAAAAATATTAACATATTTACAAAAAAAAAAACACCCAAAATGGAAAGTAAAAGTTTTTAAAAAATACAAAAAAAAAAGATATCATGAATTCCATGACACGCACTGTTACAGCTTGCGAATAATTGCAACTGATTAACTTAAAAAAAAAAAATAAATAAATAACTGGCCATTTCAGCCCTTGAAAGGACTTTGACCTAGCTTCTTATGATCAATTGTGTTGTGCGTGTTATTAAGTTTGTACACAATTGAACGAGAAATTTACCTTCAGGCTTAACGCCGACTCCGAACGGCGATGAACGAAATGTTCTTATTCTCAAGAAGCTTTACATGGCATTTTGATTACTCTCTGAGGTTTGCCATTGTCTGCAGAGAGGTGGCGTCCGTACAGAAAAATTATTTTAATTCAAATAATTTTCTGTCGCTGCTGGGGTTCGAACCTGTGTCTCCAAAGTTCGTTGACATAGCGGCCACGCACATTAACCAACTACGCCACGGACGCCACTGATTAACTTAAGAAGAAATTTTTGCGAAAACTGGTTTGCATTTTTTTATTAATTAATTTTACGGTCTATTTAAAATATGTAAAGGTTTTATGAATCCACTTATGAATTTCGGTGATATGTATTAAGCAAAATGTAGCGTACGCACGTGCTACAAAATTTTCCCTTTAAACATTTTATGTCAGCTTCTATCTGAAATTTCTGCGAATTGACTTCAGATAGAATTTTCATATTTTTTACAGCAAAAAGAGGTTATCCTAGATTATATTAGTAGTTAAGTTATTTGAGAAAAAAAAATTATAAAACAATTTTTTCAACTTTAAACACCGTCACGCACATGTTACATTCGTCACGCACAATAACACCGTACGTTCATATTACTGTTACCTTCGACCATATTTACTAAAAACTGAAAAACAAAACAAAAGAATTAAAAATTTCTTATTTTCTTTTTTTTAATCTCTTTTATGCCATGACTATACATTTAAGAAAAACATTTGAAAATCAATTATTTTAATCGATAAAAACTACTCTATTCCGTTCGATCGAAAAGTCAATGCTCTCAATCACTGGAATTGAAGGAGCTGGAACTTTGGGGACTCTTCAAATTCTTCAACAGATTCCATGTGGATCTATTCAGGTGTATTCTCATTTCTTATGCAAAGAAATTCGCCTGGCCTTTGAGAGAGTACCCGCAAAGGCTGCACCCGTACATCACCAAGTTCAGTGTTTTTGTGAATATGATTCCTTAAAATGGATTTATTTGAATAATAATTTATATTCCGATTTATTTTAACCCTTAAATGCCCAAAAACATCATTAAAATTATGTTGTGCTAAATGATCCCCTGAACACGACCCCGTTTTTATTTTTTTTGGAAAAAATTTTTGTTTAAAGAAAACATGGTTGTATCCAAAAAGATACAGTGGGCATTCTGACGTATACCATCAATCAGCTTGGTTGTAGGAGTTCAAGGCAAAAACGTGGGAAACGATTCTTTTTATGATAACTCTAAATTTGTTTGTAAAATGATACTCTAAAATTTTTAATAGTTTAAAAGGTATTTCATGTCAAAAACCGAACTTTCCGTAAAAATTAAAAAAACTTTTTTTTAATTAGACGGTCAATATTTCCCAAACCAACAAAGTTATGCCAATAATTAAATTTTTGTTTTATATTTGCAATTTTCTGAGTGAAACTACATATCCAGCACTTTAATTTTTCCAATATTTTAAAATAAATAGCTTATTTTCTGTTTGTATCCAAAAAGATACACTGGGCATTTAAGGGTTAAATTAAATAAAACTCACTTATGAGAATTCATATTGACACTTGTCAATAGTTAACCGTCAATTTAGACGTTTGACCGTTTTCGCTCAACTTATTCACCACGCGAAAGTAAAACAAACAGAAAAACTACCGTTATTTTGAAAAATTCAACTTGAAACGTGTTGTCCGAATTCGATAGAATATATTCTGTATAGTTTCTCTTCACTCTTTACAATTTGATTTTTGACCTATGAGGTTGACTTTTTGGTGGAATTCGTGATATAAAAAACACAATAATTAAACAAAAAATAAATTCAAACGAAATTATAAAGTATTAGCAAATACCCGCTGCTTCGCCGGCGATAATAATGTTGAATATCATTAAAAACTTTAAAAAATCTTAAAATATAACAGCCGTATTCATATTGAAGTGGCAAGAGTGTAAATAATGGTTTCTGTATTAGATAAATTCAGTTACTTGTTATTTATTTGTCAAAATTTCGTCAAAATTTTGATTTTTAAAAATCAAGTTTTTCTAAGCTACCTTTGGATCTTCTACAATTACGCTTTTCGTAATTTTCATATATTCAAATAAACTAATGCAAACAACATCTTATGTTGTTATGGCTGTCTCTCTTCGATTTTGGAGTTGGAATACAGAAGTATTACATATATGTACATATGTTCTACCTTATTAGCTTTGGGCACAACCTTTTTTGAGTTGCACAGAGCTTTAATGAGAAAAGTTTTTCTCTCTGAGAATAAGAATAAAGAAATTGTATGGTTATTCTCTTTGAATTTTAATTAATTATTTAAACAATAGTTATCAAATTTATATAGCCTATGTCTCAACTGGGCACGATAGCTATCCTAGATAAAAAGAATTTTAGTAATAGCGCCTGCCTTTCTCAAGCTTTTCGCAGCCGAACATACGTGAGTAAAAAAAATAAATAAAAATAAATAACTGGCCATTTCAGCCCTTGAAAGGACTTTGGCCTTTCTTATGATCAATTGTGTTGTGCGTGTTATTAAGTTTGTACACAATTGACCGAGAACCGGACCTACATGCTTAACGCCGACTCCGAACGGCGATAAACAATGTTCTCGTTCTCAAGAAGCTTTACATGGCATTTTGATTACTCTCTGAGGTTTGCCATTGTCTGCAGAGAGGTGGCGGCCGTACAGAAAAACTATTTTAATTCAAATAATTTTCTGTCGCTGCTGGGGTTCGAACCTTGGTCTCCAAAGTTCGTTGACATAGCGGCCACGCACTTTAACCAACTACGCCACGGACGCCACAACATACGTGAGTACTCTTTTATATAATAGTATAGATAGATTCAATAAAGTAAAAAGTAAAACAAAATATAATAAATAAAACATTAATCAAAACAATCAACAAACCAATTAACAAAACAATAAAAAATATACACTAAACAATGAAAAAATAAAACAAAAAATCAATTAAAAATAAATATTAATAAATACAACAGAATTAACAAAATATAGAATGTAAAATAATTAGAGACTAAAAAAATAAATACTAAATAAAAAAAATTTTGAGCTATTCAGAAAATAAAAATAAAATGACTGAAAGAACAATAAAAATAAAGAAATAAAACTTAATGATAAAAAAATAAAAGACATAATATTAAATAAAAAAATTAATAAAACAGCAAACCAAAAAAAAAAAAAAAAAAAAATAGAAAATTTATTTGATAATAAAACAATGGTATAAAAATTTCAAATTAAATAAAAAAGTTAAATATATTAAGACACTATAAAATTATTATAGTGAAAATAAAATAAATTATAGTGAAAATAAAGTAAAATTATTAAATTATTATAGTATACACTTATAAATTAAAAAATAATGTTAAATAAATTTAAAAATAAAAAATGAAAATGAAAAAAAATTATAAGAATTATAGTAGAAAAACCAATTACAACTTGCAAATTAAAAAAATACAACAAATATTGCAAATAAAAGAAATAACTATAAAACATAAAATTAAAATAAAAATAAAAAAAAAATCAAGGAACAACATAAAATATCATAAATATAAAACAATATTAAATAAATATAAAAATTAAACATATGAAAAATTACACAAAAAAAAAAAAAAAATAATAAAAATATAACTCAAATAATAAAAAATAAATATATAGGAATTAAAAAAACAAAAAATTAAAAAATTATAAAAGTTAAAATATAATAGAAAAAGTAAATAAACTGCATAAACATTATTATGATATTTAAACATTATTTAAAGTTAAATTATAAAAGTAAAGAACCTAAAAAAATGAAAAATATAAAAAAAATCAAGGAATAAAAAATAAACCAATAAAAAATAAACAAATTCAAAAATGAAATAACTTATAATTTATTTTTATTTTTATATTATTTTTAAAAGAATAAATTAAAAAATATTTAAAAAAATTAAAAAATATTAAAAAAATTAAAAAATATTAAAAAAAATTAAAAAGTAATGAAAAATTACAAATATTAAAAAAAAAAAATATAAAAATATTAAAAAAAAAATAAAAAATATTTTAAATATATTAAAAAATGTTTTAAAAAAATTAAAAAATGTTTTAAAAATTAAAAAATGTTTCAAAAAAATTAAAAAATGTTTTAAAAAAATTAAAAAATGTTTTAAAAAAAATAAAAATATGTTTAAAAAATAAAAAATATTTTAAAAAAATTAAAAAAATAAAAAAAAATAAAAAAATAAAAAAAAATAAAAAAATAAAAAAAATAAAAAAAAAAATAAACAAAATAAAAAAAAAAAACAAAAAAGAAAAATAAAAAAAATGAAAAAAAATAAAATAAAAATAAAAAAATGAAAAAAAAAAAATTCAAAAACAAAAAATTCAAAATTACTGAAGGAAAAAGAAAAAGCGAAATAAAAAATTAAAAATTAATAAAAAGTAAAAAAATATTAAAAAATTATGAAAGTTTTATTTAAAAAATATAAAAAAGTAAAAAAATAAAAAATATATATCAAAATATTTATCAAAAATATGTATTAAAATTATAAAAAATATATAAAAATTACATAAAAAGAATATGTATAAAAAATATATATAAAAAAATATATATAAAAAAGAACTATTAATATAAATAAAAAGAAAAATATTTGAAAATAAAAAATGCTCCTTAAGATAAGTTTAAAATCTAAAAAAAAATATCAAAAAACATATCGCACGCTATCAACAAGAGGGCACAACTCAAAATTTGCAAATTTTCAGGAGAAGCAAAAAACAATTTTGTATTTCAAGCGACTCCATACAACACGAGAAGACAAAACGATTTTTTAAATTTTAAGAGAAAAACAGAGAAGTATAGAATTTTGACAGTCGTTGGAGATGATGACTACGAATTGTTTTATATTAAAAAGTCAAAATCGCAGAATTTCGAGTTGTATCCCTACTGTAGTTAGGGTGTGATATAGTTAATACAAAGCAAACTCACGAATATGCAAAATACGATGTTTCATTTCAGCAAATACATGATGAGGCAAATTTAAAATTTTTAATTTCTTACCAATCTTCGCAAATTGCTGTTGTTAAGAAACGAATATGCTCAGATTTTCATTTAAAAGTTCATCAAATAATCCCTTCACTAAAGCGTTTTACATACGTTACATACGTAATTGTGAAATATTCAACGTAAAATGTAAAATAAAATTGAGCCTAAGATATTCAACGTTTGCAGTTGATATTTTTTCATTTAAAATTTTCAGTTCTTTAAATGCATTGTTTAGCTACTTATCGCGAGGCGCAAAAATGTAAAAATACATCTTTTTAAAAAATGTTATTTTAATAAAGTAAATAACAGTTTAACCCATTTTTTAGTAATACTATTATTACATCTGCTTAAAAAACATTTAAAACATTTACGAATAAGTTTTGCTATCTATAAATAGAAATATGTAAATAATAACGTTGTAGTTGCGATGGTTTTTGCTTTTATGCAGTGGTGTTAAATTCGTCCTATACGTTTCCACATGCTGTGAGTTTGTATGCAGCAAACACTTCCGGTAGCCATTAAGTTGGACAGTTCAAGCCACTTTCCAGTTACGTTGAATAAAAGCTTCGAAGTTTTTCACGCAGTATTGCCACGAATGATTAATGTTTGCAATGAAAACAAATAAAAAAAAAACAAAAAGAAAAAAAAAAGAAAAAAAAAGAAAAAAAAAGAAAAAAAAAAGAAAAAAAAAAAGAAAAAAAAAAAAAAAGAAAAAGAACCGGCACGTGTGCTTCGTGTGTTTCTTGTCCTTCAACTCTGCAAAAGTTGGCCCACTGTCTGTGTTTGTATCTGTGTCTGTGGCAACACATGCAAAACAACACCATAAATCATGGCAAATAACCAAGACGATTCAGTCAAACGATCTGGAGTGACGCTTATCCTGCTGTGCAGAAGCAACCGAAGATTTCCGTTTTATGGCCTAGACTGCAGCACTGCATGTATGCCTACATGATTGTGTGTGTGTGTATGTTTGCTTAACTGCATTGACAGTTACATATGTATTGATGCAATGCAATTGTTTGCGGTTTGTAGTAAAATAATTTACTCTGCCAATTGATTGTCGTTCACTTGAGGATATTTCCGTTGGCTATCGGGCCATTTTGTTGAAGCTTTGTTATTGTTGTAGCTTTAATTTAAATATGAATTTACGGAACAATGTGTTATTGTTTTGTCGTAATAATAAGTTTGCGATAGGAAATCCAAATAAATTGGGAAAATTTATTTTCATTGCGTTGCGACATCTCTTTTAAAATCAATATTTTATGTTTGCAATTTGTTGTAGTATTTTGCATTGTTTTTGTTTGCTAAAATATAATACAATAGCTGTTATTAAAATGTGATAAATTCAGAAGTTTACAACCAGCGTTATGGCTGCAACAGGGTGTTTAACAGGTTTTTAATGTAGTTTGTTTGAATTAATGTTACTCATACGCAGTGTAGCACTAAATACTTTATAGATTTTTTTACTTGGTTTTTATGGCTATATATCCGCAAAATATTTTCATCAAAATTGCTGAAAACTCCCACACGTTTTTCATTCTATTCCAAACGACTCTACCTCAGTTCTTCCAAGCATATATGTATAATAAGCATATTTTACTGAAGTAAAAAAAATCTACCCTTGAGTTAAAACAGGTTTACTTTAAAACTTGTATCTGCCATAATCAAATTAAGTCTGTCACATAATTAATGCATCCACTGAGACTAGCGACTAACGAGATATTCCAAAAACCATTTATTCAGCTGGTCTTGGCTGGATACCAACATTTTGTTGAACCAATTTCTGTTTTGTGCTTGCTCTGGTTGTGGCTCTCCAACACGCTGCTTCAATTTGTGTTAGCAACACTAGCAGCACAGTGTGAAAAACTACTAAAACAGATTTTGTTGTTTTTAATAATTAATTGACCACACGAAGTAGTTTTTACTGTACGCTGCCAAGTGCACAACAAAGCAAAAGAAGAAAAAAAAAAAACACGATTAAAAAAACAAACACGGTTAAAAAAAACCACAACAGATACACGTTCCAAAAACTACAAAAATGTTGTTACTATGCAGCAATATTTAAAATAAAGTAATTTTGAATAGCAGCGTATGACGCAGATTTTTTAGTCAATATATGAAGCTTTAATTTTTTTATGAAATATTGTTTTAGAACTGCAAGCCATTGATAAACAAACTTTACTATTTTATTGTATCACCAGCATAGGTGATAGCCTGTGAGAACACAATTTTATTATGTTATATAATCACGAGAATACAATCGTGAATTATATGATCGTGAGAATTATATGATTATATAATATTAAAAAACCGTTATAGAATACAATCAACACATTGATTACTCACTTGGTACCTATATCAAACCACTACAAGTTTTCATTAGAAAGTATTCTTGCAGGAAGCGAAAGACTCTAATATAGGAATGAATTATATATGAGCGCGTAGACTAATGGTCATAAAAGACTCAAAAGGCATAAAATACTCAAAATGTTTGCTGGGTTATTATTTCCAAACCATAGCTTTAATGTAATGACATTCTTTTAAATATAAGAAAACTAAAAGCTCTTTGCAGCTTTTAAGCCTTACCTAACACAAGCCAAAACAAACTGACCAACATTTCTCAATAACAACAGCAACAAATACAACAATCAGCTCCAAATGCTAGTCCCAACTGTATCCTCTCCGCTCAGCAAATTGCTTTGGCTGTTTAAACACTATTTTGACCCAAAGCAAAAGCACAATGCTGCGATTTATATATCCGGTAAACATAAATAAGTCTGAAAATAGGCTCAAACTTGGTGGTAACCGCAATAAAATGTCTGTAGAGGGTAGTAAACCAGAACTAAAACAAGAACGATAACTGCAAATAAAAACTGAAAAAATAACATGCATAGCAAGCAGCCAATACAATTGCAGCTTATTGGTAATTGACACGCAAAACTATGCGAACACATACAAATGTACACACTAATACATTATCGATTGGCACAAAAGAGAAAAGAAAGCACAAAAAAAATAAGAAAAAAAAAGGAAGAGAAACCATTTCACCGCAACGATAATGACTGCCGCATGAATAGACAGATAGTTGGACTGTCAAAGGCAAACAATTTGGCATTCAAATGCTATGAATTTTCTGTTATTATTTTTGTTTTCGTGCTAAAAATATTTTGCAATAAAAATGATTTACAGCTATTGTTACACGTTAAAAAAAGCAAACCTAGGTGAATAAATCTTAGTATTCCAATATCTGTTTCAGGAAACTCGTAAAGGAAGACTTTTAGTTTCTAATTTTTCTACTTAGTATGGGGAATCTTCTTATAAGAAAGGTACAATCAATATGGTGAAATTGGAACCCACTTTTCTGTCTTATTTACAAATGATATCGTTTCGAGTTCGAGATTTTATCGTAATCTGATATTTTCAATCGTTGAACGACACGTTGTTAATTTATAAAAATATCAAAAATAGGGTGATTTCGAGATATAACTGTTACAAACGTACGTTTTTGATACCTTAATTAAACAAATTCAACAAAAATTTTATCAAATCTCTTTACTTCGGATTAAATAGAAAGTTCTGAGAAGTAATGAAAATATTATTAAAATTTTAAAAAGTACTAAAATAAATACTTATTTAGTATTGTAACGAAGCTGCCGGTTTTCCGGCTCTATAGCTGAGGTATGCTCAGCCGCTGTCCAGGACTCGTCACAAAATTTGTATTTTGGGATTTTGAAAAATATAGCTTTATTTAAAAATATTTAGTTTTTATGTGGCTTACAATAATTAACAAAGTAAGTTGGTGTGGCGAGCGATGTGTTGTTGGTTGGAATCGATTGGGCGTATTTGACATACAGGAGTTATCGGTTTGGCTGATGTCTGTTGTGTTAGTCAGGCTGCTATTCTTTTTCCTGACTACCCACTTACGATGACGGTGCGCTTAATATAAAACTTTCGAAGTCACGTCCACAATCAAGCGACCTGACGGTGCGCTTTCTAACCTACATATACTTATATTATATAAGTATATAATCTACCATCTCTTTAGCTTAAACACTGCGACCTGACGGTGCGCATAAGTATATAATCTATCACTTTTCCCACAACAAAATAAAATACCTTATCTTTCGTCCTCAGCCTTCACCTGGTAACCTTGTCACTTGATTCTTCCGATCCTTCTCCAACCCTTTTTAACCGTGACAACTCCTCTTTGCCTTTTCCTCCGTTTGATCAGCCTTTCGCTCCAATGGTCCGTCAGCTACTACCGTGTAGTGAACCTCTTCTTTGATGGTCCGTCAGCTACTCGGCAATTAGTTGAATCTCTTTCTTTGATGATCTATCAGCTACTCCCCGTTTGATCAATTTACTGCTTCGCTTGTGCCTCTCGTTAAGCTATGCTTGCTGGTACCTCGCGTTGTATTTGTGTTTGCTTTTGTCTCTTGTTAAGCTACGCTTGCTTGTGTTTCTCGTTGTAATTGTGTTTGCTTGTGTCTCTCGTTAAGCTATGCATGCTTGTGTTTCAAGTTGCAACTGTGTTTCCTTGTGTCTCTCATTGTACAGTTTGTTGGAATGCTGGTAGGGGAAACACTGGTTTTCAACACGTGCTTCTCTCTATCTCTGACTGATGCTCACTGTTGTATTGAAATCGTATGATACGCTTTGCTGCACTTTTGCCGCATTGATCGCTGCTCACACCAACAAAATATGTGTACCTTATACTATGCGTTTATGTTGGTACAGGGTGCTTGGTTTTATTCAATATCTTATGTCTCTAACCGAAATAAAGTAAACTAAATTCAAGAAAACTTAAAGCTATTTTACAGTTTTTTTTTAACAATTCAGAAACTTAATGATAGTAAAAACAATTTAAAGATAAGTATTTATTTTTATTAAGAATTCAATTCTAGTCTTCATAATTGGAACCGTATGCACTCAAAACTGGTGGCAGGTTTTGGGTCGTCACAGTATCAAGAAGAGTAAAAATGTCGAGTTTAGGTTTACTTTTGCTATAAGATTTCTAACTGTAAATTATATTAGCTCGAAACATTTTTAAGTAAATGTCCAAAATCACAATTTTTTTCTCCTGTAGCTGAAGTACTGTTTGTATAGTATATAATTTATTTCCTAAATATAAATTATTGATTAAATCTAAATATTTCATTTTTTGTTTTGTCAAGACACACACACGCCTGCATATTAAAATATAAACATGATAAACGAGTATTTTTTGCGTGTATCTTTTATAGCACATAAAAGATAGAAAACAGAGGTCTGACATTTAAGTGGCGTTGTTCCAAAGCACGTTAAATGTTTACTTCCGTTTTGACGATGTGGAACCGCATCATGATTGTAATTTGCATACGATATTTCGTTGTGTTGATTATAACTCGTGAACGAATGAACATGTATGTGTTTACATATTTATTTACAAAAAGATTTTTACATATTTATTTTGTCTGATTTTTCAAGGATAAGTTAAAAGGATTCAAAAACTTTTCTTATTGAATTGGATGTATTGTCGAGATTTTTGGAGTAGATTGTAAACAAGTTTTCACTCTTCTATGCTCGACATGGATTTGAAGGACGTAGAGTAATATAACATGAAGAAAATTATATTTCACAGTTTTTGCAGGCAGTATTGTTGTTGTTTTTCATGCTTCTTTTTAAAAAAGTGTAAAAGGTAAATATAAAAGCACATAAAGATAGAAAATAATTTACTTTATAGCAGAAATTTTTATAGGGGCTTAAAGAAGAACTTTCACTTTACATCCTAGCAAAACAAAATATAATTTTCTTTTTGTTGATAGGACCCCTTTTTTAAAAACTAATATTTTACCAGATATGTTAGATAACTTAATATTAATGAAATATTTTTGGTTTTTCATTTCAGATGATCCAGTCCAGAGATATCATGCTTACCGCAAGACGCCTTTTTGGGCTACTGCAGCTTTAAAAATAATTATTTTTACAAATAAAAAACATGAAAGTAAAGTTCAAAGTTACCACAATAAGCATTTAAGTTTTTGGATTAGAACTTTTGTTTTGTTTTTATCATCAGGCTAATGAATCAACCTTTTCTGCACCATATTTAAAATGTCCTTATCGCCATACAAGAAATCCATGTAACGATGGTATATTTTCGTTTAATTAAGAGTTTCCCTGAGCTATAATTCTATGAAAAGCTTTTGAATTTTCATTTCATTTGCGATGCGGATTAAGTGGTTGCCTCCGTGGTATCATGGCGCCAAAAATCAATTTTATTTTTGGTTTGAGATCAAAGAATCAACTAGTTGTGAGTACTAATTCCATGCAAAAATACTGAATTTTTGTTGCATTAGCACCTTCCTCCGCAGCCTGCTGGCGTCATAATTTCTTTTTTTTTTTTTAACCGTAAGGTCAAGTAAAAATGCTTTATTTTTTAATAATTCCATGCAACACCTTTGCATGATTGTTGAAGATTCGATATGGGAACGGCCTCAGAACGTCATATATTTTTTGTCTATTTTTGTCAATAAATCAACTTTACTGGCGTAAAATACTTTTTACCATAGTACCTATGCTCTGTGAATAATAACTCAATGAAACAAATTTTAATTTTTGTTGCTTAAAAAGCTATCTACATCCTGATGGCTTTACAATTGTGTTTATAAGATCAAAGCAGTAGTCTCAACTGCCGTACCATAACTCTTATCTTAAATTAGCACATTTACTCAGTGAGTAATACTTCTAGTAATTCCGATTGAATTTTATAAAATGCCTTTCCATCTTTTTTGGAACTTACAAGGTAGGACTATATTATACAGAAAAATATGAGATATTGGGGGAATTTTAAGCCTAAGCTAGTTAGGCGAGAAAGAGATTTAGAAATAACTATCAATTTAAAATGTTTATTATAAGTACTGTATTGCGAGATTCTTAGTAGGTTTTTTGCTTGTAACATTCATTAAAACATTTCTTTGATATAGTTTAAAGGTTAAAGACAGGGCGAGGAATAAAAACAAATTTTTTCTCAAAATTCCTACTGACGTGATTTGGCCTATAGGCATTAATATATTATATAATATACGATTTATTTCTGAAAAAAATCTTCAACTTCTTTGAATGTACATAATGTGTTTGTTTTTCTCTTAATTGTCTAATGCGCCTTAAAGCATGCAACACTTGAAAATTTTAGCACTTGTACATTTTTTTTTTGCTCTCAATGCATCTTCATTTAAAACAAACAAAATAATTTTAACTTTTAAGGACTCGCACACCATCCAGCCAAGCTGGCTGCATCTTCATCATATAAAATGAAAGCTCATCACATTTATTTCAACGCGCTTACAGTGCACGTACAAACACAAACATACACACTCACATAAACTCACAAACTTGTACATTCAAACAAGAGCCAAGCACAAGGCTTACTTTACGAGCTCAAGTATTCAACTTTAAAAATTTTGCTTCTTTGCTGCGTATGAGATTGTATTATCCTTAACAAAACGACAAGAACAAACCTAGCAACACGGACCAAATAAAAACAACAACAAAAACTGAACATGATGCCCCAGCACTTCATAGAAAACTTGTAAAGAAAAATAAGGACGTCAACAAAACCCAAAAAGAAAAAGCAAAAAAAAAAAAACAGCGAATGAAGAAATACTTCAAAAGCACAAACAAAAAAATTGTTAAAATTTTGAACAAACTCAAAGTAAAATACAAAGATTAAAGAAACAAAAAAAAAAAAAAAAATGAAAGCTTTCTCTTGTGTTTGCTGCAGCAGCTACAGCTGCATTAATGTGAAGGCAACTAAAATGCGGAAGTTGACTTTTTATACAACATCATGTGTTTGCGTGTGTTGGCATATCCTAGAGACACATTCACACACACTTGCATATATTACAAACATGCTTATAAAACAACGTGTCATGCTTTCTTGCATGTCGTTTGCATACTTTATTTTTGATGTATTTATGATCTGCATGCGTTTATATGTGTGTGTGTGTGTGTTTGTGTTTGGAGTGACCCACTATTACGTAAACAAATAAACAAACATACATCTAACATAAATAAACAAACACCCACGTGCCATTAATCTAAATTTTGTTCTGCCGCTACTCTTCATACTTTTAAAGTTGGCAAATCTGTTTTTTTTTTCTGCTCCCACATTTCTTCCGTTTCCTTGCGCACTTGCATATGCAACACTTTTTTACTCTTTCCTTTTTATTTTGATGTAGTTTGCTTTTTGATGTGATTTATTATATCTACGTTTTTGTAAAAAACATCGTCCAACACTTACTCGATTCTCCACCACAAGCACCTCCCACGCTTTTTTTTCTCTCCTCAACCCTTTTTGCCACCCCCAACTTTACAGTCACCTCACGTTTCCATATAAATCGCACTTATTTGGCAGTTATTTGGTTTTTGCATCGTAAATTCAACACGTTTTTATTGAGTTTATTTTTTCTAAGAATTGAAATGAGTTTGATTAAAAATTTTTAATTAAAATTGATTGATGAGCTTTCGAAAGACTGCATGCATAATTTTTTTTTTTATAGTTGAAGCTTGTGGCTACCGAAAAATTTAGCAAAAAACGACAAAAAAGCTCTTTGAAGTAATTCAAACTCTACGCTGTGAACTGTGGGGTTTTAAATAAATCCAAATAAATCTTTTGCTCGATGAAAGCTTTAAGCTTTAAATTTTTAAGTTTAAAATTTTCAAAAAAATTATTTCAAAATCTCTTGTCTCGGGCGTTTTTTAAGTTTAAGTTTAAGTTATGGTTTTGAAAATGATAGGAAAGTTTTTCCTCGAAAAAAATTTATTCTCCAAAATTATAAGGAATCGTTTAATAATGATGCTTTTTTAAAAAGTTTCTTGCAAATTATAATGAAATAAATTCATTTGAAGTTTGTCTCGAATACAAGTATAAAATATTAATATAAAAATCCTTTAAAATTTTTCTTAAATTTCCTTAAATTTTTAAAATTTTATGAAAATATGTAAAAGTTTATCTCAGTTTTTTATTTTATTTTCGAAAGTTAAAAATACTTAAAATTTTTCCTTCTGATCTACGTCTAAAAATGTTTATAAAAAAATTTTATCAAAATGCTATCCTAGAGTATCAAAGAAATATATTTTGAAAAATACTTAGCTAAGAATCGGATTGTTATAAATGAAATTCCCTATAAAAAAAGGAGTTGGCTGTATCGTACCGAGGTTTTGACGTAACATTTTATCCTTTGTACACAAACTTGTCTTCATCCTTGGCCTTATTCTTATGTATGTTCTAATAATTGTCGTTATTCTTGTCTAAATTGTTGTTTTAACCCATTTTCAAATTTCTGACCCATTTTTTATTCGAATCCCTTTCCTATCCTTCTCTTATTCCATATCCGAATCCTTGTCCTCATACTTTTTTTAAACTTAACCTAAATATGACCTTAAGTGTACCTAAGTTTCTGACCTAATTCTTGTCTTAGTCATTTTCCCAATCCTTGTCCAAATCCTTTTCCTTATCCTTGTCCAATTCTACGCTCTACGTTTTGTCTGAATCTTTGTCCTTTTCCTAGTCCTTTTCCTTACTTGGTCCTAGTTTTTGTTTAAATCCTAATCCCAAGCTTTACTTAACCGAAAACCTAAAATTTACTGTCGTTCCATAAAATTTACCGTAGCCCCTATACCCTATTGAGTTATTAATCCATGCAACGTCTTTTTATTGTTGTTGCATTTTTACTGCCTTAAGCGGTTGGCTCCTTACTGTCGTGGCTCCAGAAATTTTTTATTTTCGTAACGAAGAACCAATGGTTCTTTGGTTCTTTTGCTGTCGTAAAATATAATTTTCTTAGCAGTTCTACTCCATGCAATTCCATTGTGTAATAATTCCATGCAACAATATTCAATTTTTTTCTATCTCCATGACCCGACTACGTCATAATTTTATTTTTTTCAATTTATCGTAAGACCAAGTACAAATTCTTCATCTTCAGTTTTATGAAATTTACCATAGCGCATATAGTCGACGAATAATAATTCCATGCAACGTTGTTGCATGATAGCTGCATTTTCAGTCTTGAAGTGGATCTCTTCACGGACTTATGACGTCACGAAATTGTTTTCTACAAAGCCGGACCCGCCTTTACTGACGTATTAAAGTTTTTGCCTTAGCACCCATATATAGCGTGCTAATTTTGACGTAGAATACGTCGTTCTCGGAGGTAAGTAGGGTGGTTGATAGTGATCAGGTGTCGGTATTTACCTTACTTTTTGAGCCTTTGGTGGGCCTAAAGTACTAATCGTACAATGTTGATCTTAGCACTTGTTGGTCTGCTTGATCCTCAATGCGACAAAAACTCATGTTAGAACTGTCTAACTTATATCAATTTTACACAATTACATGAAATATAAAGCCAACATTTGATGTTTTTGTTTGCTTAAACTTGCTACCTATTATCGACGGCTTCCGGTTTTTTCGACGGCGAAGACAGCGCCATCTAGCGTGAAGACATAAATCTTATAATTAAAAAAAAGCATACTTTTGGGGGCATGTTGTTTTTAACAGACTCGCGTAGCCCAGTAATACTGAGTAATTTTGAGGGGCATGCTTTTTTAACAGAATCTGTTATTGAAATGTCAAACGCAGCCAATTAAATATCCGGGCATATTATCGACAGTGAAATTTTGACACATGGGTTGTTGAACTTGATAGCATTGAACAAATTTTGTTTGCTTGTTTAAGTTTTCTACCTATTTATAGACAGTTTCCGGTTTTATCGACAAAAGCATAAAATTTGTATGGGATCGCCCCTAAGGAGTGGTCGGAGGGAATAGGTGTCAAAGGCAAAAATGTTCCTTTTGCAAAAGTAATGGGGGTTGGTTATACATATTAACCCTCTCCGGCACTCTCTTAAAGGTCATATCCTCAGGTGTATGGAATAAATATTTTTAAAAAAGATGTCATCAAAAGCGAATTGAATAATTCTACGTCTTGTGTTACGACATACTCGAAACTACTGTATCTTTTTTTTTGTTGCGTTGCTTAAGCAGTTCCCTCCGCGTCCCGACGACGTTTTTAACTTTGTCTTTATTTTTGTCATAAAGTCAAAGAATTCACCTTTACTGTCGTACCATTATTTTTGTCATAGCACTTATACTCAGCAAGTAACATTGTCAAGCAACGACGAAGTATTTGGAAAAAAATGTCTTTTTCAACTTTTTTGAAACCTGCGCGGTAAAACGTAACGTTGTCACGTCAAAACTTTTGTGCAGCCCTTAGAATCGAGAACAATTAAAATATACTGATTGTGAACACTTATTTCATTATTTCATTAAAATCGTCTAATTTTCAAGAGTTCCAGTTCTAAGGTTTCTGCTTTGTTTATTATAAAATAAAAAAAAAACCTCCGATGTTCCACATAAGAATTTTCAAACGAAGTAATCTGCCTAAACCTAAATCTTGACCCTGACGTTATTCAAAATTAATCTTGACAGCATCAGACGCCGGTATTTCTGGCAAACAACATGTTTTCGAGCTTTTCCACTACTTTTGACTCGAAAGCTTTCCGTACATAAAAAATAACATCAACAAAAAAAAATAATGCCACGGCAAAAAGTGAGCAAAAAGTTTGTCTCGCTTTTACGCACAGCGACAGTAGAAGAAACATGGCTCCATTAAAATTCGATTTGTTGTCAACAGGACCAACTCATGTTGTGCTTGTTGCTAATGCTGGTGTTGATAATCTTAGAGCAATAACAACAAAAACAACAAGAACAACAAAAACAACAAAAAAACAACAAAAAACAACATGTGCCAACAGAACATGTGGGAAGAAAATTCAAAGAATGACAGAAATAACTGAGGAATTACTAAGAAAAAAATTGTTTTTAAAATCCTCAAAGGTTATTGAGCTATATATAACCATGAAAAAAAATGCCTGTAAACACTTATCGGTCGTTAGTCACCTCTCACGTGACAACAGCACTTTGTCGCTACGGTCGTACGTCACGTGGAAAGTGACAAGACGCAATTTGCTCTATGTGAAATGTGAACTCAATGCCTTGTTAATTTAGCATCAGCAACGAATCAATTAACATCTCCAGTGATATCTCTATGCTTTTTGTACCTAATTTTTAATATTTTGAGCTTAAAAATGAATAAAGAAAACTCTATACTCTGTGAAACCTGCGGCAGAAAACCATTCCTTCTCGCTGGAGATTGTTTAAAAACCAACACTTTAACAAACTACGCCACGGACGCCACTTATTACATTCATGAAGAATAATTTGGAAATAGATTACACATTTCAGCAATACAATGCAGCCATTCATGTGTCGAAGGAAGCGAAGGAGTGGTTTTAGGACAAGGACATCAATTTTATGAACTAGCTAGCACTAAGTCCAGACCTCAATCCAGTTGAAAACTTGTGGGGTATGCTGGCTTCTACGGGGTACGCAAATTGCAGGCAATTTAAGACGGTTGACGAACTTAAGGAACAAATTAAAGCCTGTTGCATGGAAATTGAAGCAGATGTACTCGAAAAATGCAGATAGAATTTTCAAGATTATAAAAGCAAATAGAAGTGTAATAAATTATCAAAGAACTGATTACACAGGCTTACACGGTTTTGGACCAGAGAAGGCGGAAGTGGTTCTATTTGTATTTTCATGCGCTGAATTCAAATCCGCAGCCTGATTTTTCTCTTTCACGTCGAGTTTAGGAGTTATAGGCAAAATTAAAAACAGTTTTTTTTCTGGTAACTGTACTACATCTATTAAACGCATTAGCCAATTTTAATTAGCTTAAATAGGTTTTATTAAAAAATACTAGACCTAACTATAAATGGTTACAAAAATTCATTCTCTTTTGTAGTTTTTAAGATATCAGCCTTCAATGTTCAAAAATTTTAAAATTGTTAAATTTTTTTCGTGTTTACAACCCTGAAACTGTTTCCTTCCACTTATATATTATGTCAAAAATTTAAAACCCAAATACTGGAAATTTTTCCCAGAGATACATTTTTGAGACATCATTTTTGAGATCATAAGGGGCCATTAAAAAAACAAAAAAAAAAAAAAAAACAAAATCTATTTTTCGAAAATTATAGAATGGCCTAACCCCTTAAACATCGCTCTTGATAAATCATCTCTTGATAAATCTTTGTATATTCGAAAAATTTCTTTCTGATCGTCAGGGTGCAATGCTGTTAAATGTGTCTCAGGCGTCATTCCAAGAGCTTCAGCTTGTTAGCATAACCACCAGCTATCTAAATCCTCTGGATAATTGTCATGTTTGGGATTGTCATCTGCCGATGTCTTATGATCGATCATATGTTGCCATTATTGACTTCTTCATATTTTCGACACTAGGTATTAAAGTTTCTTTTAATTGCCAAGCCGTTAGTTCATAATTTTTTCACTAAAGCCTCCATCAATTTTCGTTTTCCGCTCAATTTCTTATCTTTCCCGATTTTTGGTGCCGAATTCCTATTCTTTTCTGCACGTGGCTTAAACATTCGCTTTTGATAACTGTCAGTTCTTTACCATCAGTATAATGGTAAAGAGAAAACTAATAATAAAACCGATACTTTGAGAAAAAGAAGCCAATACTTCTAGTAATTTCTATCCAAGATTTCTTTTGTCAAAATATAAATAAAAGAACATCTGTCACATCTGCCTCCCACAAATATGATTGAGTACCTTCCAAGTATATAATGACTACCTGTGTGACCGCTCCATTCTACATGTCACGTTCTCCGGAACTAAACGAGGTAGACGAGCTCACTTAATTGTTCACAACACTAGAACGAATTGAATTGTTAATTTTTTGTTATAACGAATTTGAATTGCTCTCATAACATTGGGAGCATATTTTAAAATGGTGTTACTTACAATTTATGGAATAAAAAAAAAAATTAACGTTTAAGTTCTGACTCAGCTATTGTCGTGAACACATCGTTAAGTTAATGCGTTTGCTATGTCTTGTATTAGATGCAATTTGAATATTTCGGTTCTCACTGACTCGGTTTCGTGTGGATTTTGTTATAAAAACCTGCATTTGAACTGTGCTAAGATCAGTGATGATGTCTTAAAATACCTTAAATCAAATAAAAACTTGATCTACAAGTGTGATCTCTGTTATCAATCTATCAATCATCCAATAACAATTTGCCTTTCTAAGATGAGTGAAGCTTGTAATATTCTAACTAGTTTGAAAGATGAATTTTGTACTAATAAATCATCAGACTCTGAACAAACTACTGCCTTTATGTTTCCAAATAATGATCGTGATAATTTAATAAACGATAATTTAAATATTTATCCAATAATAACTCGTTCCAAATCGAAGTCTCCTGCATCCTCCGTGAAAGTGCGTGACTCCAATAATCACATCAACAAACCTAATAATAATGCTCGTGTAAAAGTGCCGAAAAAATCTGTACAAAAGCAAAACATCATTAAGGTATAGTATACGTGTAACAACCAAACACAGGAGCTGTTTTCAAAAATTTTATAAGACGTTATTATTTTTTTTTAATTTATACAGGTTATATTGTGCATAAAAATTACTTTCTTAAAAAAAATTTTTTTTTAAAATACAGATCTGGCTTTTATATAGAGGGCACTGAAAATGGCATTGAAAAAAAGACATCCAAAACGGTTCGATGGATATGGCCTTTCCCATGCATCGAAAACAAAAAAATCAAATGACATTTTAAAGCATAGACCTTATATTAAGCATCCCCCCTACGCAAGACCCCCGGGTTTTTGTTTTATAATTATGGCGGAAGTTAAGTAAAAAGTTCGCAAAATAGATACATTTTCGTGCGCTTTTTTGTTTATATAAAAAAAACAAAAACAAATAGATACTTGAATTTAGGGCGGATGCTTAAAGAACAAAATAACAAAATATGCAAAAAAAAATCATTGAAATTGAACCAATAGATTTCCAGTTATTTATCGAACCGTTTAAAAAAAAGTTTCGAGGCAATTGCGTTTAAAGTTTTTTATTTGTTGTATGAAGCTTTTTATATATAACTACTAAACTTCTTTTATTATAACTACTGTTTTTTTTTAAAATATCGATTTAAAAATGTGTATGTATATTCTTAAAACTATAAAGAACACATTAAGCAAAAAAAATTTTTTTTTTCGAAAAATTTACACGTATATTATACCTTAAATACACGCATACAATACATGAAATACACGCTTAAAATTCTTTACACAAGTCTGGTGAGGTCTAAATTAGAATATGCGAGCTTTATTTGGAACTCCTACTATGATACTCACATACATCGTTTAGAAAACGTTCAACGTAAATTCCTTGAATCTGCACTTCGTTCTTTCAACTTTACTCATCTCTTGCCCTCTAACAAAGCTCGTAAAATCACTTGTAAATAGAAGGAGAATGGTTTCCCTCTTATTTATTTACAATATTATTTCTGGCATTACGGATTGCTCATACCTTTTGGAACAAATAAACTTTAATGTACCATCCAGAATTTTAAGATGTGGTGCCCCATTTAATATTCGAGTTCACCGAACAAATTATGCTTCAAACTCATCGATCACAAGAACTTTGCGAGAGTTTAATAATTTATCAACTATTTACTCCATTGATTTTTCTGTATCTAAGACAATACTGTTCAATCAATTATCTTCAACTTATTAAGTTGTAACATATTATTATAATATAATATGCTATAATTATATCACATATATATATATATATATTCTAAATTGAATAATTAAAATTAAAATAATTAAATATTAAAATAATTAAAATTATATTTAATATCTAGTCGGTAAGGAATAAATTCCATTGATTAATAAATGAAAATTGAAAATGAAAATGGAAATGAAAGTCTTCTTAACATATTTTCCCCATTAAACAGCTTCATCTAGCATTTTCTTTTCAACTGTTAAATGTATGCCTAAAATTTATTTTCCTCTTGCAGGTGGATGGTCAAAAGTACTTGGGTCAAGGACGTAGCAAAAAAATCGCACGCATCGAAGCAGCTGCCACAGCTTTGCGCAGCTTTATACAATTCAAAGATGGCGCCGTATTGACTCCATTGAAGCCGTCATGTAATCTGGACTTTACCAGCGATGAGCACTTGGAAAACGGTAGTGTGAATTTTGATAATCTTGGAATGGATGAGTTAGTTGAGCTTGTATCCAATTTTTTTAAGCATGCTAAGAGTGCTAAAAAGTTGTCACCTTTAATTACAAATGCAAATGGTTCTATGAGCATGAAATGCAAGTATTATTTATTTTTATTTAATTTTGTGTTTATTTCGTAATTAATTTATTTTATTTATATTTTTATTGAATTCCATTTTCCCTTGATCATAACTATTCACAATACAACATAGGTAATGTGTAAGGATATAAAGAGGAAGTACAGATACATGTTTTGTATGAATAAAGTCCGATAGCCTTGCCTTCAGTCCATATGGTAGAATCATTTGCCAGAAGTGTCCTTGAACATGACGCTTTAATATTTAATGCGCTCTCTGTTTGACATTGTTCAGAGCATGTGTAATTTTTTTTTTTTTGTTCTTTTCTACGGAAACTGCACATGTTTCGAACATTGTTCTAAAATAGCATATTTTGTGGTATTCACCAACACAAGCACGTTTTGCTGTCTTGGCGTTTATGTTGTGTTCTATTATTTTTATTTTTGTGTGCGCTAAGCAGAATATTCGGTCTGCCAGCGCCATTTTTAAAATATTCGAAATGCATTTCCGAAATAGAATACGTGATTTGAGCAGTACATTTGTTTTGGTTATTTTATATTGTGTGAAGAGAATAAAAGTTAAGTCCATGAGATTATGTCACTTTGTAGGTATAAAAGGGGGGTTGTTTGGCATCTTGGTTATCTAAATACGTAATTGACAATTAATTTGAGCGAAATGCTCAGTGTTTCCAGAATATGCTAGCTGGACAAAATTAGTTTATTGAGTTGTTGTATTTATCGAGGCAAATATAAGAAGAAAATAGTTTGGAATAACCTGTCATATATGCGAATCCCTTTAAGTCGGTACGAGCAGCTTTAAAAAAATAATTATTTTTACAAATAAAAAACATGAAAGTAAAGTTTAAAGTTATAACAATATGTGTATGTGTTTGTAAATTAAAATGTCTTCTCAAGATTGAGAACGCACCGAAGAAGTTTCATGACAAGGAATTGGAGGCATTACTCGATGAAGGTTCATGTGAAGGTCCTCTCAAACTGTACTTCACGCAGGATCATATATATTTGTTGGACAGTTTCCAAACGTTTAAAAGTAGTGATTTAGAAACAAGGAAATTGGGTACCGTATGATCTGACATCGAGAGGAGTTGAATGGATGTGAACAACTTATCCAAAGGTAGAAAAACAAAGATTTTATACATTGTTTGATGACAACGATAACCACAATGAGAACCCCAAAAAGTCGTGGGTTGACATCGGTTATGCATCGACATGGGTGTGAGCTAGTGCTTTGTGTGGTGTGGTGTATAGTGATCAGTGTAAGTTGATCAAACTAAACTAAACCATCACAAAGATGCGTCAGGGCCTATCATTGAAGGATAAACAGGCAGAATATGTTCACTGTTACAAGAAAATTATTTTATTTTTTTGGCACCATGCTCGACTACAGTCTGTTAAATAAGAGCGTATACGGCATAATTTATCTAAAAATTTATTTAAGAAAATTTTTCTTTATATACATTCTTTATACATGTTCCGAAGCACGATGCAATCATATAAGATCGTGTCATATCATATAATAAGATGTCCAATTACCTCCAGGGTTAATTACCAAACAGGAGATTCGTCGGAGAAGAGTACGTTACTTCAATCGAGATCAATGTTTTCTGTTGCCCAAGCCATTCTTTTAGTAACGTCTTTTTCGGACAACATTGGTTTCTTCATTGTGCTTCGCCATTTCAAATTATTTGCACGCAAATGGTTACGACTAGTTACGTGCGATATATTTAGACCTTTTTGCCTCAATTTCGCTTGCCCTTGACGAAAGCTTAAGCCAGGATTCCGCGAAAACAAACTCACTATAATTTTTTCCTCTCTGATTGGTCACTTGGTCGCGTTACCCGTTGAGCCACGATCGGAAAGGTTTTTATCGACGTTTTTATATTCCTTAAAGCGTTCCACCCACTTTTGGACAAAAGCCTCTGACTTTTTCAAATACTTTGCCGCCGCTGCATAGGACAATTATGGTCCTTTTGAATGGTTGCAGAGAAAAACAGCCTCGAAGCGTTCTGCGTATGCAGCACTCATTATGCCTAACACACTTTTCTGACAAAGTTTCGACCACCAATTTAACTTTTTTACTAGTGCGTCACGGGCAGAGGTTATGCCAAATATTGGGGCAATTCCTGAATGGTCTCAAAGACGTTTCATTCTTCTGCAGAGAAATTCGTATATTTTCTGAAAGAAGTAAGAAAGTTGTGGCTTGTCATGAACAGCAGTTCCAATAACATGATGATAACTTTTTTTTTAAAATAAAGTATTTATTTTCATGAAAAAAAGAACGACGAGTCCTTTATAATACACTCATTATAGAATCTTTTAGAAAATTGCCGAATTTTCAAGGTTCGAAAAAAAGAAAAAAATACCTTACAATTTTTAAAAAGATCATCTTCTCACGTTTATCGTCGCATTTAAGATACACAAGCAGTAAATTTTGACACTTTAAAGAACAATTTCTCCAGAATTTGAGTAACCAACTGTTTTGGTACAAGCTATGGGGTGATTCTAGTGGCGTCTGTGGCGTAGTTGGTTAAAGTGCGTGGCCGCTATGTCAACGAACTTTGGAGACCTAGGTTCGAACCCCAGCAGCGACAGAAAATTATTTGAATTAAAATAATTTTTCTGTACGGCCGCCACCTCTCTGCAGACAATGGCAAAGCTCAGAGAGTAATCAAAATGCCATGTAAAGCTTCTTGAGAACGAGAACATTCCGTTCATCGCCTTTCGGAGTCGGCGTTAAGCATGTAGGTCCGGTTCTAGGTCAATTGTGTACAAACTTAATAACACGCACAACACAATTGATCATAAGAAGCTAGGTCAAAGTCCTTTCAAGGACTGAAATGGCCAGTTATTTATTTTTTTTTATTTATGGGGTGATTCTTAGACATATTAATAAATCTCCCGCAGCAGGTGTTCAAGGAGATTTGAAAAAAATATAACATGTGATACAATAAAATAGCTTCCTGAAAGTTACAGTCCTTAAAATTGTTTTAAAGCGAAGCTTTTTACGCCTCGTTCTGCGATTTGCTGGAGTGAAATCTGAAAAAACGACACTTTTTTCCGACACCGTTTTTCTTAGGATTGATATTGTTTTTAACTTGCGTCTATTGCAACAAGAAAATGTTAAATTAAAAATAATTTCTTTTCCGCTGCAGGAATTGAACTTGGTCCCCTTAACTGATAGTTTAACGCTTTAACCATCGAACCAAAACCCTCAATTAGTTAATGTCGCTGATTCAATATAAGAATTAACTAAAGCTATGTTGCAGAAGATCAAAATAATCTATTTATAGGAATTGTATTGGCTACATATCCTTCATCTCCTACAATAACCATTAGCCAATACACAATAACCACTATAGATTGTGTATTGTCTATACAAACAAGAGTACTAAAAAACACAAATGTTGCTTCTTCCTACTACTAGATGTCGTTATGCTACAAACAAATTTAATGATTTTTGTATATTTTTTCTCTACAACTGAACAGGCGGGCTTTAAGGGAGGGCCGAAGAGGGTTAATATGTATAATCAACCCCCATTATTTTTGCAGAAGGAACATTTTTCCCTTTAGGACCTATCCCCTCCGACCACTCCTTACGGGTGCTCCCATACAAAAACGTAAGACTTTGTTATATTAAAGTTTTATATTTAAAAATTAATCGAAAAAAGCCATTAAATTATCAAATCTATTAAATTGCGAAAATTCTTTTCTCGTGTGTCCAGTGACGCACCTTTTTGTTTTTTTTAAACGGGCTCATTTTTTACAATTTTTTGGTTAATTTTCAGGTATAACTTTCTTTTGACGTCATAACTCAAAAACGTAGGTTTTTTTTCGATACCTTTGAAATCCTTATTTAAGAGTGTTAAAAAATGGGATATACGCTGTTTAGCACCAAATAGTTTTTTTTTTCATTTTCATTACATTTTAAGTTCAACGGGTTCCACAGGCTTCAACGAGTTGCATTTCAAACGACTTATTTTGAAAGTCCCTTCAAAAACCTTTGATCTTTTCTTTCACAAGTCTCAATCGGTTATATAACGGTCGAACTATATAGCTTTAAAGATTGATAACATAACTTGCGAATCCTTTCAACAGTCCTGTGAGTTTTAATGTTGTTCATTGAGTAAATTATAAAAAAAAAAATAGTTCAAAATCTCCCATTTTGACCTATTAGAAGTCTATAAGTGCGTAGAGAGCAAAAATCAAGTGAATAGTTTTAGTAAAAAAGTGAGTATATTCATTTCAGAACCATCCATAGGGAATTTTCGTTTGTTCTCTACAGAATCGGACATTCGTTTTACATAAAGGCTTCAAAACACCAACTACAAAAACCAGCATTATAAAAAAGTACCCGATTTCTCCCCTGTTCCCTTTTTCAATATTTTTTTTTGTTTTTTTTTTTTTTTGTTTAAAAATCGAAAATTTTTTAACGCTTCGTGTTTTTCAGAACTTATTTAAACACAGTGTAAAAATTACTACATTTTTTTTAGAATAAAAAAATAAAAAGAATTTTTAGGTAAAAACTTGAAACCACTAAAAGAATGTTTGTGATTTTTTTAGAATTTTTTATCACATTTTGGATTTTCAGATCTGACATTTTTTTTTTAAATTAAAAAGTTTTTTAGAAAAACTTTGAATAGGTTAAATAACTTTCTCGTCATATTTTATTTGTATCGAATTTTTTTCATAAGCTTGGGTAAATGTAGCCAACCCAATGTCTGTTCAAGAAAGACATAAATTTACTATCTTTCTTTTAAATCTATCTTTGCTGACTCTCACTTTCTCACAAGCCTCGGTAGTCCAGTGCTAGCGTGCTTGACAGCCACCCCAGAGGTCCCGGGGTTGAATCTCGACCAAATCATGATCCCACGTTTTATTTTTTTTTATGGCTTTCCTTATTTCTAATCAACTGAAATCAAAAATTCATAATTTCTTGCGACTTCAAAGTTGTCCTTGGTGGTAGAAAAAGTTAATAGAGAGGATCATTTACTTACTTGAATTGGCTGAGGTAAAGGCATGGCCTCAGATTCAATTCACATGTTTCTACGGTTTCCCGTCACGCTTAGAACATCCTACACATGCTTCACTTCATTGTCCCTTCCTTCACACTAATCTATCAATTAATTTCGAACCAAGGCAGATATGACTGAGTTGGTGTTATACGTAAAAATCCTTTGTAGGAAGTTGAATAAGTCTCTTACAATAATTACTCCGGTTTGAAGTAAAAAAAAAACCAGAACTTGATGCCGAAGTTTGATGACGATCAAAGCCTTAATCGAAGATTGATGCTTGGTTGAAGCCGAAAGTTACTTTGTTTTTCTGAAATTTTTTGGGTGAGTCTTGAACCATATGTTTGTCACCTCGAAATTACAGTGAGCTAAAAGATGATAATCGACTGCTGATTGTTTCTTTCTAAGTTACATAAGTACTTGCTTTTGCGTGAACTACATGTGAATTATGTGTGCCACTCAATGTTAAGTGATATCCCACTGTTTACGTTTATTCATTTCCTCTGTTAGTATGGCGCCAAGCATTCGTTGCGATTAAGCAGTGTTGGATGCGTTGAGACCAAGAATTCGGTACCGCTTAGAGTCGTAGAAACCGCTTGGTTGTTATTTCTATTTGCAATAAATTTTTCTTTTTTTTATATTTTTGAAGCGATAAGTGCAAACTACCCCGTTATATGCCTAATTCAAGTCTTCAGTAAGGTTTACTTTGATAGAACCCTCTATCTAAGAAATCAACAATTTGTAAAATGCGACAAATAGGTACATTTATGGATAACGTAAATACGATTAAATAAGAATAAATTCTTAAAATTAAGAACAAAACTTGACGCAAGAGTTTAATATATTTGCCAAAGTGTCGAATAATCCAACTTGGGAACTCAAATAGACCATATCATAAATTGAGAGCTGCTTTTCTTTATTATCATATAAAGATGTTGTCGTAAACCATAACTCAATGAGAGGAAAATAGTTTTTAATCATATTTCCTTTAGAAACCCCTAAAAAGTATTCCTTTCATCTTAAGACTTGCTACAGATTTTTCAAAGGTAAAGTTATTTGCGCGCAGAAAGTATTCAATATCATCAGGCTTAGTAGATCTCTCTAATAAAATAAGGTCATATCTTACTTATATCTCCCTTCACTGACTTCATCAAAAAAATTCTAGCTTTTTCCAAAGCCATATCTACGGTACACCACAGGATCAAAGGTAATTTTAAAGTTGAGTTTGTTGGTTTTTTCTTTAAATGTTTCGTTCCTTTTTTGTTTTTGTTTTATTTCCCAAATTACCCTAGTTTGTAATTTAATTGCCAGTTATGCCATGGACAAAACCCTGAAATGTAGTTTGTGTTTTTTTTTTTTTATTTGTAATCCTCTTTATGACACTCTGAAGCTTATTCCACTGTAGAAAATATGTTCAACTATGTCTTAAAACGTTATTAAACTTATATTTGTGAAATTTTACTAATACTGAAATCTTTTGTTTATTTAGATGGCAATAAAGGCATCATCACGGTTGATGGACAAAAGAAGGTACCCGACAAAGGTCCTGTCATGCTGCTCTATGAGCTCTTCAACGACGTGCATTTCGATTGCTCAACAATTGATGGGGCACAAAATAATTGTCGCTTCAAAATGACTGTAACTGTAAATAATGGCAAATTTGATGGAACGGGTAAGTAGAAAAGTTTTAAAAATAAAAATAATGCCCGGATATCCTTGCCACTTCAACATATGGGAAATTAAAAAAAAAAAACACACATTTTATGTAATTTATTTATTTCTTTTATCTATATGACATTTTACATTTTTCAACATTCTCGCCCCTCACACTCCCAAAGGTCCTTCAAAGAAATTGGCAAAAAATGCCGCTGCCAAAGCAGCCTTGGCCTCGCTCTGCAATATTTCCTACAGCCCAATGATGCATCCGCAAAAGAATGCGCCGCTGCCGATTGATGATAAGAGTTCCTCCATGGAACTGCCACAAATACATGCGGACACAATTGGACGTTTAGTTTTGGAAAAGTTCATGGAAGTGATCAAGGGTCAGGAGTCGTATTCGCGGCGCAAAGTTTTGGCAGGAATTGTGATGACAGATAATATGAACTTTGGTGAATCCAAAGTAAGTTGAGCTAAGAACACACCACAAGTTATGTAAATTCACAGAAATGTGTTTGTATGTTTGTGTAAATGTGGCACATTTATCATGGACATGCACTTGGCAACGACTACTATATGAAGTTTGCATTAATTGTAAAGCAAAAAGGAAGTCGTTACAAGCATAATGAAAACCCATGAATTGTGCCGGCCGTTGTGTGTCTATGTATTCGTGTGTGTGTGTGTGTGTGTGTGTGTGTATTTGTGGTTCATGCTTGTCTTTCTCGCTTTAACCGAAAAGATTTATGCTCAACTGTATATTGAATTTATAGAGCACGTGTTTCACTTGAAACACTTCCATTTTATGTACATTTTTTATCAGCCTCCTTTTTCTGCCATTCTCTACACAACCAGGTTATATCGGTCTCCACTGGCACTAAGTGCGTCAGCGGAGAACACATGAGTGTTAATGGCGCCGTACTCAATGATTCGCATGCGGAAATAGTTTCACGTCGCTGCCTGGTTAAATATTTATATGCTCAACTGGAGCTGCAGTGCAGCCAGGGTAAGTTAGAATGTTGCCACAAAATGGCTACTCAATGTGTTTATTTTTTTTAATTTTTGTTATGGTACTTTCTTGATTTAAGCAAAAAACAAAATAGATAAAAAAAGAAGAAAATGTTTTTCTCACAGTGGTTATAGGTTGAACTCTTAGCTATAAATCTCAATTAAGTTGGCTTAAATGTAGTAACAGTATTTTATTCTTTCTCTCCCACTTAGCCAAAGCATTTGCTGTATGCTATAATGTAGTCTCTTAAGTCATGAAGTTTGTTTCTACCTATTTAGTTTTAAACTTTATTTTTCACTTCTAAGCAATTAGTTTAAATTAGTTTTCGCTTGTTTTTATCTTCTTTTCTATTCAAATGCCTTAAGTTTTTGTTTTGTCTGTGGGTACAGGAAACACATTCTTATTATGGTGTTTTCCATGGTTATAAGAGAAATAATATGTTATATTTTAAGATCTTATAAAACTAGCTGGGGCCATATTTAAAAAATAACGAAAAGAGAGACATTCAGGATGAAAACCAATATGTCCTCATGACAATGACTCCTTATGAATTTGAGCACTTTTTCTGACTGGGCATTTTCATATTTTCAATGGAGGTACTATTACCCTACCAAAATGAAGTCTATGCTGGTTGTCTATAAATTACTGGACATATACAAAGAATGTGCTCCGGAGTTTCTTCCTTTTCCTTCTCGTTCGTAGACATCTGATTTGGATAGGTCTTTCTTTTAGTGATGATATCTGAGAACACAGTGCCTGGTATGTAGTGTTGTCAAATATTCGACAAAATGTAAATACCGGTTTCTCGAATAACCCGAAAATGAAAATTTTTTAAAAACCGGATTTTCGAATACTTAAAAAAAATACCGGCTCAAACCGGTTTTTGATAAAATATATTTTTAAATTTAATAAAAAATTGAGAGGAAAATAAAAGGCAAACTAAATATTGTTCTTTTATATATATATATAGTCCATTTAGGCTCTCCGCAAAATCGCCCAAAGAAAAATCGCCCAAAAAAAAATCGCCCAAAAAAATTATGAAAAATCACCCAATTTTTTCCATACGATTTTGGCGAAATTTCGTTTTTTTGGTTTTGGGTGAAATTTCGCCCAAATGTGTTGGGCGAATTTTCACTTTTCGTTTTTGGGTGATTTCTCGTTTTTTTTTTTCGTGATCTTTCGTTTTTTAATATTTGATAAGAAGCGTCAATCAGTTCTTAAAGATAACGGTATTTAAAGTAAAAGCAGCGGTTCTTCCTTTGTTTTTCGTTTGTATTTGCATCATTTGCTTGAGTTTGCTTGGTCAAGTCAAAGGAAATATTGGCGACGGATTGCGCGTGTCGCGGCGCGGTGGATTACGCGTCGCCCCGCCCTGCTCAGAAAAAAAATGGAAAAGTTAAGAATTTCAAGTATTCGAAAATGTCGAATAACCCGACCAAAAAACCCGGTTTTTCGAGTTATTCGAAATGCGCAAAAAAACCGAAACCGAAAAATCAATAAAACCCCGGTTTCTCGAACAACCCGAAACCGGGAATGACAACACTACTGGTATGATAACCTGGAGTTGGACTACTTAGAGTTTGTAGTTGTAATTTATTCTGAATTTTTGAATAATTTTTCTGAAAGTAAAAAATGTTTTTGTCTATTCATTATAATTATTTCAGTGACACAAAAGTTTCTTGAAATTCCACATTCTAATCTTTACTAGAGTTCTAAGCCAGACTACAAAACGGTTCGGTCTCTATAAGTGCTCGGAATCAGAGAACTGCACAAGCCTACTTGAAGTTCAAGCCACTTCAAGTACTTGAAATATTGAATGTATCCATACTTTAAAAATCAAGCTCTATCCTGCTTACTTTGTCGGGTCTGAAAGTTGAAAGGCTTGAAACCATCCCCAAAAACTTGAAAGCTCGCAAGTATCCAATTATTTCAAAGTATCTAAATAATTCAATGAAGTTGTGTAGGAAAAACTTAAGCGTATTAAGACTATTCAGGGTCCTGTGGATTCCATGTTTAGCAATTCTCAGGGTAGCTGATTTCGAATATGATGTCAGAATTTTAAAACTAAAAATAGCTGATAGGATTGCAACCTAATTATTTTCTATTATTACGATTTTGGTGCTGGGGAGAACTCTAGGTAAAATCGGTTGCTGAATCCGAATCTGTTTTCAGAATTTCAAAACTATGAAATTTTTAACAATAGGGTTGCCACATAACAATATGTTTTTTTACGAATTTTAAAAATTATCTTACATTGTTAGGGGGTCGCTGATTTCGACTCTGTAGCTGGTTTCTGTAACTTTTTCTGATGTCACACTGTTTCGTTTCAAAATACTCACTTCTGCGAAAGCTAATGTTTCTGTAACTGATAAGTGAGTAAATAGTGGACCGTGAGGAGAAAGACACACAAGCGAAAGGGAATATATGAAATTGCAACGAATGGCAGAGAACTCTATGTGAAGTTGAACGTGGTTCTTCTACTTACTGATTCTTCTACAAACCTTATTCACATATTGCGATCCGTGCATTCTTTTAATGCGATTGATTATGTGATGATGCAAATTTTATCATGGAATAAATCTCTTGATGAAATATTTCAGTTGATATGTTAACAAATATATTTATTATAGTACGCATAATATTATGTTAATAATATATTCGTAGGTAAAAATGTTGTCACCTCGTTAGAAGATAGTGAAAACTTCAAGCGATTCGAGTCGCATATTTTAAGTTAGAGAAACACTTCGGCTGTCGCATTCCTAAGAAAATAGAATTGAAACATTCGAGACGAGTCACCGATTTATCTCATTCTTTTACAGAAACTGTGCAAGTTAGAATGACGTCATAGTTACGTCAAAGTGAGAACATCTGGTGAGAACTGCGGTGAGAAAAGTTACAGAAACGAGCTACGGATGTCAGAATTTCAATATAACGTAATTTTTACCGTAGGGCTGCCTCATAATAATGGTTTTTCAGAAATAGGTTAACAATTTTGACCTAGTGTTCGCGCCAACACCGAATTCGTAAAATTAAATAAAAAAATAGGTGGCAACCCTAGCAGCTATCTTAAATTTGAAAATTCTGACATCGTATTCGAAATTAGCGACTCCCAAAAACTGTAAAATAGTGTTTAAAACTCTTAAAAAATTTATTAATAGGTGGCAACCCTGTGGTTTAAAATTCGCCCCAGCACCGAATTCGTAAAAATATGAAAATGAGGTGGCAACCCTATCCACCATCTTCAATTTAAAAATAAAAAAGCTAATGGCTATGGAATCATCAATTTTTGTCCAAGGAGTCCACAGAATCCTAAAAAGTCCTAATACGATTAAGTGTTTCCTACACAAGCTCATTATTTAGATACTTGATTTAATTGGATACTTGCTTTTAATTTCATGCTTTTTTCCGAACACATCAATTTTTTTCTTTTACTTGGGACTTCGTGTCGTTCGCTTGTAAGCTAGCGTAATTGCAAGTCGCAAGCTGTCGTGGGCTTATTTATATTCAAATACAAGTCTTACTGGATTGAAAATGATCAAGCTTTTTTATTATCTTTTGCTCTCTTGCTTTTGTTTGCTTACGCATAACTTGATTGAGCCTTTACTCACCATTCTCACCCATAAGTTAGAATCTTTCGTGTCCAGAAAAAATTTCAATAGCTCTGCATTACAACACGGTTAAAAGCAGACTATTCAACTCTTATCAGTAGTTCCAAATTTTTTTCCGCATGACTTCCAGCCTCATCTATGCACCCGTAAAATGAAACTGCAGCAAAAATAAAAACACGTTTAGACATGAAAGACCTAATGTGTCACATGAAGGGTAAAACATGCCTGCTCTGAATACAATGTGTTCCCAATACTTTTAAAGACATTTCGCAACACTTGTCAATACGAATTCTTTTCTTATCAATCCACGTCGAAAATAGTAAAAAATCATCACCCGAAAATGTTTACGTCTAATATTCAAACCTGTTATAAACCAAAACGTTGTAAGTACGCTTATGCTATGAAAATGTGAAATGTTATGAAAATGTTAAATTTTCGAATGGAACTGTCAAAATTCATCTGGCAATACATAGTGTCTTTGAGGCCACAACTAAAAAGGCAGTCTTCGTATTTTATTGAAAACCTTTCTTTTTCTCACTGTATTTGAGGCTGTTTTACACTTATTTTAAATAATTTCGTATAATACTCAAAACTCATATATAGAGCCTTTTGTTTCACAATATCTACAAAGAATTCTATGATAAAAATAAAAAAAAATTTCCCATACCGGGAATCGAACCCGGGCCTTCTGGGTGAAAGCCAGATATCCTAGCCACTAGACCATATGGGATATAAATTTACCTCACACCCTTCCCACATATAGCCTCTTCAGCGTAGTCACACAAATTGATGTGTGGAATGTCAATCTTCTAATTTTGGAATTGAAAATATTAATAGTTTATATTTAGTTGGCATGATTTTCACTCAATCTTTATGCATGCGAGTGATTCATCAGCAAAATATGACGCTCTATATTTATTTATAATCGAATTATGCGTTATTTTTTTTTCATTAATCTTTCATTTTTACATCTAAATAATTTATTTTTACGTATCTAGCCTTCTTTAAAATAAGACTAATGAAACATCTCTTTTAGCAGTTAGCAGACAAGATCTATTTTAAATAATTGAAGTTAATCTTAAAATTTTGATCCTGCATTTTAACTCTTTTGCACTAACTCAACGAAATTTAAAGCTTTTTTTTAGGAATAACGACTATTTGCTTTATAACTAATAAATTTATTTTCATATAGCTCTTGGTTTGCATTTATTTAATTAACACTTCATTAAAATATATACTTAAATTAAATAAAAAAAAAGACTGACCACAAAATTTTGTAAAAAAAAAACAATGAATATATAAATTTATTTGATTTATTTTTTTGAAAAAACAATCTTTTATATTTATATATGAAATTAATTTTTATTTTAGCAACAGCAAATCAGTCGATTTTCGTGAGGAGTCAAGACAATGGGATATACCCGTACAAACTAAAATCCGGTGTTCATTTCCATTTGTACATCAATACAGCGCCTTGTGGTGATGCACGGATTTTTAGTCCTCACGAAAATGACACTGGTGTTGACAAACATCCAAATAGGTTGGTAAACGAAAGTAAAAACATAAAAAAAACAACAAAAAAGAAAATTATAAAAAAACAGCTAGTTAGAAAATATTTTCAATTTATAGTTATTTGATTTGATTTGAATAGTTTCTGTTATAAAATAAAATGTACTGGAAAACAAGGCCTAGGAAATATTATTTTAAGTGGCAAGTTGCAGTTATTTAAGCTTGAGTTTTTGAAGCTTTTTTGAAAGCTTAATGTTAATTTATTGTTTATTGTTTTGCTAAAATTGAAAAAAAAGCTCAACTTTAAATGCTCTAATAAGACGTGGTTGTCATTTAATTTACTGTTAAATCAAACATAATAAAGGGAATTCCCATATCAGGAATCGAACCTAATAGACCATATGGTAGCACTTCAGTTTTGATATAACCCAATTCACGTTTACATAATTTTCATCAATACTTAAGACCTAGGGTATAACATTTTAGTTCCAAAACTGCTTTCAAAACTATTTTTTTTTTAAATTTTTTCTAGAAATCACCGTTTGCCGCAGCTAATTTGAAAAATTTCAACAAAAAGTTTCCCATACCGGGAATCGAACCCGGGCCTTCTGGGTGAAAGCCAGATATCCTAGCCACTAGACCATATGGGATTTATAAATAACATCACTTCAGTTTTGACAGAACCTAAAATCACGTTTACACAATTCTTATCAATACTTAAGGCAGTATTCTAGTTTAGAGTTAAAAAATTTAGGCGTTTTTTAAAATTCAATAAAAAAAAAAATATTTTAAGTATCCATTTTTTTACTATGTGATAATTAATATTTTAATAATACACAAAAAAATTTAAAAACAAAATTAAAAAAAATTACAGGCTGGTAGAGTGGGGATGGTAAAATAAGGGCACCTCCATCTTGACACGATTTCAACACTTCTTCTAGTCATCCGAAAAAAAAGGATTCTTAATTACTAAAAATATCGTTTACTGTCTGTTAACTCCAGACTAGGAAAAAAAATTAATTTTCGCGAAATGGCGAATGTTTGAAAAAAGTAATTTTTTGATATTTTTTCAAAATTTGGAATTTTTTAAAAATATTGGGTTTTCGAAAAAGTTCGGTTACAAATTTGACCAAAAATTAAACACTTTTTCTTATATTTGAAACGAACTTAAACCAAATATGTGCCGTTTTGATCGGTAACCTTTTGCCATTTTTTGGCTTAAGCCATTATTCCATCTGTGTAGAGCTTTTGGGTTTTCTAAGCGGAAAACTGATCCAATTGCGTTTTGCAGGCCTCAGCAGAATTTAAATTTACACCATTAAGAGAGTTCTGCAAATATCAAATAGTAATCTGAAGGTTTAAGGTCCGGGCTATATGGTGGAAGTATCAAAACTTCCCAGTCAAGCTCTCTCAGTTTCTGCCGGGTCATCAAAGATGTGTTTGGTCTGGCGTTGTCGTGATGGAATACAATACCTTTTCTGTTGATCAATTCTGGCCGTCTTAATTGAATTACTTCCTTCAGTCTCGTTGATTGTTGACAGTAGAGTACAGAATCGATCGTTTGACCAGGTTGTAGAAACTCATAATGAACAAATCCCTTCCAATCCCACCAAACGCATAGCATTACCTTTCTTGGTGTCCATTCTGGCTTTCGGGCCGTTTGCGAAGCTTCACCTTGCTTCGTCTATGATCTTTTTCACACATTATTGATCCACTTTTCTTCGCCCGCAATCATTCGCTTCAGAAATGGTTCGATTTCGTTCCGTTTTAGCAGTGATTCGCAAATGGATGTTCGATCAATTAAATTTTTCGCTGTTTTTATGTGGTACCCACACATCGAGCTGCTTTGTGTATCCACACTGCATATGTGCCGGTCTTGCTCAATTTTTACCATGATTTCATCGACCTTATCAGTGGTTTTTCGACCAGAGCGAGGTGCACTATAACATCAATATTATCTGATAGAAAATGAGAAAACCACTTCGCTGCTGTTTTTCTATTTACATCAGCCTGCGACGCATTCTTACCTTTTCTATAATAGGAAAGCAAAAGATGGCGATAATGTTCCGAATTTTCACTCACTAAACTTTTCTCAGAACAAAGCGATTTAATAGTCTTCTAACAAAATGAAACTTAAAATGTCATCTTACAAACAAGTTATAGCATTGCCAGATCTAATTAGTATTACCAGATATACTACATTTTAGAGCAATCTAGCGACAATTTGTAACCAAACTTTTTTGAAAACCATTATTGTAAAACAAATATTTTGTCCATTAGAACTTGAGATATATGTCAAACATGTTTGAAAAAGTGATTTCGAGAAAAACACGTTTAAAGATTTGAGCAAAGTTACAGGCAGCCAAAGTCATATAAACGGGTGCCGTTGATACATTTCGTTAATATTTCGATAAAATATATTACAATACCTCATGGATTTTTCAGAATTTATGGTGTATAAAAAATGGAGTCTTTTTTCTGGGGATTATTCATCCCCAGGTAGTCAGAGAACATTAGCAGAACCGATTTACTCGCTGCGTCATTAAAATAGCTTTAACTCCGCAAATAATTGAAATGTTAAAAATACCTTTGGAGGATATATTCTTAAAGACCTAATCTTAGAAAATATGCAAAAAAAACAAAATCGATTTTTTCAAAATTCTACACTAGAATACCCCCTTAAGATCTAGGGTGCGTCATTTTACTTCCAAAACTGCTTTAAAAACTATTTTTTTTTTCAATTTTTTTCGAGATCAACGTTCGCCGCAGCTACTTTGAAAAATTTGAACAAAAAATTTCCCATACCGGGAATCGAACCCGGGCCTTCTGGGTGAAAGCCAGATATCCTAGCCACTAGACCATATGGGATATAAACATTCAACGTTCAAACTTCAGCTTTCAGTCGAAATTCAGGAAATTTTAGCCCAATTAGATAGTAACCACGCCCACTTAAAATGGTTTTTCCTAAATACTTGTTTGAACAAATATTCCAAAATGTTTGTTTGTTGCAAAAAAAAAAAAAACAAATAATCTGATGAATATGAAAAAAAAGTTTCAAAATATTTACCTGCAATTTTGTAGCAATAGTGTTGTTGAGCACTGCCCACAAACAAAAACGCACAAAGCCAACACCACTGTTGCCAGATTGCCATCTAACGGTTAAATATTTTTAAACAATTTGTTATATTTTTACTAATCATTTCATTAAACTTAAAACTAAAATAACTTTAACAACAACAATTCCATTTAAACATGGATTTTTTTCTTCTCTTTCTTTTCTCCCAATATTTTTTTGTTTGTTTGTTTTTATTTCTTTGTTTGTTAAATGTCGTCTTTATGTTCACCTTGATTTCTTGCTTATTTATTTTTTAAAAACACACAAAACTCTTCTCTTTTGTTTATGAATCTCTTTTTTACTTTGATACCACGTTCCGTTCCATCGATGACTTCTTCTACTTCTTCTTCTGGTTTGGCCACTCTGCGTTCACTCGTACCTCTGACTTAAATTCTGCTAACAAAATTAAAAAAAAAAAAAACAAAAACAAAAATAAAACTAAAATCAAACACTTTAAAATTTCTTTGCCTTGCGAACGAACCTTTTCGTTCCACTGCCTCGTGCTTAATTTTTGCGTTTTTCTATCTAATAAAAATAAAAAAACCAAAATAATTAAAAACGTGCAGAAAGGCGCGTGGTCAGCTACGCACGAAAATTGAGTCCGGCGAGGGTACAATACCTGTCAAAAGCAGTGACGGCATTCAGACGTGGGATGGAGTGTTGCAGGTAAGTGAGCGCGAAAACTTCGAGCTGAAAAGTTTTGTGTGCGTGCCTTGGTCTAGGGAAACCACTCACTGGAATCAAAGACAAAATCGTAAAATCTGATGAGATTAAATATTTCATTCGCTCACACCAAAGTTTTGAAGTAAATACCTAGTTAATTTGGTGAGAATGAAAAATTAAGTCTCACAGCAAGTGATGTTTGTCAGAATAAGGCCATAATCAAAGCTTTTCAGTTAGTAGCCAGTCATAAGACTTTAACTTCATTCAACTAAGAAGCTTTTTCTTTGTGTAAAAAAAGCAAGTGGAACAGTTTTCGAAAAATAAAAACTTTTGATTGCACACATCTTTAGATAATACCAAAAATATCAACATTAGACAATAATTTCTTACGTAAAGTTGCCCTCTGATTTTAAATATTAAGTATAAGCATTATATTCTTGTTAACCCTTTGCATTGAAAGACTTTTTTGTGCGGACGAACTATCAACTAGAATCAATTGTGGTTATATTAGACCAATGATTTACAATGATAAGTAGGTTCTTTTAAATGACTTTATACTCACACAAACTCTGTCCCAAATTCACAAAAGCTTAAGACATTTTTTAATATTTTTACGTAACATAATTAATCAAAGTTTAAAATATAAAAAAAAATTTTATGACCTTTATATTGAGCATAGGGGGCCAAAACTGCCAATCAGAAAAATCGTTAGTTAACGATCTCAACTAAAAAATGAGTTAGCTGTGTGATGGTCAAAACTTATACATCCGTATCTTTTGTGTGACAGCGTATCCTTGTCCCTGTTGTTTCCTTTGTTCCCAAACTTTTCCTCATTCTTATCTTTATATTATTCCTAATAATTGTCATTATCTTTGTCAAAGTTGTTGTTTTAACCCATGTCCAAATTCCTGAACTTATCCTTCTTCATATCCCTTTCTTTAGCTTGTCCCCCTTATTTCTCCAATCATTGTTCTAAATCTTGTACTCTATTCAAACCCTTGTTCTGATCCATGTCCACATCTTTTTTCTCATCCTTTTTCCAATCTAAGTGTGCCTAAACCTTTGTCCTAATCCTTGTCATAGTCCTTTTAAAATCCTTGTCTAAATCTACAGTGGCGGATCTAGGATTTGCCAAAAGGGGGCTGAAGCTGCACTTTTGTATGCCAAGGGGGAGGGGGACTGAAACGTTTTTTTGGACTTTTTTTTTCATGTTTTCCCCATACAAAAAATTCTCCAAGGGGGGAAGGGGGCTAAAGCTCTTTCAGCCCGTATATAAGCCACTGTAAATCTATATCCTAGTCCTTATCCAATTCCATGCTCAAATATTTGTCCAAACCTTTGTCCTACTCCTTATCTTATTCTTTGTCCTAATCATTGTTCAAATCCTCGCTCTCATCCTTTTTCTAAACTTTCTACTTATCCTTATTCCTGTTCCCAAACTTGTCCTCATCTTCATCCTTATTCTTATATTTGTCCTATTATATTATTTTATTTCATGTCCAAGCTCTTGATTTAATTCATGTCCTGATCTTATCCCTGTTAGAATATCTTACCGTATCCTTGTCCCACTTCTTTTCTTAATCTTTGTCCTAAATCTTTCTTTCCTTAGTATGTTCAAATCCTTGTTCTATTCCATATTTTATTCCTTGCTCTATTCCATATTTTATTCCATTTTCTATTCCATGTTCTATTCTTGTCCTTATCTTTTCCCCCAAACTTATCCCCAAGTATTGTTTCAGATGTGTCTTAATTTTTATCCTTATCCTTGTTCCAATTCTTTACTTAGTCCATTTAAAAATGGAAAATTCTTGCCTGAATTATTGTCCTAATTCTTGTCTAATTCCATGCACTATTCTTTGTGCAAATATTTGTCCTAATGCTTTATCTTTTTCCTTGTCCTTATCTTTGGTCCATATCCTTTCCCTCATACTTTTTCTAATCCTTGTCCAAATAGTTTTTCAAATCATTGAACTTTAAAAAACTCTTGGACTTTATTTTAAAATTTTTATTTTTATGTTTATTTTTGCATTTGCTATTGCATTTGCTGTATTCAGGTTAATTTAAGGGGTTCCTTGAATGGCCTCATGATGCCATTAATTTTTTTTTTTATATTCACGAAGTTATAATTCCATGCGACGTTTTTTTCATTTTATGGCATTTTTGTTGTATAAGCGTCTATTATGCAACCTGACGACGTCATAAATAATTTTTATACGTGTGTCGTAAGGCCAAGTACAAATCCTTCATTTTATTTTATAACATCTACCATGCCGCATATACTAACCGTGTAATAATTCCATGCAACGCCGTTGCATGAGTGATGCATTTTTTAATCGTGTAACAGCTCTCTCCGTGGTATCATAATGTCATAAATTTTTGGTCTATTTTTGTCATGAAGGCTAACTTGCAGTCTTTAGGGATGTATGTTATAATGTTTTCTACCGTATCAACTACATAATAGGTAGCTCCCTCCGCGTCCTGATTTCTTGTTTAATTTTTTCGTTTTCGTTAAAAAGTCAAAGAATTAACATTTAGTATCATGTCATGTCAAAACACTTATACTTATTGAGCAACAATTTCATGCAACGCGGATGCATTTTGGAAAAATGCTTTTTTCAATTCTTTTGGAAACCTGCGCGGTAAAACGTGACGTTGTCACGCCAAAACTTAAAAATGTTTTCCAATAAGAACAAAAAAAAAACTAAAAACATTCTGTCCTATAACTTTTGTAAAATCAATTTCACCTATAAGCTTGATTCATAGCTTTTGTTCTCTTTTTTTTGCATTGTTAAGAACAAATAAGTGTGTAATAAAGAGATTTTTCTGCTAATTTAAATATTTATTATTGGGATTTTTGTTTTAAGGTGGTACGCTTGAAAGTTTAGAACTTTTTTCTATTTATAATGTTCGTTTGATGAGTTTTCTGGCTAACTAGGTGCTAAAATCAAAAATAGGGTACGATAGTAGGGGTTAGCTCTTTATAAGAAAAAAAAAAAAAATAGTTAGGAATGTATTAGCCTGAGTCTTACCCCAAGTTAAAATACTCCCACATTTATGTCTAACATATAATGTCCTATTATGACAATTTTATTATTTTGATGACGTCAGATTGTCTAAGAGATGGGCGCGATTTTTTTTCAATTTATCCATATTTATCCTAAATATGAAGTCAATACATTAATATATGTGGAATTTATGGAGGATTTGCTATTTTGATAACATATTTATGTGGGAGGTAGGCGTGGTTTTCATCCGATTTAGAAAAATTTCAAACATTGAGTGCATATCTAAGCTCAAATGCAGAATTTAAAGTGCTAAGATCAGTTGCTGTGAAATTTTAAGATTTTACCATTTTGATGACGTCACTTTGTATGGAAGATTAACACGTCTATCTGTTTGTCCGATTTTGACAAATCTAAAAATTAGAGTTTGTTTATGAAACCAAAGCTTTCGTTGAAAACTACAAATGTTTTAACTTACGTGAAATTTAATTTTTAGAGATTTCACTTTTCTGATGACGTCACTTTGTATGGGACGTAGGCGTGGTTTTTATCCGATTTAGCCAAATCGAGTTTGTATTTGAAATCAAAGCTTTTGTGCAAAGTTTCAAATGCTAAGATTAAATTTCGTGGAATTTTTGGAGATTAACTATTTTGATGATGTCACTTTGTATGGAAGGTAGGCGTGATTTTTATCCGATTTGGCCAAGTTTTACATGTAGTGCAAAATTGCCAGGTTATAGATTAGTTTTCGTGATTTTTTTAAGATATTTTACCAGTTTGATAGAGTCACTTTGCATGGGAGGTAGGCGGGGTTCATCTTGGTTCATTTGCGTAATTAATCTTCCTTTTTGTATAAATAGGCTTAAGTATGAACTTTAATTACGATAGTTCCAATCGACTCAGGTGGCAACGTTGATCAAGAATATATATACTTTTCTATTACTACCCCGCCTCCTTATGGGCGTCACAAGTAGAACGACAAAGTTAATATACTCCTTACGCAGTAAGCGTGGGAGATAAAAATAATAGTGTAAAGAAAAGGCAAATGCACCATTGTTGCAAGGATTTTTGTGAATCAGACAAAAGCAAAAGTAAAAGAAAAAATCAAAATTAAAATCAAAACCAACATTAAAAATAGGACGAGAAAAAGGATTTGAAGTAGGATTAGGGTAAGGATTGAGAAAAAGATTAGAACAAGGATAAAGGCATTGATTCAGTCAAGGATTGGGAAACGAATTATGATAAAGATTGAGACAAGGATTTGGACAACACTTTTGACAACAAGGTTTAGGAAAAGGATTTGAAAAATGTGGATATGGGTTAAAACAAGAATTTGGACAAGGATTAGAACAAGGAGTTGAATAAGTATTAGTCACTTCAAAATACCTACGGGTGTGTCCATGACACAGCCAACTCTATGATTTTTAAAATAATTTTGAAAGTTGTTTGCTTATATTTTTAAGAATATGAGATCTATGATGATTTAGTTTGACGTTATGCATAAATCAATACTTCAATACAAACAATCAATACTTTAATACAATCAATACAAACGTTTTCATATAAATCAAAAACTGTTCCATTATTTCTTTTAGATAAAACACTCACAAAATTTTCTGTAGCTCGAAACGAAAAGTTTCGTTCGGGCGCGAGTGACGATAAACAATTCATTCACTTATAGAAAATAAAAAAATTTTTATCTCGATCGAAAGAAATTTTTTGGTTTGGAATACAGAAAGTAGCTAAAAAATAAGGCTGAATTTATTAATTTTATTGATACATATTTGAGATAAATTCCTCCATTTGAGATTTTGTTCAATTAAACAAGTATGAGTATATTTAATGATTTGCCTCGAATACAGGGTCAACGTCTTCTTACCATGTCCTGCTCGGACAAGATTGCCCGCTGGAACATTGTCGGTATACAAGGCTCATTGCTTGCCTCCATCATCGAACCGATCTACTTGCATTCCATTGTGCTCGGCAGTTTGCTGCATCCGGAGCACATGTACCGTGCTGTCTGTGGACGCATTGAGAAATCCATACAAGGTCTTCCGCCACCTTATCATCTGAATAAGCCACGCCTGGCGCTTGTCACATCGGCAGAGCCACGCAATCAGGCCAAAGCACCCAATTTTGGCATAAATTGGACTATTGGCGATACCGAAGTCGAGGTAGTCAACTCTCTGACAGGCAAAACGGTCAACAATCAGATCTCGCGCATAACCAAGCAGATGTATTTCTTGAAATATGGCTACTTGATGAAAAATCTACCAGGCATACAGTGCAGAAAGGTAACCACTGACTATGGCGAGACAAAGGGTCGTGTCAAGGACTATCAGGTGAGTGTAGTTGATGATTTAGTTTCAATTCGATGATATTCACATTGAGTTTCTTTTAATTGTGTTCGCAGATTGCAAAACGTGAACTTTTCGCCGCATTTCGACGTGAGGATCTTGGCAATTGGCTTAAGAAACCGATCGAACAGGACGAATTTGCGCTTCCAGAATGACTACTTCAAATGCAACAATACAACAAAATGAACAACAAAACCAACAACAAAATCAATAACAGCAACAACAACAACAACAACAACAAAAACAAACACATCAACATAATCAACAACATAAGCATTATTATAATTATTCTAAGTAAAAAATGTAGATTAGCAACAAAAATGAGTGAAATTGCAGTGCAACTAGTTTTCGAACTAGTTCAAATTATTCTGGCTAACGTACGTAAAGGCATTACGTATCTAAGAGATAAAGAAAACAACATCTATAAACTAAGTAAAAAGTATTTAGGAAAAATTTTAGTTGTTGACAAAATCAACAACAACAACAACAATACCAACAACAGCAACCAACTTCAATACATACAAATATTTAAACTAGCTTTAGTAGTTGACAGAAATTTGCAAAAATTCTTATATAACATTTTGAACTACCGTTATTATAACGATAAATCTAATATTCAAATTAACAACAAAAATAACAACAAACTATATACTTCATATATAATTGGCCATTATAAGCAACAAAAAGATGCTAAAATTAACAATAACAACAAAATGAATTCTCTTATATGGAATATTATTATCATAAGTTCTAATATCATCATAGCAAAAATTATAACCTGCTACTTTGGCAGAGCATTTGCTACAATTGTGGAAATTATAATGATGTTAATGTTTTTGTCATTGTCCTTATATGCAATGTTCAAAAACACAATTCAAAACTTGCAAATCATAATAAAGCAACTCAAATTATTATTAATATTATTGAAAATTCAAAATAGTAATGACAGTAAAGTAGATTTTTCCAAAATTGTTGCTATTAATGCACAAGCAAACACAAACGCTCATATTTTGATCCACCACTACGCTGTACAGTACAGTCGCGAACAGGCGTGCATTAATATCATCAACAAAAACAAGAACAACAACAAAAAGCTAAATCTGATAAATGCAAATTTCTTGCTTATCTCAAAATTCATCATCACTACTAATAATTCATCAGATTCAACTGATTATTATCATAAATGCTCTAGAATATTTCTAGAATAGAATGTAGCTAGTTTGCTGGAACTAAGTAAAGCAAGTATTATGGCGTTTTAGTCTAAATATTTAAATAAAAAAAATAAGAATATTTCAATTTTGATTATTAAATATATTCAAGAATTCAATACCAAAACCCCAACAACATAAACAACAACAATATATTCAATTATATTTGGAATTTATATAAACAACAGACACATATAAATGAACTACAAGTAGTTACGTTAAACAATATATTAACGAAGCAAACAATTAGTTATGCAATATGAAACACATAGACACACACACACACATACAAACACCTACACACAGGCACTCACTATTTATTAGCTCGTATATTTTTAAAATCCTTGAACCAAATTTGAGAAATTAAAAAATGCTTTTAATTGATTTGCTAGGACCCAAGCATAAGGACCTTTGTTCAGCCCCTCTGCTCAAAAGTTTCAAAAGTCTGTAATATAAAAATTATGTTAAAATTAAAGTGTCAATCTTCAATTCTTCTCAAAAATATCTAAACAATTTGTATAAATTTGAATGGCTGACTTTTTTAATGGTTGAATGATAGTGATATTTGCAGTGAGTTTTTTGAAAATGAAAAAAAAAAAAAAAAATAGGTACATTGATGAAACTTTGCACTTATATTTAAAGACCTTTAAGGTATAACATTTTTTTTAACCTTTTCGGGTTAATTATGCTGCTATTTAGCGGGCATTGCTGAGCCCTTTAAGTGCGTAGAGCGTTCGATGAATATTTAACGAACGCCGAGGTTCGAAACCCATCTGATACAGAAAATTTTTTCGATTACAATTATTTTTTCTGATCGGTCGCCACTTTTCTGCATATAATGTCAAACCTGCATTAGTGAGTGCCATGGTAATTGTGACATTTTTTAACCTGATTAATTCAACATTTTTGTACCGATGTTTCCTCAGTGTTAGTTCTGTAACTTGTACAATAATAAATCAATTTTTATAAAGATCGATTATATAAAAGGTCATTAAATACACAATCGATCGATAAAATAGTTATTTTTTTCTAGAAAAATCTCGTTTAAATTTTTATAACAACATTAGGTGAAGGAAAAATTAACTACCATAATTAGCACCATACAATATTTCTGCTCATACTTTTCTGTGAATCAAGATGTTTCGTTTTTACGCTCTATTCTGCTTCTTTAGAGGCCTCAGTACTGCGTCTATTCCCTTGCTTTATCGAGAAATTAAAGGAAAATATTGCAAATATAACCGACCTTGGTGCACCTAGCTATGTACGCAGGTTTAGTTTGGAATCCAAATCATGTCTTATATAATTAAAATCATAATTTTAAAGGTATTTGCAACTACAATCTATAGTAAAAAATGTTGATATTTTGAAAGTTTAGAGGTGTTGTGTCCCCTTAATATCTGTTTCTCATAAAATCTTTCAAGTTTTCTTAAAATAATTTTTCAATAATCCTTAAGTAATTTGATTTATTTTTAAACCTTTAGTTTCACGAAGAGCCAAATATTATTAACTTGAAATGAGAAGGTTTAACTTGAAAATAGGATTACTTTTCTCATTCATGTATACAAATATAATAAAGGTGTTTGAGAAAAACCCGATTAAACCTTCATCACCAATAATTCACCTCCAAAAATAATTTGAATTTTTTTATATCCTGTCGTAACAATATTTAAAAGACATATCTATCAAAAAATGCATAGAATAACAAATCAATTTGTTTTGTTCGATTTACAGAAGAGTGCCCCATGAGTTACTTTTACTAAAACAGTGAGGAAATTGAGCCTGCTGGAGTAAAGCCAACAATATACTATTCGCAAAAGAAAAATTTGTTTAATTTCGATTTCTTAATTCGTCCCATCTACAAGTTCTTTTGTCGTTTCGAGCAGATTTAGTAGGTTTATCACTTTTTGAAGTTTAAAACATACGCCTTGAAAATGTGCAAATCCCAAATGTAAAAGCCAAGCTCACTAACGCATTCTTTTTGTCTTCCTCAAAAAGGCAAAAGGTTTTCTAAGCATTACCATGAAATTGATAACTTGAGTATTTCACCATTCTAAGACTATAACTGTTTAGATAATGCTTGTTCAGACATAATGCAACTTACGTTAATTTTAATTTGATAATATTCAATTTCAATTATTGACATGCCGACAATACAATATATTTGTGTGTCTATAAAAATTAAAGTTGAAGGTTGACAGTTTTGGTTCTGCCATTGGCGACAGCAGTAATGCAATAGTTGAGCTTGTCTACAAAATTGTCTACATTGTCTACAACATTGTGAGCAGCATTGTCGATATTGTCTATACCATTGTTGACATTATCTACCCAAATGTCGTAATTTTCTACACAATTATGACATTGTTTACACCATTATGACATTGTTTACACCATTATGACATTGTTCATACCATTATGACATCGTCTATACCATAGTCGATAATTTCTAGACCGTTGTCAACATTTTCCACAATATTTTCGACATTGTTTACACCATTATTGTTTACTATTATTGTTTATTTCGAACCATGTTTATTTTCAAGACATTGTCTACACCATTGTTAATATTGTGTGTACAAATGTTGTAATTTCCTACACAATTATGACATTGTATGTACCATAATGACATTGTCTACACCATAGTCGACATTGTCTACACCATTAGTGGCATTGTCTACGTCGTTATCACATTGTCTACACCATTATGATATTGTCTGCACTATAGTCGACAGTGTTTAGACTGTAATCGACATTTTCCACAATATTTTCGATATTTTTTACGCCATTATAACATTGTCTACACAATGTCTGCACTATTACTGACAATATCTACACTGTTATCGACATTTTCCACATAATTTTCGACATTGTCCACACCATTGTTGACATTGTCTACACAAATGTCGTCATTTTCTACATCATTCTGATATGCCTGTACCCTTGTCGACATTGTCTACACCCTTGTCGACATTGTCTACACCCTTGTCGACTTTGTCTACACCCTTGTAGACATTTTCTACACCCTTGTCGATATTGTCCTCACCCTTGTTGACACTGTCTACACCCTTGTCGACATTTTCTACACCCTTGTCGACATTGTCTACATATTTGCCTTCATGATTCTGCACATTGTTTTAATTTTTATCGGTTTATTCATAACCATATTCGACGTTGTCTTTATTTTTATCGCGTGTACTTTCGCTACCAAAAGCATTGAACAGATTCCCGGCATCGGAACCATCACAAATTTTGTTAGAAAAATTCTTTAAAAATGAAATGATGGCACCAGACAACCGAAAGTTTCTTCATCGTGTCAATATTTTTAAATTTTTACATATAACAGAACTTCTTCTTTAAACTATTTTTTTTGAGGATTTCTGTCATATACATATTTTCATGGATGTGTGTAAAGGATACAAGAAATTTAATAATTTTAGTTTTCTGAGCCTTAGTCTTGCTGCTCTTTTCGGACGGTTTTGACAAATTAAACGGACCTTATTTCGAAAAATAGATTTTTAGTGCATAAATTATTGTTGATTTTTATTATTATTATTATTATTATTTTATTTTTTTTTTGTTTTATCATAAATAATTTTATCATCTTCAAACGTGATTATTATATGAATTGAATTTAAATTAAATCATATGTTTTTATAAAGCTTATAATTATTTATCGTTGTTGTATTGCTTGAAGAATTTTTTTATTTATTTTTATTTAACTTATGTTCTTGATATATGTACATGTGAGCAGGTTTTATTTCTTTTTTATTTTCTTATATCACGTGGAAAAAAAAATAAAATGAGTATCTGAACACTTAAAAATTTTTAAGAAATTCATTTTATCTGCTTTTGGTAATGTCTTCTAAGGACGGGTCACCACAAATCTGTAGTCAAAAAACTTAAAACAGCCGATTTGAGGAAAACTGAGTTTTTTTTTTTAAACTTAACCTACGCCCAGGGGATGTCCCCTATAATTGCGAAAGCATTGTGTTGATTCGAAGAACGGCTGATAGTTAGTTGGATGATGGAAAATTGGAGTAGTATCGATGAAGATTTGTTTTAAATTTACACAGCTGAAAACGCTCGCAGGGAGATTGTGTCACAATTTCGATTATTGTACGATTGAATATAGAATTAGCTCGCTAATGAGAGGTTCTATTGGCAAACATCAAGGCAATCAATGGCATTAGGGGTGGGTGTGATGAGCTGCCGAGTGGACCTGTAAAACATGCGAGTTGATGGCATCAAGTTATGAATCTCATTTGAATACGTCCCATGGTAGTACCTACACAAATGGCCTAAGCAATCAAAATAGTGAGAAGATGAAATATTTTCATTTCCTATCAATTTCGAATTCGGTACAGAAGCTCCAAATAAGATCTTGAAGCCCATACCCAAATGTGCGAATTTTACGTAAAGTATTTCTTACACCATTTTAAAAAACCTAGAACCGTGAAGATCGGATAGAAGAATGAAGATCGGATTGAATCGATATGCCTAGAACGTCGAAAGCATCGGACTGCACTGAATCTACACCGTTCATATGAGGAGAGCTAACAAAGAGACAAGACTAACAAAGTCTCTGGATCTCTTAGCGTAATTCTGATAAAAGCTATGACATAAAAATCAAAGAATGTCCTTCATAAGGTGCTTCACATTAGGTTTTCCTGTTCCGATTGGCTACAAGCGTTTTAAGTAACAGCTATTGAGCAAAGCTATTTGTTTTTTTATGAGATGGTTTTAAAAATAAATTTTTCTATTAGTTTACCATTCCCAACAACCTAATATATGCTATAAAATGTTCACAATAAAAGCAAAATGTCAAAAATAAAATTGCTATAGTGCATATAACTAATGAATGATTTGATATATCAAGCACTTGTATACGATATGAAATCATTTTCTGAAATATACTCAAGACTTTACACTTATTATATACACCACCACTGTTATTGCACTTATACACCCTACACTCACACCACACTCACCATACACTCAAAGAAAAAACAAAAAGCAAAATAATAAAATATTACATACGCTGACATTTTATAAGAAAAAATTGACAAAAAAGTGTTTAATGAAAATTATTGAAAAGCAAAAAGTAAATAAAAATAAATACAAAAATTTGATCTTATAAAAAATACTGTGATACTAAATTTTACTAGTACTTCCAGCATAGCTGCATTTTATCCATTCTAAAATATTCTAAAAGCTTAAAAGAAATATTATTATTATTATTATTATTATAATACAATGAAAGAAAAGAAAAATAAAAGAAAAACGAAAAGAATGCAAATTTTATAAATTATTAATAATAGGTACCTAGTCGTTTTTTCTTTTCAATTTAGTTTAGATTTGCATGCAAATTAGTTTCGTTTCGTTTTTGTTAATAAGCAAGTATATAAACAAGAGTGTTATTTTATAAACATTATATAAAAATTTTAAAACCATTATAAAAAAAAAACACAAAAAAACTAATATTTCAATAAAATTTTAACTTAATAGAAAATTTAAAGAGTCATTATAAAATATTTACAAATACCAACTTTAAAAAAACAAATGCTTTTAAATCAACATCTTAATAACTAGAGTCAACATAATAAAATTTGAATTTAAATGATATAAATAAAAGAAAGCAAACACATAATAAATCACATTAAAACTTCCCAGTCAGTAAAAAAGAAAAACAAAAAACTTTCAATACTCCAAATGAGTAAAATGGAAAATGAGAAAAAAAAACTCCAATATGTTTAAAAAAAAAAAAACAAAAAATACTTAACAATTTCACTACTCATGCATATTCACTAAACAAAATTTTCACTTCTCTCAGTCATATTTGCACTTACTATGCCAGAAACAATTTCTATTTATGAGCAAGTTATATTTTTGTTTTTTTATAAAAAAGAGCAGATAAAAGTCATAATAAATTGAATTTTTTAATTTTCCTCATTTGTTTATTTTTTCTTAAACATATAAAAATTCCCAAAAACAACTTATATATCGGCCATTTTGTTAGCTTCAAGCGATAATCTGAAACAGGCCCGTAGCCAGGATTTTCCTTGGGCGAAATCGATATCCTTTGATATCGAAAATATATAGCAAAATCGCGCACTTACGAGCAATGATCTGATTTTGGATTTTTTGTATCTTCGACCCTATGGACGGGATCTTAACACCAAAAACCCACCCACCTTGGTTACGGGCCTGATCTGAAATTATTAAATTTTAAAAATTATTTCATTGAAAACATGCAAACATAATTTTTTTGCCTACAAAATTTTAGGGTAAGAAATTTTGGGAGAAAATCATCAGCCTTATCGAGAGTTTTACGTGAATAATTTTCACCGGAATTGTACCCTTATGAGTTTCGCGTTAAAATGTTCTCTTTTGAAAAAAAAATAAGAAGAACTTTCTTTTCGGCAAATTTAAAATACTAGTAAACCCGTATGGCGTTAAAACGCCAAAATGCGCTCACAATATATTCGTTGTGAGGCTTAATAGCACATATATTCTGTTGTAAACTAAAATTTACCGTAGCACGTCTCCTGAGCGAGTTATAATGCAACGATACTAAATTTCTGTTGGATAAGCTGCTATATTTACGACCTGGGGCCGAATCGCCGCATCCGTGAACGAAACGGCTTTCGTATGAGAAAAATTAATCGTATGAGAATCTCATGAGATCGTATGAGAATCTGACTTTCCGTGCGTAGAATTGGGCTTATCACCTAATACAGATGTCTCAAAAAGAGGTATAGGAAGTTTGAATTGGCTGTGCAAAGTACGCCCTCCTTCAACTGAGCTGGCGGCGATACCAGTAAAGTCTCCTGGAATAGCGATTTTGCATGAACTTGCTATTTTGTAGCTAGTGTATCAAGATAAAATATATTTGTACGTTTTTCGCTTCGCTCAACTGCTTTAATAATACAATGTATGAAATTGGAAAATTTCAGAAAAAATTCATCACATAGTTTTAGGCATTCAATAGAAAGCTGACTTCCTTCTTAGAAGATTGTTTTGGTTTTTCTTGTTTAAATACACAATTTTTGAGAAAAAGTAAGACCTTATTGCACATCTACAGAGCAAGACCTTTCTATTGATACCCTCCTTATAAAAATCGCATTTACGGTATAGAGTTGATGGTCATCACAAAAAAAGCGCTTGCGTAATAATAATATAGATAGATTTTATGATGAATTTGTTTAAGAAAAAAATAATTTATAAACAAAGAAAAACAATGGGTGAGTTCCTAAATGCATTTTTACAAAGCATCAGTGTGTGTTTCCTTGAACTGCTGCTTACCAGATTCACCGAAACTGCGCAACCAAAGCGTGCTTAAATATAACAATCTAGTTGCTCAGTTTTGGTGAATCTGGTAAGCCACAGTTCAAGGAAAAACACACTGATGATTTGTAAAAATGCATTTAGGAACTCACCCAATGTTTCTTCCATATTGCATATTGCTTTAGAAAGCTGTCGCAAGCATTTGATAGGTATTTCCCGCGAATAATTGAATCCACGGAAAAATTGTTTACGAAAAACACTTTTTACGATAATTTTATTTAAATTTGAGAAAAATTTAAATTCAGAAAAATCAAATACAACTCATACCATTCAAGGTAGTGCAAGTCTCAACCTTTCTCTAAACAGTTAAAAATAGAATTGTGGGAAAAAAATATTTACTTCTCGGGTGTTTTCAAAAAAGAGTTTTTTATTTTTCATTATTTCATAATAATTTCGTAATAAATAAAGCCTGTAATTTTGCACGCGAAGTTTTTTGGGAGCGAATCTAGCTTTTGCAGAGTCTTTCTTCTTTCGTTTACCTTACAATGAGTTTCGTATGAAAATATTCGTATTTCGAACCATTTTCACAGGTTTCGACCTTTTCCCTAAATACTTTTAAATCTATTTCTGGATAAAAAAAGCAATTATTAGTAGGGTATGCAAAACCGGTTCGAATTATTCGGCGTTTCGGTTTTTTTTTTATTATTCGACCCGGTTTTTTTAAAAATCGCAGTTTTCGAATAATTCGAAAACCGGTTTTTTGGACTCGAATTATTCGACTGCTCGAATAGTTAAGAAATATATAAATCTTCAATTTAAAATTGAAAATTTCTTCAAACCACTTCTTTTATTTCATTTGAGCGACCCTTTTTTTCTACTTACGTTTCTAAATTTCATTAACGTTTCTAAAATTTCTTATCTCTGGCTTCTATTTAATTTTGTTTTATTTGAGCTCATTTAAACATATGCTTTGGTTATTTCTTTTTGCTTTCTTTTGTTAAAACAGCATTTACAAGCGGCTGGCGTGTTTAAGTTAAACAGTCTGGAAAGTTAAATTAATAGTCTGGAAATATTTAAAAAAGGGAAAGGGGAAATTGGGCACAAAATGCCCAAAAAAAAATCTGAAAGCATTTATGAGCCATTCGGGTAGAAACGTTCAATTTCGGCACTCATAAACGAACTTTTGTTGTATCATTCTTCGGACTGAAATGCCTTTCAAAAATTATCCCTTTTTTGTTCGGAAATGAGTTAAAAATAACCATAAATTTTACTTTTTTGTTTGGAAATTACTGTTTGGAAACGTTATTTTTCGGCACTCGGAAATGAACCCTTTTTAAATCAATGAAGCCGTATTGAAATGCTTTTAGAAAACAAACCTTTTTTTGTTCAGAAATGAGTTAAAAAATTAACATTTCGGATTATTAGTTGTAATTACATATCGATGATTTGTATAAAAAGAAATTATTATGATTGAACTCATTTAAGAATGCAAAAAAAGAAACATTTATTATTCATTTCTGAACTCATTTATGAACAAAAATGGTTCATTTTCGAGGCATTTTTACCTACTAAAATGACAAAAAAATTAATATTTTTCGACTCTAAACAAGTTTTTTATGGATTTCGAAAAAGATGTTCAGTTTTATTTATGGGAAAACTTTTCACGAATTTAATCTTCTATAGCAAGTACTTTTAAGCAACAAAATAAAAAATCAGAAATTAAAAAAAAAAATTCTGCCCAAACACTTTCGCAAAACTCTCACCTTACGCAAAACCTTCGCCTATGGTTCCGTGGGTAGTACTGCATAAGTACCTTTCTTTACTTTATTAAAAATAGTTGCTATTTTTGTTAAATAAAAACTGCATAGGTAGGTAAAAAAATTAAAAAATTTATTTAATTTGAAAAAAAAACCGGTTTTCTCGGTTTTTTTCTGGTCGAATAATTCGAAAACCGGTTTCGTAACAATTGTGCTATTCGAAACCGGTTTTTTTAAAATGTCGAATACATAGTTGCATACCCTAATTATTAGGTACATATACTTGTACATCAATATTTACTTAAAAAACTCGCAGGAATTGTTTGCGCAAAATATCAAAAGCTCCATGTAATATATGGGGAAATATTGTTCACGGTAAACTCCCGATACGGTCTGATGTGGTCAATATATTTCCGCGAAATGTTTTTGAAAGCAGTCGATGGTACAACACTTGAATTAAAAGAAAATAAAATCCACATGAAATCTACAATATGGTGATATATGTACTTTTGTTATATATAAGGGAATTTTTTTAAAACGCAAATACATAAGGGTTAATTCAAATTTGGTGTTGATATCAGTTTCGTGAGAGGAAATTCTGCACGTTAATTGATTTTTTGATAAGATGCAAAATCATATCCTTCAATTTCCCCACAATTAAAAGCAAGCTCGATTTCGCACCCCAAATATAAGTTAATAGCTTTGAGAGATAAAGACAAAATATTTTTCCGGAAATGTATAAGTAATAAGCAAGTTTTTCCAATTATTTGAAATAACTCCAATAAAACTTTTCTCAATACAAAAACCGAGAAAATGTAAAAATTTTGGCAAAGTAATATTCAGGAATGTGTTAAAAAATGCACAGTATTTTCAAGCGAATTTTGTCATATATTTGCTCTCAAATTTTAATAACTTAAGTTTCTTCATGTGGTGTCCGTAGCGTAGTTGGTTAAAGTGCGTGGCCGCTATGTCAACGAACTTGGAGACCCAGGTTCGAACCCCAGCAGCGACAAAAAATTATTTGAATTAAAATAATTTTTCTGTACGGCCGCCACCTCTCTGCAGACAATGGCAAACCTCAGAGAGTAATCAAAATGACATGTAAAGCTTCTTGAGAATAAGAACATTCCGTTCATCGCCGTTCGGAGTCGGCGTTAAACCTGTAGGTCCGTTTCTCGGTCAATTGTGTCCTTTCAAGGGCTGAAATGGCCAGTTATTTATTTTTTTTTTGTTTTTTATTTACCTCTTAAACTCTCGGGTGAGTATTGAAACATACAGGCTAAATGTTGCACACGTGAACTCATAAATTGAGATAAATAATTAATACTTGTAAGCAAAAATTTTGTATAGCTTGTACCAAAACTATTGGCGAATCAAAATCAAGTAGATATATTGTTAAAAAAGTGGAAATTAGAGGTAATTGTGTTTCAGATGCAATGGACAAAGGTTGTCAGAGTGTCATTCGTAATATTCACAATCTTTTTTTATCTTGTAGTTTTCTGATTGAGAGAAAATACAAATTTGAAAAATCATCAAAACGGATATAATTTTCCAACTATTTTGTTGCACGCTAAACGAGGGCATTTTTTACACTTAAACTGAATGTTAAATATTTCTAATTCTGTTCCTGAATCTTTTTTTGTGAATTTCACGAGAACAATTTCCTTCGCTAGTATGCGATTACTCTATTCAGTGGGTATATTTGGCAAAGGTGTGTAGAGTTTTGCTGTCTATTGTTCGATGTATTTTTGGAATTGTGGTGTATAGGAAATATTAACTGGTTACGAAAAAAGGAATAAACTCTTTTAAAATGATTTAAAAATCTTCATAAAGAAAACGTGAAAAGGAATATATTCCTTCAAAACGATTTCAAAGTCTTGGTAAAGAAAACGAGAAAAGGAATAAATTGTCTTAAAATGATTTGTAAATCCTTATAAAGTTGACTAGAATCTATTAAGAAAGAGAAACAATTCGAAGAATTAAGAAGTTACTTTGGGGATTGAAAATATTTCGGAAAATTCTGTATATTTTTCCCATTTATTCACTCGAATTTCTCTCGAATTTTACTGTTTTATATTAAAAAGAAAAGTAAAAAGCTCAAAGAAAATGGATAAATATGTAACGTCGGCAGCTACAGATTTTTTTCTTATTGGTAGAGACATTTATGATTATGAAGATTTACTGTTTGTCGAAAAAGTTCTTAAAAGATTGGTGAATTTTGTTTTCGTATTTCTTGTATAATAAAAATAGTGCGGGATAGTCTATACGTTCATTGAAAATTTTTTCGTCTTGGTTTACCAACTGTTTTGGTACAAGCCAATTACACTATGCGTCGTTGTTTTTGCACACGACATCGCACAATATTTGTCTTATAGGTTTGGGGTCTGTTAACACGAAAAATTTTTTAATTTTAAAATTTTTGTTAATTTTTTTCGAATACAGTTGCATATATTCAAACATTTCTTGGATACCACTTATAGAATTTATAAAATTAAACCTAATAAGGCCTTTCATTAAGCCTAATAAAATTTCCTACATTTTTATTTAATACATTTTTTCATTTGGATAAGTAGTTTTTGCGCTATCTAAAGAAATATTTTGAAGAAATTCTTTTTTCGAAAACTGAAAAAAAGTGGTAAATTCTTTCTTTTGATCTTAAAAATACGTTTTTTATTGATATTAATTAATACACAATTAATACTCTTTTAATTGACATTTCACTGTTTTTTACATTTTTGATTTAATTTTACTTTAAGTGCATTTTTTTAAAGAAGTTTTTTTGTCTAATAGTCTCAAAAATAGTTCTTGGTTTTCTTTTGCCTTCTATAGTTTTCCGGATTTGTTTCTCTTATGAGAAATCAAATATAATCCTCCATCATGTTGATTAAGCCGAAAATTTCCCCAGTCATAAAAAAAGAAAAGAAAAATTAAGAAATTTTAAAAAAGTATCCATAGAAAATTTTTGTTGCGATTTTATTCTATTTTATTCTTATCTATATGTATTCATAAAAAATTATGAACCTCTTATAAAGCCTTGATAAGAAAAAATCGAAAAAAAATTAAAAACATTATTCATAAACGTTCAATAGCGTTAAAAGTCTCTTTTAAATGCTTTATAAATGAGAGAATTTTAAAAATTGATGAAACCTTCAATAAACCCTCGATAAAGCATTTTTAAAATTATTTGCTCTCATTTGAGCACAAATTTTGTCAAAAATAATTAAAAATATTTCAAACATTTGAAAAATATGTCAAAAAAATTCAAAACAAAAAGCATGGTAGAATAATAATCATTGTATCATGATAAAAAGACATTAGGAACAAGAAAATTTGTCAAAACAATTCAAAATATTTACAAAAAAAGATAATAAAATGACAATTTTTTCAGTGCAGAGGGTAGCTTCGAAAAAATGTTGATGTTTAAATATCAAAATGTTGACGAAATTGTGACAAATAAATGAAAAGTCATTGAATTTATCAAATACACGAACCATTATTGACACTCTTCCCACTTAAAATCGAAAGAGTTGCTATTTTAACTACAAAGCAGCTACAACATGTTTATGACACAACATGTTTATGACATTAAATTTTAAGATATTTTAAGATATTTTTATGAATACGGCTGTATATCTATAAGAAAAGTATAGTGGGATGCTGTGTACGGACCTTTTTTTCAGATTTTGACGCATAGTGTTATCTATTGATATGAAATGATATGATAGCCAATTATCATAAACTATCTATTAATATCTATTTTGGTACAAGCTTGAATATACCCGACGCGATTGATGAACTGACGATAAGATCATGTTTATACAAAATTTGCGAAATTTAAAAATGGAAATTCCTAAAACTCATTAAATTCTTGAAAATTTAAGTCCTTGTCTGTCTCTCGGCAGTCATGAATAAGGTAAGAATTTTCCCCACTATGATGTTTTCAAAAAAGAATAATGCTCTCTAGGTTATTTCTTAAGAACCTTCTACCTTACTTATTCGAATATTTTTGCGTTTCTGTGTTTATTAAATTTGAATATTCCGTCAGTTATTTTTTGTTACCAACTTTTTGTGGAATGATGCTTTGTCAAGATTAAACTGACAATTGTGTATGACTCGAGGGTGTGGTAGGACCATGTTAGCCAACCCCCATGGAAAAAAAATAAATCGTGTTTAATTGCAAATAGAATTCTTCTATATTGAGCTCCTTAAACCTTTGAAGGAAGTCTCAAGAAAAAAAAACAAACCTATTAACTCCAAAGAAATAACAAACCTACTACCTCGTTTGAGACTTAAGACTCACCATGTTACTTTAATGCCAATTTTTGGATTTCTGAATAAAATAATTTTGCCAAAATTTCAAAAAATTATTCCAAAAACTTTCAATCATGCTCCTAACTTAAAAACTCGAAACTTCTCCAAAGAACTTCTACTTAATTGAATATTGAATTCTGAATACAATGAGCTTAGTTGTATATTTAAGTGGTATCTCAAGTTGTTTAAGCCATTTCCCCCCATCACTTATATAACTTATTTTTACAGTAATCAGCTCTTTTATCAACACCCTTCCACATTGGAAATAAATACTACTAAGTTTTGAAAATGTATGAAGCAGTAAGTCCAGCATCGGCCATCGAAAAATAGTATAAATCATGCAGTCATACCGAAATATCATAAAACAAAACAAAAAAAAACAAACTAAAAAACCATAATTAATATTAAAAATACCTTAAAAACTATAAAATTCAAAACTAATATCAAACTAATGAAATTTGAAATTAAAAAAAAAGTATGAATGTACGAGAATATTTTAAAAAATTCTTGGTTTATTGTATTTATAAAAAGATATGTTTAAACAAATACTCCAAAGTTAGATTAGTTGAATTTCAATTACAATTACAATTACAATTAATATCAACCAACCAACAACAACAACCATGATTATTACATGATAGAATAATGAATATTATTTAAGCATATTCTAAGCATTTTCTGCAAATAAAACTTTTTATTGAAAATAATGGAATAATTATGCAAAAATATACACAATACATATTATTTGACGATAGCTTAATTATGCTTCATAAATAAAATAAAAATTATATTAAAATAAACAAGAATTTAAACCTTACCGCTCTCTCAAACAGTCTTTTACACTCTAGTACTACTTTTCTATAGTATTAAAATTGACTTTAACTCGAAAAAAGTTTTCATACCGTCAAAAAAATTGATGAAAATCCAACTAAAAAAAAACATAGTATTTGAAAAATATTTCTTAACAAATCTTGAACTTACAAAATATACAGTTTTTAAAAACTCCCTAGTAGCTTTTGTTGCCTAGTTTTGATAGTTTTCTTCTTATCTTGCTATGTTTGCAAAAAAAATATGATAACCATAAAAAACTCTTAACAAATGCAAACTTCAACACTTTAAACACCTTAACCCTCTAACCCGCAGTGCAGAAATAATGAAAAGAACGAAAGCCTGTCCATAGGCTGCCATCACAAAAATAATCAAAAACAACATATTATTAATAATGAAATTCAAAAAGACACATAAATTTATCTTATTATAGTGAACATTTTAACAAATTGAAAACATAAAAATAAATTTAATATTATTTAAAAATAAACTTTAATTACTTTAATTTAATTATTAATTCGTTGGCATAAAGTGTAACGTTTAATGAATTTAGCCAGCATATTTATGTAGATAAGAACGATGGCTGGCTCAAAGCAACTTTACGGGCTAGAGGGTTAAAATTTCATAAATATATTATTAATAAAAAGTAATTATAAAATAACGAATTCCAACCAACCATTAATGAATAATAATAATAACAATAAAAATAATGAAATTTATTATAGATTTTGAATTAAAAACCAATAAAAGTACATCAGAAAGAAACAACATCTCCGTGTTTTTTATTTTAGCTATAGATAAATGAATGGATTTTTGGTGAAAATGATTATTCCTGGTAGGTAACTCATATTATCAGGAAAAATATTCAATTCCGTTCAAGTTTTCGTCTTTATTTAATGATCAATTAAATTTACTAGTATCGCCTTTGGTTGAAATTCGACCATTTAAAAATACATTTTTTTTTGTTTTTTATTGAAAACATTTTGTTACTTTCTTCACTCATGTGCAAACCTAACCAAATTCATACCGCACCATCATCAAGAAATCACAAAATATTAACTCCATTTTGAGTTTCCATGTTCTGTGACTTTTACTTTCAAAGCTTTTCGATCTCAAAAATTTGGCTTATATATGCGGAGCCACCTCTTTGTCAAATGCCCGTCCCAGTACCCTACTTTCCATATTCTACTTTCTAGTGGAAGGATATCACCAAGTGGGAACTCCATATTGAGTATCATTGTTATACGGCATTTACTTCCAAAGCTATTCGATATAAAAACTTTGAATTGTATGGGTGGTGCTACGCCCCCTTGTCTAATGCTCGTTCAATTTTTCCAGTCGAAGAACACGACCAAATAGGAAGTTCCTACCGAGTTTCATTGATTTGTGACTTATAGTTTGAAAGTTATAACGAAAGTTTGGGCTGCAGAAAAGTTGCACGCCCCTTTTTTAACGCCCATAAAATCTAACCAGTGGAATGGTACGTGTGACTTGAGGTCGAATATCGATTTCGGAAGCTGTGTGACCTATAACTCTAAAACTCTTCGATATCGCAAATTTGGGTTGTATGGTATGTGGGGCACGCCCACTATATTTATTCGGTGCACTCCTTCTCCCCACTCTTATTGATTTAAAAAAATTATTAAAATCGGTTGAGAAACCGAAACAGATTTTATTAAAATGCTAGCTGGTTTTTGGCTACTAGCACTCTTTAAATGCTCGCCAAGATGCGTGAACGACGATTCACTCGTCCTAAAATCGTCACAACGACTCACAATAGCATCATTTGGAAGAGCAAAATAAAATTCTACTTTAACAATCGTCTGGACGATTAAAAAAAGAATCGCGAAATGATCGCGCTCGTCATACAATCTTCTAAATGCTAGCTGGGACAGTTAATTTTTGGTATCATACTTAGCGATGCCATATGGCATCATCGTCGGATTAAATTATAATTCACCGTTATACATTCTTCCCACTAAGACAAACATATTTCTTTGGAGGGCAAAAAAATTTCAAGAATATTATTTCTATATTTTGGTTCTCATAGATTTTAGAATAATGATATTCCACATATGAAAAGATCAGGTCCATTTTACATGAAGTTGGCAAAACCGAAAATCGCCGGAAATGATACCCAGAAACGCTATAATAATTATGTTATCCATAATAAGACGATTAAGTTTACAAAGTTAATAAAATCTTATTTATTTTTATAGCTCTTTAAAAAAAAATGTATATATTCTTAAAATCATGGTGATACGATCGCTTCAAAAAAGTGGTCATGAGGTGCATAATATGTAGGGTTATATTTTGGTTCCTACAGACACATGATTTTTGGAAAAATAAGCATGACGCTGTTTAACTGATTATGACACGCCTATTAAAAAATGGTCGCTTTATGAAAGAAACGTTCATATAATTTTCATAGGATGTTGTGTAGCGATTAGTAGATTTGGTTTTGTAGAAAGATTTTTTATTATAAGAGTTTGGATGAAGATATTCTACCAAAAAGTGTGACAATCATCCCAAATGTGGGCGATGTGTATATAAATCAGTACACTTTTCAGTATGTTATAAAATATTAATTTTATATGTTTTTAAAGTGTTTGATACTCACATGAACATTTTCTTTTCACGAACATACGGGCGAAGAAGCGGCGGTCTTTTTTGAAAACAAACTATTTCTTTAAGTGTGAGTCTGTACAATGAATGCCACACTTGCACTTATAATGCCAGTTACAAGGTAAAATAAAATACTTTATAAACCAAAATAACGATATTCGTTGCCATAGAACCCTTCTTTATCTTGAAACATGAACGCTTGTTGAGGGATATTTTTGCGTAGTCTAACAGAGCCATCCGTTGTAATTTTTTTTTAAGATAAAAAAACAAATTAATACCACATTTCTAATCGGTGCAAAAATTTGAAATTCAAAATATATGAGAATTTGATTTGGCGAATTGTGCCCAATTGACACAAAATACTTTTGAAGTTTAAATACGATTATTGTGCATTGAATGTGTCGCAACTTGATTGATTTTTCGTTAAATTATTTATAAAATCATCCACGATCTATTTTGCAATTTACGAAAGTGCCGTTGTAAGTGTTTATTTTGTAAACAGAGTAAATAGACTGATAAAACGGGAAATAGGTCAATCACGTGAAGCAAATGATGTCTTTGCTGCTTTCAAACTTTTGTCTCGTAGTGTTTGTAAACGCTGTGCTAGTGCGTAGTATTTCAACTGAATCTTTGAAAATTAAGCGCGCTCACACACCTCTCTTAGGCGAACAGTTTGAGAAGCATCTCTGTTATTTAATTCGTTCATAAAGCAAAAATGTAAAACTTTAACATTTGGTTGCCTTTGAACAGTCGCACAGTGATGCGAGCATTAAGGGGACATATGGGTTACAAATTTTTAAAAAGATTTTTTTTTGGGGATTTTATTTTCATAGAAGGAAAAAAGATATCGTTTTCAAATTTTGCACATACATTTACTAACATTTAAAGAATACAAAAAAATTTTTATTTTTTCCTCAGATGTTCCAGACTGGTGATATCCTACACATCGTAAATTTTTTGACATTTTTTTAAAAAAATCAAATAACGTCAAAAACCGCTTCAAAAATTCTGAAAAAAATTTTTTTGTATTCTTTAAATGTTAATAAATATTGTATGTGCAAAATTTGAAAACGATATCTTTTTTCCTTCTATGAAAAAAAATTCTCGAAAAAATTTTTTTGTTTTTTAAATTTGTAACCTTTATGTCCCCTCAAGCAAAAGTCCGAAAATTTTATGAAAATATTGAAATGTTTTGTATTCTTGGAAAGATTATACTTTCAGAACAAAAACTATAGAAAGATTTTTTTGAATTAATTGATTATTCAATTAATTGCAGTAGCTTTTCGAACGGGACTTGTCTGAGCAAAAAATTTGCAGCATAAAACTAAAATTTTTAGGCTTTCTACAGAATAAATTACCAAAATTACTTTTTGACACGATAAAAACCAAACAAACTTTATTTAAATAAGTATGCATAGAGATTTTATAAAAGACACATTAATTTAGAAATATTTTTAAATACATTTTCTTGTAGTGCTTATAATAACTCAATTTTTTAATTGGTAAAACACAAAAAACGTCAAAGTTTGATAGAAAAAAATTAAGGAAAAGATATGTAAGAATATATATTGGTTTTTGTTTTTTCAAAAACAAATTTGAACTTTTTACTTTTGGTACAATAATTTTGGTACGCATAATAATTTATCTAAAGGGGATTCGTCCGCAAATCTTCTCAGTATAAATAGAAGAATATAAACCATCGGAACCATCAAGAATTATTTTTTAACTCGTCCGAGAAAATTAAATTGAGCCATATAAATGAATTCTAAGATCAATAGCAATAACTTACTACAGCCATCGAAATAGCTATATATGCAAAAATAGTTTCTCATATACATATCGCACACCCTCTTCAAAAGTGAGGCAACTCAAAATTTTAAAATTTTGACTTTTTAATATAAATCAATTCGTAATGCACATCTCCGTCGACAGTCCAAATTTTGTTTTAATCTGATTGCTCGTTAATTTTTAAAAAATCATTTTGTATCCTTCTTTTGTATGAAGTTTCTTGAAAACGAAACAGTTTTTTAACTCTCCTGAAAATTTCAAAATTTTGAGTTGTGTCTCCTTTGAAGAGGGTGTGTGATATATTGAAAACTTCATATGAATATTATTTGTTTACTTCCTCTCAAATTTTAATAATATATCTATGTTCTACGTAACTGCAGTTTTAATTTCATTTCTCATTGTTCATCGTGCCGTTATTTTAAAATTTTGTATAAAGACTGTTAAATTTTCAAGGGAAATTTTTTTATTTGCAAACTTTATCGCTGTGACATTTATAGCTTGAACAAGTGAGGGCTGAAAAATATTTTATAACTAAATCTTTAGAGAAACAAATATTTTTTTTATTTTAATGTAATTAGAGAATAAAATGACACGCGGGATAAGTTTAAGTCAGAACGAGCGCTGCCGTATCGAAGCTAATAGGGAATCAGGAGTCACAGTTTCTGATATTGCCAAGAAATGAAATAGGCAATATCATAACATACCATAACAAAAATAGGAAATACCATAACAAATTTTTAAAAATACCCTAATTCTTATAATACGGTGAAGAGACCTGGAGCTAGGTAGAAAATAAATTAACGGAATAAACGAGAAGTAAAGCGCCTAGCCACAACAAAAAAAAAAAACATAAGTCCGTCCCATATTAAACGTGAACTTACTAAAATCGGTTGTCTAACCTACATTTTTACCACATCTTAAGGTGGCAAGACTGAATTTTGCTGAAAAGTATAAATTTTATGAAGGAGAGTGGCAATTTGTCATCTGTAGTGACAAAAAGAAGTTTAATTTAGGCGACCCTGATGACTGGAAAAAATATTGGAGGGAATTAAGGGAGCCACGACAAGTGTGTATGTCTCTTTATTTTCAAGATGCATCGATGATGACATGGACTGGTTTCAGGAACCGTGAAAAGACTCCAATCTGTTTTATTTCAATTCGGAGACTTATATTGAACTCATGAACGATGTTCTCATTAACTTTGCTGACGAAACTTATGGCGAAACTTGGACCTATCAGGAGGATAATGCAGCAATCCATACCTCCACGCTCGCAGAGAATTTCTTCAAATTCCGAAACATACCGCTTTTGGAATTTAGTTTATGGAATAAAAACAGAACAATATTGACTTGCACATATAACTATTTCGCTTGATGTATCTACCAATCGATGTATAGATATTTTTCTGAAAATCGAAGACGTAATTGCTTGTGCCGTGGCAAAAAGTGGGGTATTTTCTTAAATTTTGAAAATTTAAATGGTTATAGCGGTGCGAGGTGCACCAAATTGTGGTTCTTGACAAATTTTTGTGCATGGTGGCGGATAGTTTTCGAGTTCGAATTTTTTTTAAGGATTAACCGTTACTCTCGGTTAGACAGCAACAGTGTTCTGACATCTTGCTTAAAAACATTAAAATTATTGAGGTTCCGTAAAAAATTTTTGTACTACGCATCGACTTCGCATCGATTTGTTTGATACGCTCTTCATTCGACAATATTGAACCTCACGGTATTTATTTAAAAATTATTTAAAAAAAAAATAACAGCGATAATCACCTAGTTGTTATTTCATTAGGAAACAGCGCGAAGTGTAGCACAAGAGCAATCTACAAAAAAGAGGTCGGTTCCCTGACGCAATGTGTTACCGCACAGCAATAACGGTGTCTCAAGAACAGAGAAATATAATAGTTCACATGGTTAAGAAAACTACTTCAGAAAGTTTCCACTGATTTTAAAGTATAACTAAAGTTCAATTCTTCAAGTGTTTTATGATAATGAATTGCACCTTAGCAGCAATATCGCAATTTTATTTCACTTCGATATTTTAACAGTATCGAAATTTTATTTAATAGCTTACGATTAATTATTTCTTAACAATAGGGGTATTCACACAGAGCTCGTTAGTTTGTTAGTTGTTACTTGTTACTTTTTTACATGCATTTTGTTTTTGTAAAAGTATCGAACTATCGAACTACCGAGCAACAAAGTAACAACTTAGCAACCCTGCTAATTTATTCGTTATTTGATAAAATACGAGCAGCTTCCATATTTTTAATTCCATGGAATTTTAGCGCCTTAAAAAGACTTAAGCGGGATGTTCATTCACTGCATATGCATATGCGTCCGTCTACTCGCTGTCACAATTTACGCAAGAAAATTATGGCAGAGTTCAATGATTGCGTTTTACATTCAGACTAAGCAGGGCTTCAAACTTGTAAAATATTTGGTATGTTCTTAATGGAGAATTTTTTATCGTATTTACACAAAAATACTCAAAATGTCTTCATTTACTATTAAAAAAATCTTAAATACTGAGTATATAACTAAAAGTTCTTTTGAGTAATTAACAATGAAAAAATTATAGACATTTTTAATTTTTAAGATTTATTTAAAAGAGCCATCCCTAAAAGTAATGAGTTTCTGACTCGTTTCTTTTATTTCTTCTCTCTGTTCGTTATAAGTAATGAGCTGTCAAAAACGCAAATTACGCTAGAAAAGTTGAAATATTTTCGACTTTGCTTGCGTAGCGAGTAAACGGACACATATGCAAATGCAGTAAATGAACTTTCATCTGTAAGCTTTCACATATTTCTATTGCATTGCGTTCAGCGAGTAGACGGACGCATATGCAATGAATGAACTTCCCGCTTAATCTGAACACAAATTAAATTGAAGTTTTTGTTTGCAATCAAATGCTGAATTATTTCAGATTTTGCCCCTGTTTGTGGCATCTCTTGCCGGCAAGCATTTTTTTGAGGTCAGCAAAGAGCCAGTAATCGCTGGGTGGATCCAGTCCAATTTGTGGATTTTCGCAATCGTTTTCATCGATTTGTGACACGGTGCATTGTCTTGGTGAAAAAGAATTTTTTTTCTTCTTCAAATCGGGCCAATTTTTCGCGATTTCATCCTTCAAACACTCCAACAACGCTATATAATAATCGCTGTTGATTGTTTTTCCCTTTCGAGATAGTCGATGAACAAAATTCCAACTGTTGTGTTATTGGTCGCTTTGGCTTGCTTTAATAGGCTGCTCTCCACTCAGCTGATGACTGTTTTTAATCTGGTGTGTAATGGTGGATCCATGTGTCATCAATTGTCACATACCGATGCGAAAATTCATGTTTATTCTTTGTAAACAGTGCCAAACAGCCCTCCGGTGTGAGAAAACGCACATCGTTCTCATCGACAAATGTTCCTGTAATATTATTCCCACACTGCCTTTCGATATCTTCAGAGCCTCAGCTAGCTCGCGCATCTTCACTTTACAATGGTCGCCCAATACCATTTTGTGTACTTTTTTAGGTTTTGTGGAATAACTATCTGATTTGGGCTTCCTGAACGTTCAACATCATTTGTGTCTGTACGACCAAGTTTAAACTTCGCATACCATCGGCAAATGGTTGCTTTTGACGGAGCAGAGTCCGAATAACACTTTCGAAGCCATTGCTCAGCTTGGACGGTATTTTTTCCTATAAAAAAACAGAGCTAAATCAATACACGGAATTGCTTTGAATCCATTATTTTGAAAATATTATGGATTGGGCTGTTCCCCAGATCCACGAATAACAAAAACAGTTGGAGTTTAACTTAAATTAAATATTTATTTTATATCAAAAGTGCACGACTTTTGCGCAAAGCAAAAGATGGAAATCGAATACATTTTTTAACAATGTTGCCAGACATGGATTGTTATTATGGGATTTTTTAAGTTCATAAGAGTTGCCACATATTGATAAATGTGAAAAGTTTACAAGTCAAAAATGAAATTATAAAAAGTAGTAGATTTAAAGTAAGAATTTAAAAAACAATAATTAATAAAAAAAAATAGAACTGGTTGTCTGCCACATACACTCCCCCTTCAATTTCATTGTTGGATGAACTGAACAAATCTCCTTGGAATGTTGACTTCTCTGCCACTTCTTGAGGTTGTTTTAACAGGAATCGTTTTTTCGATGAGTGTCGTTGGCTGGGTTGAGCTTTTGTAGCAGGTCGATGAATCTTCAGGTTGTGGAACTGAAATTTGTGTTTCACTCGTAGTACTTGCTGAGTTGGTCAAACTGCTGTCGGTTGCGATGAATGCAGCTTTAATACGATCGATACTGATTTTTACGATTCTGCTGCCCATACGGATGTCAAAACTTTTATCATTGCGTCTTACGACCTCGAACGGTCCATCATAAGGTGCCTTGAGCGGCGGCCTCACCGTGTCGTCCCTAACGAAAACGTGTGAACAGCTTTTGAGCTCCTTTTGTACGAAGATTTTTTCTGCTGAGTGATTTGACGTAGCAACTGGTTTAACGGCTGCCATGATATTGCGAAGATTAATGACAAACTCGCTTTCGACGTACTCTTCGGTTGGCTTATCAAAAATTTCTCCTGGAAGCTTGAGTCTAGTGCCGAACACCATTTCTGCTGGACTTGCATTAAGATTTTCTTTCAGAGTTGCGCGCAAACCAAGTAATACGATGGGTAGGCTATCAACCCAGCTGCATGATGAGTGGCACTTTATAGCGCTCTTAAAGGTTCGGTGCATACGCTCCACCAAGCCATTTGCTTGCGGATGATACGCGGTGGTACGCAAGTGTTTTGAACCAGTAAGCTGAGTCAACTCCTTAAATAGCCTGCACTCAAACTGCCTGCCCTGGTCAGTCGTGATGGCATGTGGCATTCCGAACTGAGCTATCCAGCCATTTAAAAAAGCTTTTGCGACGGTTTGAGCAGAAATGTCCGGAATTGGAATCACCGCCGGCCACCGAGTGAAACGATCTATGCATGTAAGGCAATATTTAAATCTATCTACAAGAGGCAAAGGCCCGATTAAATCAATATTAATATGTTTGAAGCGTTCGTCAGGCACTTTGAACTTCTCAAAGTATTGTTATGTCTGCCGACCTTGCATCTTTGACACTCAATGCATGTTCTTACCATTTCAGCTACATCGCGTTTAATATTTTTCCACACAAAACGATCGGTGCTCAACTTTACTGTCGACCGCTTACCTGCATGGGACAAACAGTGAATAGAGTTAAAAATTTGCTTTCGGAATTCAGCCGTGACGTAAGGTCGAACTCTATTTGTTGAAACATCACACATGAGTGTGGCGCTTGCATCTCGAAAATCGATGAGTTTGAGCTGAAGCGTGGTGTCTTCTAACAGTTCCTTCAATTCTTCGTCCGATTTTTGGCTCTCAGCGAGTTTGGCGAAGTCGACTTGGTCCGCAGCAAAAATTGATTCGACGCGTGAGAGTAGATCTGCGACCACATTTTCCTTCCCGGCCACATGGCGGATGTCGGTGGTGAACTCGCTTATGAAACTCAGCTGACTCGTTTGCCGTGGTGTTGTCTTTTCAGGTTTCTGCAGAAAAGCGTACGTGAGCGGCTTGTGGTCGGTCAAGATAGTGCAATTTCGGCCATCAATTATGAATAAAAAATACTTTACTGCTTGGTAAATGGCCAGTGATTCGCGGTCATATGTGCTCAGCTTTTTTGTGACTCGGACATCCGCTTAGAGAAGAATTCCAGTGGCTTAAGAGTGCCATCGACGAATTCGTGCACCGCTGCATCTACGCAAAAATTGCTTGCGTCCACATGCAGTACTAGCTTTGCATTAGGGGAAGGATGCGTGTTCAAATCACGTCGGGGTCACCAGTGTGGATTAAGCCTAATCCCCAGATCCACGAATAACAAAAACAGTTGAAGTTCAACTTAAATTAAATATTTATTTTATATCAAAAGTGCACGATTTGTGCGCAAAGCAAAAAAAAATGTTTCAAAAAAGTGAACTCAACGTTACTAAAATTAAATATTAATACAAATAAAATATTACAAACTTCCTCCAGATAACTTGACGCAGAAATGGAAAATGTTGGAGATAAAAGACTCATACGATATAAAGATACGAGGTTTAGAAAAAAATGTTAATACCTAAGGAAACTTTAAATGAAACAACAAAATTCCAAATTAACCAAATGAATATATGGAACAAAAACTTGAGCTCAAACACTACTACTCAGAATTCGAAATTTTAGACATATATTTTTCAGGTTAAGTAGGTTTATTAAAGATAGAATTGAATTCACTTTACACAGCGAAATTTGAACAGTATAACTAGAATATTACTTATTTGTAGATAAAAACTCAAAGTTCCAGAAATTGACACTATTCATTGATTCAAATAATTGATGTGTTGTTCTAATATATATTCATTTCTCATTCCAATTTCGGTTTGAATATAATTTACTGCTTACCCTCTCTTTTAATCCCAGGCCACAATCCTGACATAATTATTAATGAATTCTTTTTCCTATCTTTGTCAACCACGCAAATCAAACACGAAAAGGTTTTCAATCAGGGTAAAATTCCAGGAAATTCCCAAACATGTTGGAGAAAACAAAGAAAAAAAAAAAAATTAAAAAACCAAGAAAGAAAAAATTAACGCAACTGTCAACATGATCATTAAACACAACTTTAAATAAAAACAACAAATATTTATGGCTCAAAAATTAGGCCTTGCCTCAAAGCACCAAGAGTTATCGTGGAATGTTGAAACAATAAAACAAAATCTATGCCACAGCCTAAAAGATATCGATACGCAGATACGAGCTGATACCATAACGAAAGCAGCAACTACAACAACGGCCACAACAACAACAGCAAGGTAAGAAAACAGTAGAAGCCCCAAAATAGGCATTTGATTTTGGCCTAAAACAAATGCTTACCAATCTACAGTTGAATTAACATTTTTCACTTGAATTAATTTTTGTTGTAATGAATTTTCTAGCAACGATGAGCTAGAAAGCAGATCCGTAGCGTGAGCAGAAAAGGGTCAACATCACAAGTTGACAGTCCTTAGCAATATTTTTTGTTGTAGCTGGAATTAGATTTCATTAAAGATATCAACTGATATTTACTTTAAAACGCATGTGTTACGACCTGAATCAAGTGATCATCATGTGATCGTGTAAACGACAGACATCTGCGTGTGCGTTTTCTTCATTCTCGCACTGAATGCATGTCTGTCTGTTTGTTTGTCGAACTTCTGGGATCTTTTGGATCTGTTGGACTAACATCGATACCCGACGATCTTTCAACTCATGTGGAATGTTTCTGTTTCAGATGATATCTCGATTTGGATCTTCATTTTGGAATTCATACCTTCTCGCATAATACGCTGCAGCCACAGCTGGATCTTGCTACGATAGCAACAAGAATAACAAAAACAGTCAAGCAGCTGATAGTTATAACCTCTGAAATACACCAACCAACATATGTGCCACGATGAAGCCTGGTTTCATCATTTATATGCGAATTCTTTTTAGCAGTCTTACTTTTTTCGCACTATAGTTATCCACTTAAGAATTTCTACTCCGATTTCGTTGTCTCCAAAAGCGTTTTTTTCTGCCATTTTATTATCCTTACTTTATTTGTCTTTGACTGAAATTATATTTATTCCAGCCATGGTTGTTATAAATTGCGCAGCATCTTTTGTCGTTGGAGCCTTACAACGAAGTGGACATCTCTAGAGTGGGAACTATCTTGACTGCGAGTTATCTGCTGAGGGTTTCCAGTTACCTTTTAAGTGAAGACTTATTTTTATTACTGTTATTTATTGTTGCTGTTACAGTTGCTCTTCGTTAAACGTGTGTGTGCGTTTTTTTTAGGAGCTTGGAGTTAACGCTCAAAATGTGCTAATTGAGGATGCATCCCTCACTTTGGACCGGGGACGCATCTTGGTCAGTCTGTTTTTTTTTAATATTGAGTTGAAGTTGACTTGATTAGAAATTGAATTGAAATTACCTATAATTGAATTTAAATTGAATTGAAACTGACTTCGGATGGAATTGAAATTGAATTGAAATTAAATTGAAATAGGATTAAAATTGAATTGAAATTGAAATTGAATTGAAACTGAATTGAAATTGAATTTAAATTGAATTGAAACTGAATTGAAATTGAATTGAAATTGAATTGAAATTGAATTGAAATTGAATTGAAATTGAATTGAAATTGAATTGAAATTGAATTGAAATTGAATTGAAATTGAATTGAAAGTGAATTGAAATCTAGTTGAAATCGAGTTGAAATTGAATTGAAATTGTATTTAAATTGAATTGAAATTGAATTGAAATTGAATTGAAATTGAATTGAAATTGAATTAAAATTGAATTGAAATTGAATTGAAATTGAATTGAAATTAAATTGAAATTGAATTTAAATTGAATTGAAATTGAATCGAAATTGAATTGAAATTGAATTGAAATTGAATTGAAATTGAATTGAAATTGAATTGAAATTGGATTGAAATTGAATTGAAATTGAATTGAAATTGAAATTGAAATTGAAATTGAATTGAAATTGAATTGAAATTGAATTGAAATTGAATTGAAATTGAATTGAAATTGAATTGAAATTGAATTGAAATTGAATTGAAATTGAATTGAAATTGAAATTGAAATTGAATTGAAATTGAAATTGAACTATAAGAGAATTTAAATTGAATTAAAATTGAATTGCAGTTGAGTTGCAATTGAATTAAATTTGAATTGAAATTGAATTAAAATTGAATTGAAATTGAATTGAAATTGAATTGAAATTGAATTGAATTTGAATTGAAATTGAATTAAAATTGAATTGAAATTGAATTGAATTGAAAGTGAAATTGAATTGAAATTGAAATTGAACTATAAGAGAATTTAAATCGAATTGCAATTGAATTCAAATTGAATTGAAATTGAATTGAAATTGAATTGAAATTGAATTGAAATTGAATTGAAATTGAATTGAAATTGAATTGAAATTGAATTGAAATTGAATTGAAATTGAATTAAAATTGAATTGAAATTGATTTGCAATTGAATTCAAATTGAATTCAAATTGAATTGAAATTGAATTGAAATTGAAATTGAAATTGAATTGAAATTGAATTAAAATTGAATTGAAATTAAATTGAAATTGAATTGAATTTGAATTGCAATTGAATTAAAATTGAATTGAAATTGAATTGAATTGAAAGTGAAATTGAATTGAAATTGAAATTGAACTATAAGAGAATTTAAATTGAATTAAAATTGAATTGCAGTTGAGTTGCAATTGAATTGAATTTGAATTGAAATTGAATTAAAATTGAATTGAAATTGAATTGAAATTGAATTGAATTTGAATTGAAATTGAATTAAAATTGAATTGAAATTGAATTGAATTGAAAGTGAAATTGAATTGAAATTGAAATTGAACTATAAGAGAATTTAAATCGAATTGCAATTGAATTGAAATTGAATTGAAATTGAATTGAAATTGAATTGAAATTGAATTGAAATTGATTTGAAATTGAATTGAAATTGAATTGAAATTGAATTGAAATTGACTTGAAATTGAATTGAAATTGAATTGAAATTGAATTGAAATTGAATTGAAATTGAATTGAAATTGAATTGAAATTGAATTGCAGTTGAATTGCAATTGAATTGAAATTGAATTGAAATTGAATTGAATTGAAAGTGAAATTGAATTGAAATTGAAATTGAACTATAAGAGAATTTAAATCGAATTGCAATTGAATTGAAATTGAATTGAAATTGAATTGAAATTGAATTGAAATTGAATTGAAATTGAATTGAAATTGAATTGAAATTGAATTGAAATTGATTTGAAATTGAATTGAAATTGAATTGAAATTGAATTGAAATTGAATTGAAATTGAATTGAAATTGAATTGAAATTGAATTGAAATTGAATTGAAATTGAATTGAAATTGAATTGAAATTGAATTGAAATTGAATTAAAATTGAATTGAAATTGATTTGCAATTGAATTCAAATTGAATTCAAATTGAATTGAAATTGAATTGAAATTGAATTGAAATTGAATTGAAATTGAATTGAAATTGAATTGAAATTGAATTGAAATTCAATTGAAATTGAATTGAAATTGAATTGGAATTGAATTTAAATAAAATCGAAATTGAATTGAAATTAAAATTGAATTGAAATTAAACTAAACATGGTTGAATAAATAAGGTTGTCGCATGGGTGAGAACGAGTTCCCATAAATGTCAAATCGAAGTTGACATCTCATACAAAATCTGAAAACGAAAATTAATAACATGAAAAGCCGTTGAAGTTGTTGTTGTTGCTTTGCATTGATTTTGACAATTATGGGTACTGAAAAGAGAGTACGATCAGCCACGAGACAACCTTATTTATTCAACTATGAAACTAAAATTGAATAGAAATTGATTTGAAACTGAAATGAAATCGAATTGAAATTGAATTGAAGTTAAATTAAAATTGAGTTGAAATTGAATTCAAATTGAATTGAAATTGAATTGAAATTGAATTGAAATTGAATTGAAATTGAATTGAAATTGAATTGAAATTGAAATTGAAATTGAATTGAAATTGAAATTGAACTATAAGAGAATTTAAATTGAATTAAAATTGAATTGCAGTTGAGTTGCAATTGAATTAAATTTGAATTGAAATTGAATTAAAATTGAATTGAAATTGAATTGAAATTGAATTGAAATTGAATTGAAATTGAATTGAAATTAAATTGAAATTGAATTTAAATTGAATTGAAATTGAATCGAAATTGAATTGAAATTGAATTGAAATTGAATTGAAATTGAATTGAAATTGAATTGAAATTGGATTGAAATTGAATTGAAATTGAATTGAAATTGAAATTGAAATTGAAATTGAATTGAAATTGAATTGAAATTGAATTGAAATTGAATTGAAATTGAATTGAAATTGAATTGAAATTGAATTGAAATTGAATTGAAATTGAATTGAAATTGAAATTGAAATTGAATTGAAATTGAAATTGAACTATAAGAGAATTTAAATTGAATTAAAATTGAATTGCAGTTGAGTTGCAATTGAATTAAATTTGAATTGAAATTGAATTAAAATTGAATTGAAATTGAATTGAAATTGAATTGAAATTGAATTGAATTTGAATTGAAATTGAATTAAAATTGAATTGAAATTGAATTGAATTGAAAGTGAAATTGAATTGAAATTGAAATTGAACTATAAGAGAATTTAAATCGAATTGCAATTGAATTCAAATTGAATTGAAATTGAATTGAAATTGAATTGAAATTGAATTGAAATTGAATTGAAATTGAATTGAAATTGAATTGAAATTGAATTGAAATTGAATTGAAATTGAATTGAAATTGAATTAAAATTGAATTGAAATTGATTTGCAATTGAATTCAAATTGAATTCAAATTGAATTGAAATTGAATTGAAATTGAAATTGAAATTGAATTGAAATTGAATTAAAATTGAATTGAAATTAAATTGAAATTGAATTGAATTTGAATTGCAATTGAATTAAAATTGAATTGAAATTGAATTGAATTGAAAGTGAAATTGAATTGAAATTGAAATTGAACTATAAGAGAATTTAAATTGAATTAAAATTGAATTGCAGTTGAGTTGCAATTGAATTGAATTTGAATTGAAATTGAATTAAAATTGAATTGAAATTGAATTGAAATTGAATTGAATTTGAATTGAAATTGAATTAAAATTGAATTGAAATTGAATTGAATTGAAAGTGAAATTGAATTGAAATTGAAATTGAACTATAAGAGAATTTAAATCGAATTGCAATTGAATTGAAATTGAATTGAAATTGAATTGAAATTGAATTGAAATTGAATTGAAATTGATTTGAAATTGAATTGAAATTGAATTGAAATTGAATTGAAATTGACTTGAAATTGAATTGAAATTGAATTGAAATTGAATTGAAATTGAATTGAAATTGAATTGAAATTGAATTGAAATTGAATTGCAGTTGAATTGCAATTGAATTGAAATTGAATTGAAATTGAATTGAATTGAAAGTGAAATTGAATTGAAATTGAAATTGAACTATAAGAGAATTTAAATCGAATTGCAATTGAATTGAAATTGAATTGAAATTGAATTGAAATTGAATTGAAATTGAATTGAAATTGAATTGAAATTGAATTGAAATTGAATTGAAATTGATTTGAAATTGAATTGAAATTGAATTGAAATTGAATTGAAATTGAATTGAAATTGAATTGAAATTGAATTGAAATTGAATTGAAATTGAATTGAAATTGAATTGAAATTGAATTGAAATTGAATTGAAATTGAATTAAAATTGAATTGAAATTGATTTGCAATTGAATTCAAATTGAATTCAAATTGAATTGAAATTGAATTGAAATTGAATTGAAATTGAATTGAAATTGAATTGAAATTGAATTGAAATTGAATTGAAATTCAATTGAAATTGAATTGAAATTGAATTGGAATTGAATTTAAATAAAATCGAAATTGAATTGAAATTAAAATTGAATTGAAATTAAACTAAACATGGTTGAATAAATAAGGTTGTCGCATGGGTGAGAACGAGTTCCCATAAATGTCAAATCGAAGTTGACATCTCATACAAAATCTGAAAACGAAAATTAATAACATGAAAAGCCGTTGAAGTTGTTGTTGTTGCTTTGCATTGATTTTGACAATTATGGGTACTGAAAAGAGAGTACGATCAGCCACGAGACAACCTTATTTATTCAACTATGAAACTAAAATTGAATAGAAATTGATTTGAAACTGAAATGAAATCGAATTGAAATTGAATTGAAGTTAAATTAAAATTGAGTTGAAATTGAATTCAAATTGAATTGAAATTGAATTGAAATAGATTTGTAATTGATTTGCAATTATTTCCATACTTATTCACGTGGAAAATTTCCTCTCTCACTTTATTTTTGATGTCCATTGAAAGCGCTTTTCCACACCATTTGGTAATTTTTCAACCCACTCTTCAACTAATCGCTTGTCACATTAACATCAGCTCGCATTTCATTTTAAAGTCTCTTCTTGTCTCGGCACCCCACCTACATGTATCGAAATGTGTGCATTAATCCTTCGTTGACGTGGAACAACTGTTTGTTCCTAGCCGGGCAAAAGTCATTTCGTAGGCAGAAATAAATGTCACAACGAAGACGTTGTCATAAGACATCAGCCACCACTCAAAATGTTAGCCACGCATAGATCCTCAAAAGAGGCGGCAAGCGCGCAAGCTATTAATTAGTTAAAAGCTTCTGTAGGAAGCACCAAGAGCGCATCAACCCTTCTATTTCCGAATGTAAACTATGCTGCGCTGCCACGGAAAGAACAACACCAATAAAAATCAAATCAAAATTCCATAATTTTCTACGCGACATGAACGACAATTCGTCAATTTGACATTTCCAAAGAGTGCCTCATTTAATTAGTTGACGTGCCGTGAGACGCCATAAAAAATGGAACAATCTGGTCCACGGTGGAAGCAGTGCATGCAGCGAACGACGCCACTTTATGAAGGGTTTAACCGACAAATCGCATAATTATGATTGAGCACAACCCACTCCGCAGCAGCGTGTCAGCCAAAGAGCCCGGAAAAAATCTTGATTTACCTCGCCTTTGGCGTTATAAATAAATCAAGTCGTTGAGTTGACTTCATGGGGCAGATGTTGAGGAGCGGCAGCAGCACTTAATTGAAAGCAAATGTTTGATGGCAACAACTAGTTCATCCCTCCCTACCTATCAACTACCACATTGGTGACAATCGTTGTTGAATTATCACATGTAGGTGCGTGCGCTCGGTGTGTGTTTGCAGCCCGAGCGTGGAAAACTAATTTTCATAATTTTTTGATTGACTGCCAGGAACGGCGACGGTAGTGTCGTTTGTGAAGGAGGCTGCTTAAGCGCGCCGTTATCTTAATTTAACCATGTGTTTTTGATAATGACGAAATAATTAAGAGCGCGCGCAAAGATTGTCCCCAACTAAGATGCTGCATGTGTCGCCAGCGTCACTTCCTTTACGAGTAGTGATGTTTTTTCCCTGAATGACTCTCAATTGCAGCGTATGCATTCCAAAATTAGACTTTATGCGTGGCGTCACGTCTATATATTTCTTTGTTTTTATAGAATTAATTTTTTTTTTTATATCCCTTAGGCTGCCTTGCATGCCACTCAACAATATTTTTTTAATAAATTTTAAAAATGTTAATGAAAAAATTTTTATTTTTGTATTCTTGTTGTCACGTATATTGAAGGTAGTAATTTATTTTGTTTAATATTTATTGAAGGCTTTAGCCGTGTAAAAAAGCAAACTTTGTGTTTTAATTTTTACATTAATTTTAATTTTATATAAATTAATGTTTAGACTTAATTTGTTACTCGTTATTAGGACCCGTTATACTAAACAAAAGGCACTCTTTATTTAAGTTAAGGAGTTATACAAGGATAAGTGAAAGATAAGGATAAGAAAAAGCATTCGAACAATGATTTGGACAATAAATGAAGCAAAGGATAGTACAAGGATTAAAAATAAATTCAGACAAGGACTAGGACATGGATTCAGATAAAGAAAAGATCATAGATAGATTTGAAAAAGATAAGTAGGAGGATAAGAGAAGGATTTGGACAAGCCTTCGGACAATAATAAAGGCAAAGATGAGGACAAGACTACTGACAAGGATTGAAACAAGAATTGAGACAATTAGGAGAAGAATATCATCAAGAAAAAGCACAAAGGCTTGAATAAGGACAAATATAAGACAATTAGAAAATAATTAGGACAAGAATTGGGATACAAATTTGGACCAGGATTTGCACAAGATAAGAATAAGAATTTGGTCAAGCATTAGGAAAAGATTAGGAAACTTGGAACTTGAATCTTGGCTCAAATATTAGAGCAAGGACTACACGCATAGAAATTTTTCGTTCACCGCAACTGAAAAATTAGCCAAATACACTTCGTTTTTGAGTATTTGCCACAAACGAATACTCAGTTGTCAACTTAAAAATATATGACGCGTTTCTCGCAACTGAACTATTATTATGACAACTGTTGAAACGTTTGCAAATAACGATCCCAAGCACAACAAACGAAGTTCGTATGCGACAAACTGGCAATAAACGTTTTTTTTCTTTGCGTGTAGGGTAAGGATAAAGATATGATAAGGATATGATGAAGGATATGATAAGGATAACGTCAAAGATTTCGACAGGGATTAAAAAAGGGATACGGATCAGCTTAGGAACAAGAATAAGGATATAGAAAAGAATAACGAAAAGAATATATATATATTAATTACCACCTCAAAATTTACAGGTATGTCGATGACGCAGCCAATTATATTTTTACATCTTTTACATCCCCACGTTTATTGCGTAAAGGAACCCTTTATCAACTTTGGCCCTCCGTTTGTAATGCCCATAAGAAGGCGTATCTTAAAGAAATTTAATTTAAGCATTTTTTTTTTCTGAAAATGGAAAATCAAGTCCGAAAATTAGCCAAAACCTCATGAAAACCATGCACATCTCCCATGAAATATTGCGCATGAGCTTTAGTTCTAAATTTTCAATTCAAAATGGTGTCATCATAACATCAAAACCTTCGTAAATTCCACAAAAATATATGTAATGACAGGATAAAATTAAATTTAGGATGATTTAAAATTTAATTAAATATTTGACTCAGTAAAAATGGAAAAAACGAAAGTGTTTTCCTCTTTTTAACCGACTTCAAAAAGGAGGAGGTTCTCAAGTTCGTTGGTTTGTCCGCTTTTTTTTTGTTTTTTTTTTTTTAAATGTATGTACATCGATAACTCCTACAGCTCTTGCCCGATTTCCGTAATTTTTTGTCAACAGATAGATACCAAAAACGCGGGGTCCTTTTTTAAAAAAGTGGGCGACATTCAACAAAAGGGCGTGTCAATATAAGAAAAACACTGTATTTCAGTTAATATTGACACTAGGGTACTGAAATTTACAGTAAAAATACTGGGGTAGGCACAACTATTATAAATTTCGGTCAATAAAGTGGGCGTTATTTGACAAAGGGGTGTGGTCATATTAAAAAAACACTGTATCTCAAATAGTATTGACACTAGGGTGCTGAAATTTAGTACAGGGATAGACACAATTTTTAAAAATTTCTGTAAAGAAAGTGGGCGTTCGTTATTCGACAAAGGGGTGTGGCAATATTAGAAACACACTGTATATCGAATAATATTGACACTAGGGTGCTGAAATTTAGTACATGGGTAGGTACAGTTACTAAAAATTACGGCCAAAAAAGTGGGCGTTATTCAAAAAAGGGGCGTGTCAATATTATAAAAATACTATATCTTAGTTAATATTGACACTAGCGTACTAATATTTGGTACGCAGGTAGGTGGGTAGGTAGAATCAATAAAAAAGTGAGCGGGATTGTACACAAGGTGTAGCACTTTAAGGAAAGTACTATATTACGGTTAATATTGATACTTGGAATCTGAAATTTGGCACAGAGCTAGGTAGAATCATTATAAGGTACGGTAAATAAAGTGGGTGGGATTAGAGAAAGGGCGTGGCACTAAAAATTGTAAAGAAATAGAAATGGAAAATACCCAACAAACTTTCAGGAATTCATAAAAAAAATTTTTTAATAACAAAGTGTCATGTTTGAAATGTTATTCAAGAATACTATTACATACATAAAATTTTTCATATTCTCTAAAAAGGAAAAAAAAAAACCGACTTCAAAATCACTACAAAGTAAAAAATAATTTTAAATAACTTTTCCCATTTATTTCTTGGTCATATTTTAAAAGCTATTTATATGTATTATAATATTGGAAATCTTATCATTTTCATTTTAATTATCATCAATATATTAATTGCTTTATGAACATAAAAGCTTTGAAGTCTTTTTTCATATCATATCGAGGTTCAATATTATTTTAGTAACAATTTCAAGCAGCCGAAACATAAATGTGAATAACTAACTTACTAAAGTCATAAATGACTTTATATGGATGGTACCACATGCCAGTATCCACAAAGTACTTATGCACGGTCCTTCTGTGGCAAAGGACAGCATACTTCCATTGGGTTAGCTATCAGAAGAGGTTCTTGAAGCATCACATAAATTAGCAAAAAAATTTAAAAATAACAATGCCAGTGGGATGTCACGGCTGTCTTCAAATGAGGATTTTTTAATAGGTGCTTCTTATATTCAGACTCGAAAATCTCTTTGTCGGGAGACATAAAAAAAATAAACATTTACCTCCAGATGTTTTACTTCTATTGGAAGAATAGTTTTTTAATATAAATATTAAAAATAAACAAAAAAAAAGTTTGTTTCAGTAATTTTCCCAGTGAACCAAAACTACCGTTTTCGAATTCATTTATGAACCTTTTCGGGTAGAAACGTTCATTTTCGGCACTCATAAATCATTCGTCGGACCTTACGATAAAAATAAACCTTATTTTGTCCGGAAATGAGTTAAAACAAGAACCATAAATTGTATTTTTTTTGTTTGAGTTAAAAAAAGAACCATTTAAAAGTTATTTTTCAGCACTCAGAAATGACCCCTTTTTGAATCAATCGCCGGACCAAAATGCCTCTCAGAAACGATCCTTTTTTTTTCTTCGGAAATAAGTTAAAAAATTAACCATAGAAAAGTTTTTCTTCTGCACTGGAAAATGAACCGTTTTTGTATCAATCGCCGGACTGAATTTAATTAACTATTGTAACAATAGCAACAAAGGTTTAAATTCTTCCTTTTTAACTCATTTAAGAATACAAAAAATAATATTTATGATCCATTTCTGAATTCATTTATAAACAAAAAATGGTTCATATACAGTGAATCAAAAAAGTTTAGAAACAAAACATTTTCTCTCAAGCAATCATTGAAATTTTACACTTTTTAACTGATGCAAAAATGTTTTTCATATATTTTTATATCATGAATATATCACAACACAATAACAAAAAAATGAAATCAAAAACAATTACAACATTCGTACAAGATATAAAAACAACAAAAAGAACATTATTTCATGGCCAAAAAAGTTTAGAAACAAATTAAGAGTTATACAGAAAAAATTAAAGAAAAACTACTTTTTTAATATTTTAGTACTTCGTTTGATAGCCTTTCGCATCAAGAACCGCTTGGAGTCCATTTTTCATTCCCAAAGATAGTTTTTCGATTTCTTGTGGGGTAATTGCATTCCATTCTTCTAATATAGCTTGTTTAAGCGACTCTTTGAAAGTAATATGATGGTGCCTGATCCTTTTTTCAATAAGGTCCCACACATTTTCAATTATGTTGAGATCTGCAGATTGTGGCGGTGTATGCAGCTGGTGTGGGACTTTGAAAAGCAGCTATTCCATGACCAAACGCGACTTGTGCTTAGGGTCATTGTCTTGTTGGAAAAAGAAACTGATTTCATCTAGCCCCATTTTGTTCTCACTTTGCAGCAAAATTGCTCTCAAAATGGCTAAATATGTTCTTTACTCATTATTCCTTTAATGAACTTAAAGTTTTCCACGCCAGCTGCTGAAACACACTCCCACACCATCACACTACCGCCTTCATGTTTTATTGTTGCTTGAATGTTTTCTTTATTGAACTCCGTATTTGCCTTTCTCCACACCATACGACGTCCGTCCGAACCAAAAATGTTATATTTCGACTCGTCACTGAATACTACAGTTCTCCAAAACTGTTCCGATTGGTTGATGTATTTTTTTGCGAACTCCAAGCGTTTATCCGCATTTCGCTTATTTATGAAATGTTTTTTTCGAGCAACTCTACCATGATAGCCAGCCTTATGGAGCCTATTCGAACTGTTTGGGCATTTACGTGGACATCATGCAATTTCTCTAGTGTCGCAGTAATCTTCGGAGCAGAAACGTTTGGAGTTGCTTTTATTTCTGACAACGAGTTATGTTCATGGCGCGCTGTTAAAGAACTTGGCCGACCAGATCGAAGTTTTGGTTGTAATGATCCCGTGTAAAAATATTTATTTATAATTTTATGAACACTAGAATGGCTTCTCCCAATTAATTAGCCATTATCTCACACTTTATAATTTTAAAAATAAATAATAATAATAATAATAATAAAAAAAGACAAATAATCTGCGTTTATTACAAAAAAGCGAGTGACTGATGTGTATATTACTGACATTTATAGCTAAAGACTTTAGATCCCGTTATTTTAAAGCTTTTTTCAAACGAAGCAATGCAAAGTTCAATCAAAAGCACAAATGTTTCTAAACTTGAAAACATGAAAAATTAAATATGTAAAAAAAAATTTTTAGTTTTGTGTAAAAGGGTAAAAATTGAATAAATGTTTTAAAGACTTTTGTACTGTTGTGTTTCTAAACTTTTTTGATTCACTGTATGAGTAATTGCTTCTACTGATATGATAAAAAAATTTTTATTTTCTTAACTCATTTAAGAATGCATAAAAGAAACATTTATGATTCATTTCTGAACTCATTTATGGACAACAATGGTTTATTTATGAGGAATTTTGACCTACTAAAATGATAAAAAAAACATTCTTTTTCGTCTCAAAATAAGTTTTTATGCATTTCGCAAAAGAAGTACAGTTTTTATTTATGGGAACAGTTTTCATGAATTTAATTTTCCATATCAAGCATTTTTAATCGACAAAATCTAAAATCAAAAAAATTCTACACAAAAACGTTCGCAAAACTCTCACCTTACGCAAAACCTTGGTATGTGGTTGGTATATGGTTGAGTGGGTTGTAATTGTGTAGACCTCAGATTCATTAGAAAGAACATCAAAAAAATTAGCTCAAATTTAAATTTAGCTCAAAAATTAGTTAATAAATAAAAAATAAATAACTGGCCATTTCAGCCCTTGAAAGGACTTTGACCTAGCTTCTTATGATCAATTGTGTTGTGCGTGTTATTAAGTTTGTACACAATTGACCGAGAACCTGGCCTACATGTTTAACGCCGACTCCGAACGGCGATGAACGGAATGTTCTCGTTCTCAAGAAGCTTTACATGGCATTTTGATTACTCTCTGAGGTTTGCCATTGTCAGCAGAGAGGTGGTGGCGGCCGTACAGAAAAATTATTTTAATTCAAATAATTTTCTGTCGCTGCTGGGGTTCGGACCTGGGTCTCCAAGTTCGTTGACATAGCGGCCACGCACTTTAACCAACTACGCCATGGACGCCAAAAATTAGTTAATGGTTTGAATTTCGAAGTTATTATAAAAGTTACCATATTTTTAAGCCGCCATTTTGAATTTTGAATTTTTGACTTCAGATTCGTGATTACCGACCCCGAAAATAATTTTTACAAAACTGTTAGTGTAATAAAAATAAATAAAATATGGATAGAATTCGTCAATGCTGACAAGTTTTTCTGCTTAACAATGCGTTGTTATAATTAATTATTTTGTGATCCACAATAGAATAAAAATTAATGTATAAATAAAATATGGATTATTTGTTATTTTTGATCGTAATGAGAATAACAAGGTATTCCATTATCTGAATTGAGTATAAAATAACAGCAAATACAAAAGAATGACGAAACAAAGTGCTAAAAACAAAGCAGATAACAAATTATCCTTGAACACGAACATACGTTTGAATTATCGTTAAAGCAACAGCGAACGAAAAAGAGGAACACACATTGCAACGTACAGAAAAAGTAACGTACAACAAAGCAAGACATACGAACGTATCGAAACCTATCATATTTCACGGTTCGCAACGTTATGTAGCTCTGGAGTATAAAACCATTAAAGTACAATACATAAGGATGCTGCTGTCTTCCCCCGTTTGCGACCAGAAAACAGTCGCATAGCACAAGTGCTGTTTTTCTCAATATTCTGCAGTGATGTTTTCGCCTTCAACTTCTACTTCAAATTGAGTTAACGTTGTGAATCATCAGGTGATGCAGCAGCAACACACACGAGGTAGTTAAACTCTATGCATAACACCCGCACGTGCTTTAATCAGTTGTTGCCTCAAACTTACCAACCAACAAAACAACCAACACACGACCGAATGCGTGGCATAAAAAGGACATTTCTCGATTTATAATCCACTGCATTGACTGTTGCTTCTTGAGGCTAGATACGGCACGTTTTTCTCTGTTGACAAATTATGCCTAGATAGCTGTTGTTTTGGACACCCTCAACCCATAGCTTCTTTCGTATATCGCAGCTATGCAGAGTTTTTGTTGATGTTTTCAATTATCCTTGATCCGTAGGACGTATTTATGCCATGCGACAAGCAGAAAACTGAAAACCACTAAATATCCCCTCATAATATTTACTTCATATACTCGGTATGCTTTTTATTTAATGGCACCATTTTTTATTAGATTGGCAGCACTTTTAAGCACGTGCTTGTGTTACTTGAACAAATATTTGAAATGTAAACTCCTTTTTTTTTGTTTGTTGTGCCTTTTTCTTCATATTGTTGACATTTTATTGTGTTTGCGTTTTTCAATGAGACTTTTGTTTGAGCCTGACATTTATGCGCATTATCTTCCTGCAACTGTCTCGCCTCTGGCCAAACGCTGCGGGTGTTTGTATTTCTCTTTTAACTTGACAAAAGATTTGTCAACCGAACCTGTCAACTGTTCCGTTTTACCTTTTGTTTTAATTGTTTTCTAATGGGAAGCATGAGTATTTAAATATATGTAAATTAGTCGTATGCATGTCCTTTGTTAAATTTGCAAATCCTTTGTTTGTCTTGTGGTGACAATACAGAAGTATTGTCTGGTTATGTAGTGATTATGAATATCGAAAGAAGCATAAGAGGGGTGTGTTTAAGATATATGTGATATATATGTTGTGTGGCAAATTTTATGAAACAGAATATGAGGATTGCTACATATATTTCGGGAATAAATACATATTATATCTGGATTTTTTTTTTATTAAATTTAGCTTTATTCAGCCCTATCATGAACAATTTCTCCCAGGGATTGCAAAAGGGAGTTTTGCTTTTAAGGTAGCAATACATTTTTTTTCATGTTACACTTATGAATATTAAATATTGATGTACAAATCAGCATTAAACATTTCCAAAAAGTTTTCGAGAAACTCCCTTTTACAATTCACGGGAGAAAATTATTATTATATATTAATTATTATTTTTCGAAATATTCTCTTTTATGATTAATATATTTTTGCATAAGTTCGAGCCATTTTTCATAACATTTATCCCATTCCGCTTGAGACATCTCCAATAAATGGTTTTTTAACACATCAACGGTTTTTTCTGGCGTTCAAAATTGTTATCCACGCAGATTGTCCTTTATGTGTGGGAACTAATGGAAGCCATTGGTTGCCGAATCAGATCTGTAAGATGAATTACTCATTAATTCGAAGTTTTGAGTGCTCAAGAACTTCTTTGTTTCAGATAATGTATAGGACCTTGCATTGTCTTCATGAAGAATAAATCTTCGAATTTGTTTGTTTTCCATATTTCACGAAAGACTTCTCGCAGACAAGTAGTTGTGTTCCACTCCGAATTGACCGTTCTACACAGAAAAAAAAGAGTAGAACTTTTACCTAAAAATGTAGTGAATTCAGCTAAAGTAATCCGGTGATTTTCAGTCAACGAATTTGATTAGGTGCGCTACCAATTTCTAAATGTTAATTATATGCAATTATATTGGGTAGTTTAACTGCGAGAGTAGCTAAAAAAACCTAAATATTTAGGTGTACCTTCAACCATAAAATAGATAAGACACATAATTTATTAGAAGAATAATCTAATTTTTTTTAAACTATGACCACTTCAGATTAGGCAAGCCACCTACTAAGTGTAGAAAAATCATCTAATTATTAAGAGTGGGAATGCCGTGCAAAAAATATGCAAAATATATGTTTTTTGTTTTGCAATTTCTATTTTGGAGTGAAACTTTCCTTAGGTGACTTTACTTCATTTCGTCACATGATAGAGAAGAAAGATTTGTTTTATAGTAGATAAAATGAGAGAGATATATACATTGTATAAATTACTGAAAAATTTCTTTGCCACCGCTGAGAATCGAACCTGTGATCTCAAGATTTCAATAACCAACGCCTTATCTATTGTGCTAAATTTCCAATTCAGGAATTTACTCTACATACCAATTAATCAAATTGCTGTAGATGCCCAGTGGAAACATAATTTCAGAGTTGTGGACCTCATATTTTTATATACATTTTGTTCAAAAGTTATCAAACGGCGTAACAGTACAGCGGTAAAGCGTTTGACTATAACGCCAGCGGCCCGAGTTCAATTATCGTGTGAGACTTTACTTTTTGTAAAATTTTCTCACTTTGTTTTTATTTATGTTTTTTATAGGAGAGCGCTGTGCTCCTATAAAATTCAAATACGGGAAAAAAACAAGTTGTAAGGGAAGCATTTGATTTATCCACGTAAATATTTATATAAAATTTATACTGAGGCGTGGATAATGCTAATATGCGTTATTTCCCTAGTGTTCGAACAAATCGACAACTTGCATTAGGTAAAATAACTAGAAGAATTAGATGATTTAATAAGCAAAATTTTAGTTGAATTAACTAATTTTAATTAGGTGAATTACCTAATGCATGATTGTTAAATTAACTGTGTAAGTAGAAAAGTTGTTGAAAAGATTAGGTGAAATAGAAACTTTCACATTAGCTAAACTAGTTTAGGTAATAAATCAATTCTTTTATTTTCTGTGTACGTGTCTCAAGTAGTACCTTGACCATATGACCAGTTTTTTTTGAAGAAACAGTTGATCATTTGCTTCACAGTGCTTCGAGCTTGAACAACTTTTGTGGGATTTTGTTCATCTTCTAAGACCTATACGATCGACTGCAGTTATACGATCGACTTTCCGGCTCAAACGCATAGATGATTCGTCAACAGTCCCGATTTTATATTCATCTTTTGAAGCTTTACTTTTCACCAAACGACAGGAGCCTCTTTTTGAGCGTTTGGCAAAATATGTGGAATCTAACGTGAACAAATATTTTTCACAACTGTGTGTTCCTGTTAAATAGGATGTATGCTGGTTGAAGTAATGCCCAGAGATGACTCAATCTTACGGTATATCACATGTTGATCAAACATTATTCGTTCGTGCATATCATCAATGTTTTGTGGCACAACAGATTTAAGACGCCCTTCACGAAATTCGTCAATAAGCGAAATACGGCCCCGTTTGAAGTTTTTCATCAGATGTTTTTGATGCTTCTTCATCACCAAAAGCCGAATTAAGTTCATCAATGCACTCTTGTTGAGATAATTCACGTTGAAAGTTGTAAAAAATAACCGCACGAAAATGTTCACATGTTAATTGCATTTTTAATTGCAATTAGTCATGCACACCCAAAGTATTTGAAAATATACTCTACGACATTATGTTTTTTCACTGTAAGTCTTTCTTCTACCCTAACCAACATGGCCTTCTCAAGGGAAGATCGACTACTACCAACATGACAGAATTCGTTTCAAATACTCTATGTTCTTTGGAAAGCGGTTATGAAGTTGACGTAGTCTCTACTGACTTTAGCAAAGCATTCGACGAAATCTCCCACAGTGTCAACCATCTTAAGCTAAAATCTTTTGGCTTTCAAACCCCGCTTATTGCTTAGATTAAATCTTACCTTGAAGAACGTCAATATAATGTCATCTGTAGATTTTCAAAATCTGAGTTTTTTACAGCAACTTCTGGTGTTCCTCAAGGCAGGCCACCTTGGTCCTCTGTTATTCGTGTGAACAATAACCGATGTCGATGATGTCATCAAATCTTTCTGTTTATGCTGACGACATGAAAAACTATCAACGCATACATACTAACACTGACTCTTGCCGCCTTCAAGATGACCTAATCACTTTTTCTACTTGGTGCCAAAAAAATTTCCTTGAACTCAATATCAGTAAATGTCAAACAATCACATACTCGCGGAAGAGACTCCAATCTCCATCACGAACTTATTACATTTTTGGCGAGCCTGTTCCCTCAGTAAGTACTTTGCTGGACTTGGGTATAATTTGTGATAAGGAACTTAATTTTCGGTCCCATATTGAAATGTCATTAGTAGAGGCAATTCTACACTTGGTTTTGTGAAACATTGGACTAAGGAGCTCTCCAAACCATACGTTACGAAATCCCTCTACCTAACCTTTGTGAGGCCCATACTTGAATGTTTGGTCATCTTTATGTGTCTCTAATTCATTGGGTATCGAAGCTGTACAACGTGGATTCATTCGATTCGCGTTACGTGGCCCTCCCGGTTCCGATAGCATCAATTTACCTCCATATGCTGATCATTTGATGTTAATTAAGATGCAAACTCTTGAAAAACGCAGAGCAGTTGCCGATGTTCTCTTTATTCATCAACTACTGAGCGGAACCATTAACTGTCCTACACTACTTCAATTGATATCCCTTAATACTAACCCACGCAACCTTAGGTCTGTACATATTTTCCATCTCAGCTTTCATCGCACCAGCTATGGATGCGGCGAGCCTATAACTAGGATGCTTGGTTTGACCAATAACATGATCAATGAATTCGACTTTCATCTTACCAGATCCGAACTCCGAAATAACCTTCTTAGCCTCCAACCCGACATTCTCCCTCTCTATATTTTCTAAATACAATTAAGACTTGTTATGATAACTATTTGTCATATGTCTTATGGGCGGACTATAGCCTACATAGTATAATATCGCACTCCATCTTCAAAACAGACAACACAAAATTTCAAAATTTTCAGGAGAAGCAAAAACCCGGAATCCATACAAAACAAGGAGACAAAACGATTTTTTTTTAATTAAATACTAAAAAGATTAGTGCAAAATCTTTGATAGTTGTTGGAGGTTATCATTACGTCAATAGTTTAACATTAAAAAGTAAAAATTTGTAAATTCTGAGTTGTGCCTGTTTTGAAGATAGAGTGCGATATGTATATCCCTAGCCTAAAAAAAAAAAAAAAAAAAACAAATAGGCGGCCTCGGTAGTCAAGTAGGTAGCGTGCTCGACTACTTCCCCAGAGGTCCCGGGTTCGATTCCCGGCCAGGCCATGGTCCTTCGCTTTAAGGTATAATATACGTGTAAATTTTTCAAAAAAAAATTTTTTTTTTTGTTTACTGTGTTCTTTATAGTTTTCAGAATATACATACACATAAGACCGTACCACCTCCTATGCAAAAAAAAAAGTGCGCCGTATACGAATATGACGCATTTTTGCAAGACAATTACGATAAAATTTTTTTTTGTTTTTGACCGAACGTAGGGGTCGCACATTGACATATTTCTTCATATCTCTGGTTCTTACAGTCGGATTTAAAAGTTTGGTTATCAATGTTTTTGTCTCAAAAATACCAATACGACCTCTATAGAAGTCATTGACATCAGGTGCACCGTTCTAGTACTTACCCAGCAGATCTCAGTTCCTACCATCCTAATGTGCCACCCTAATATCAAAAACCTAAATCTATTAAAATATCATTAATCTTTTGCTCAGAAAGTATGTCGATATTTCCAGCAGAACTATTTTTAAAAAATTTTTGAAAATTTTTTGCCGAACGTAGGGCTCCCTTTTTTCATGTTCATCATATCATCGGTATTAAAAGTCTGATCATATTGAATGACATATCGATGTTTTTGTCTGAAAGGGACCAATTATTTTGTCTCCAAAATGAAAAAAAAAATTCCTACAAGTCTTTGGAAGATCTTAAATTGATTTTGAGGAATTTAAAAGCTCGTAAAAGAATAAAAAATCGGTAACGCCAATGCTAAAAGAGGTATCGACACTATTTTTGTTGTGACTTATTAAATATCCCACAGTTTATAGAAAGCAAAGACTTAAACCAACGAGTCTTTGCATTTTATAAACTATCTTATAATAATATCCCAGACAGGTTCTAGAAAACATAATTAAAGCACGAATTCTGTTTATATTTCGGTGTTTTTATTGAAAATATTCTCCTACCGACTCAATCCACTTGTAACAGCGATTCAGTAGTGATTCAAATGCCTACTCTAGCTCATTTTGTGGGATTGCCTCCAGTGTACTCTATCTATCTATATCTATCTATCTATATCTATATATACTATTATATAAAATGAAAGTGTAAAATTTTTGTTGCCGCTAAACTCCAAAACTACTGATCCGATTTTTATGAAATAAGTTTTAAAATACCACATTTGTGCTACAAAAGGATATAGGGATATTTTCTTTACGAACTTTTTTTAATAAGTATCTTCAATTAGAGTGTAAGGTTTTTTTAAAAAAATCATCCACAATGCCTTGCTTGATATTAGCTTTTTATGCGTTTGTGCTGCGAGAGCTTTAATAAAATCTATGTTGCTCTCTACCATGGTATAATAATACAAGGTAGCATTGACAGTTGCTTGGGAAAACATCTACTGTCAAAAAATATACTCAAAAAAAGAGCGCTCACAATCCGCCATTGAAAACACAAGCAATGTTGAAAACATTGAAGTAAAAAAAACAACAACCACAGCAGCTGCAGATGCATTTACACAAAAAGCTGTTTTTGACACGAGATGTTTTCTTGTAGAAGAGAAAATAAGCAGTTGTCAATGCTACCTTGTATTATTATACCATGGCTCTTTACTACTCTACTCTGTCTGTTCACAGCAAGCACAATACAACAAAATAAACAAACAAATACATATACATACATACTTTGTTGCGCTTAAAACAAAAAACAAATGAATTCACCACACCAAATGCCAATTGGATACATGATGTAATTAACAAGGTGGTAGTGAATTCATTCACCACACACTCAATTTTGCTGAATCTTGAATCTGTCAAAAAATGATGACATCAAGAGAGGACCTGTTGGTAAGTGTCAAATCATTATTTGTTTTGTTTGCTTGCTTATGGTAGTTCTTACTAATAAGTAATAAATTGCAATTTAGTACAATAAAAAAGTAGTTAGTCGGATTTTCATTAAAATGATTGAAGAAACAGTGAAAAACTAAAGCCAAAACAAGTATCAAAAACTTTGTTTTGCTATGGTTTTGCTTAAAATATACAATCAGATGTTTTTAACAGATCGAGAGTTTATTTTTGTGAGAGAGATTAAAAATTCACTACCACCTTGTTAATTACACCATGATTGGATCGAAGTAAATTCTAATATGTTGACGTTAGTTTTGATGTGGTGAATTTATCCAACACAGGTTTGTTAAAAGGGGATTTTGTTTCGTGGTATGCAACTTTTGTACACATTTTTTGAACATGGTTTTCTTGTGATTTATAAATGAGTAAGGGAACGAACGACCAACTTTTTACTTTTATTGAAGTGACATTATGTGATTCAATAAGCTTTTTTTATTAATTGATAGAGATAAACTATTGATAAAGAGAAAACGTCCGTGGAGAAGCCTCGGACCACTGTGGCCTGCTACTTATAATATGACATTACTCTATTTTTTATTTTTTTTTCACAAAAGTTCTTATTTAACACCAATCCACAATTTTCAATTTTTTGTACAATGTGCAAGAAACAGTACGAACTCAATAGAGCTCAAGAATAGGAAGATTACATTTTCCGCCTTACGCTGGATGTTTATGTCTTATCTTTATTAAAAAAGACCCTACTTTGTTTTTAATCAATTTTAAAAAGCCCAAAATTCGGCGACCCCCCACACATTATATGGTATTATAGATTTAAATATCCTGTACTTTCATAAAATTCCCTGTTCTTCCTTCCAGTCTATCAAAACCAATGCAATCGCTGACAATACAATTTAAATCGGATTGATTCTCTAAAAATAATGCACAGTTGGTTCTCTGCCACTTGGACGTAAGCTAGTTTGATCAATGAACTTAAATAAATCAACTCCAAAAATATGCCCATAAATTTACAGAACTCCCAAGAGTTATAAAATTTTGACAAAGTATTAATAAATTTTTATTCCTCGAAATTTTTTCAACACTCGAGTTGCAAAGTTAAATATACAATTGCCACGTTTTATTACTGCTCTATATTAACATAAATCTTAAAAGTTGACGAAGAAAAACCAGGTTCAAGCATTAAAGAGGCAACTTTTGATTTAGCAGATTGCAGTAAATGGATAACTTCAAAAGACCAAAATTTATCTTGGAAATCTTTATTAGACATCTTTAAACAAGAGCGTCACATAAAGCTCTATAAAATCCCATAAAATAAATTTAAAAAATTTTAAGTTAATGCCTAACGAAAAATGGGGATTTAAAAGCATCACATTTTCACAACGAAAAGAGCCACAAGGCACACAAAACGTGCTGACAAAAATTTGATGACAATGCGGCATGACAGAAGAAAGGGTCGATAATGTCATGAGACAGGGACAGCAGCGTTAGCTGAGAAAAAATAAGCAAAATCGATAAATAAGCGAGCTGGAACTGGAACTTTCATACACTGTCATTATTGCGATTCACCATTTCGAGAGGAAGACGAAGAAGCAATCTAGAACTAGAAAACTTTGTGCAGCGATGCTTGAAATTAAATTTTTCCATTTGGGGTTTCGAACAACGCAATTCCAGCAGTGTTGGTTAAGTATAAAAACTGGCAGGTACTTAGCAGAAATTTGTTACATGGATTAAGGGGACACGTGACGTCAAATGCAAAGCCAAAAGTGGAACTTCGGCAGATAGCAGGGCAAAATAATGGGTGTCGGAATTAGATGTATAAAACTTTGAATTAAAATAATTACTGAGATTATATAATTTAAAAATGAAAATTGGCTTTATTCGAAGATAATTTTATGCCAGAAGTATTTTAATATAATTTCGGTCATTTGGCCGCCGCCGCGGTCACTCGAAAGTACAATTTTCGACCTCTTTTTCAAGCATTTGGGGCCATATATCGGCAATGGTTCACACAATGTTGTCTTCCGAGGCATCATAGTTGCTGGTTTGGCCGAATAAACCATTGACTTCACATGACTGCAGAAAAAAATTATCAAAAGTCGGTAAATCGTACGACTTTGGTTGCCATTTTCACTCGTCCATTTCGATAAATATAATTTTTTTCAAATGTTTCCTTCAGTAAGTTCGATTGTGTGACATTTTGTATGGCATTTGAAAAACATGTCCTCAATAAACATCCCATTCAATTGCGAAATAATTAGCAATCATGGCCTTTAAGCGCTTTCCGTTGATATTCTCTCCGGCCTTTTTTTTAAAGAAGTAAGGAACAATGATTTCATCGGTCCGTAAAGCGCAGAAACGATGATATTTTTGTGGATATGAAGTACCTCTAGAATCTGTTTATTTATTTATTTATTTGTTAACATAATTCATTGTACAAGTAAGATAAATCTTTTAAAGATGTACAAACATAATTTAATAGTGACTATTATCATATTTCAAATAAAACAAGAAAATATTGGAGACATATATGTAAAAACAAAAAAAAAAAAAAGAAAGAATTGGCTTTAAGCCGTAAATATGACAGTTTTAATTATCTTATAAACTAGAAGTTAAGGAAGAAGTGTGATATAGTAAAAAGCAAAGAGGGTGTAGAATGCTGATGGGAAGTAGAAGAGAGAGATTGAGGGAGAGAAAGAGAGAGAGAGAGAGAGAGAGAGAGTGAGAGTGAGAGAGAGCTATCTTTTGTTAAGTTCTGATAAGATGTTGAAATAGATTGTGTTCGAAAGAGTTTGTGCGTGATGTACGTTTTATATCGGTGGGCAGCGTGTTCCACAGATGTATCGTGTATACAAAGAAATGCCGCGAGGTAGTAAGATACTTATAACGTGACAGAATAAGCTGCATTGTTCTTTGACTCCTTGCGAATCTTAAAATATCGAAGAGATATTCTGGCTGCTTAGTTTGAATAATTTTGTGCAAAGAAATTAAGGTACGGTACTGTAATAATATGTGTAAAGAACAGCCAGCTATTTGGTTAGAGAAAACGGAAATGTGGGTATGTCTATTTATATTGAAAATAAACCTTGCGCAGCTATTGTAGGCTACATTAAGTTTTCTATAAGACTCTTGATCCAGGTTAGAGAAGACTTCACAGCTGTATACGATGATGGGAAGAATAAACGACCGAACTAGCTTAAGTTTAACTTCATTAGATAAAAATTTGAAGGCTGGATTTAGTCCACGAAGAGCACCATATACCTTAGATACAATTCGGTTGATATGAGTATTCCATGTGAGGTTACAACTTATATATACTCCGAGATTTTTAAAACTGTCTACATATTCTATTGGGGAATTATTAAGATAAAGTGGAGATTTATCGTTATTTTTACGTCTATCAATTAGCATTGCTTTGGTTTTGATGGGGTTAAGACAGAGTTCGTTTTTTACTGACCATTGGAAGACTTGGTTTAATTCCGCAATAACTTCATTTGCAGCAATATTTCGGTTTGGTTTGGAAAAAAGCTTATATATTTGTATGTCGTCAGCGTATATATGATGTTGACAAGTGGAGAAGCAGTCGGTAATGTCATTTATGAATGTTGAAAATAACAGAGGACCTAAAACCGAGCCTTGAGGGACACCAGACAGCACTTGTAGACTGTTGTAGATTTTGTGCAGTTTAAATGCGGAAATTTTGCCTATTGACATGCCCAAAAATGAGTCTCATCACTGATCAGAATATTGCGATAAAACATTGGGTTTGCTTTCAGTTCATGTTGGCCCATTGAAAAATAGTTGTTCTGGCGTTAGTCATTCATTATAAAACAACAAACCAAACTGAGCAGGAATGAAAACAAATGTAACAGGTCCGACCAACGAAAGGCAGTTTGTTCGTTATCGAAAAAATAGAAGTTGGTTGTATCGTGGACACATCCGTGGGTTTTAACGTGATAGCGCATCTTTATTCTTGTTCCCATTATATGCTTTGTTCCTCATACTCATCCTTATCCTTATCCTTATCCTTCTTCTTAGCCTTATCCTTATCCTTATCCTTATCCTTATCCTTATCCTTATCCTTATCCTTATCCTTATCCTTATCCTTATCCTTATCCTTATCCTTATCCTTATCCTCATCCTTATCCTTATCCTCATCCTTATCCTTATCCTTATCCTTATCCTTATCCTTATCCTTATCCTTATCCTTATCCTTATCCTTATCCTTATCCTTATCCTTATCCTTATCCTTATCCTTATCCTTATCCTTATCCTTATCCTTATCCTTATCCTTATCCTTATCCTTATCCTTATCCTTATCCTTATCCTTATCCTTATCCTTATCCTTATCCTTATCCTTATCCTTATCCTTATCCTTATCCTAATCCTAATCCTTATACTTATCCTTGTCTTTTTCCTTATCCTTATCCTTATCCTTATCCTTATCCTTATCATTATCCTCATCCTTATCCTTATCCTTATCCTTATCCTCATCCTTATCCTTATCCTTATCCTTATCCTTATCCTTATCCTTATCCTTATCCTTATCCTTATCCTCATCCTTATCCTTATCCTTATCCTTATCCTCATCCTTATCCTTATCCTTATCCTTATCCTTATCCTTATCCTTATCCTTATCCTTATCCTTATCCTTATCCTTATCCTTATCCTTATCCTTATCCTTATCCTTATCCTTATCCTTATCCTTATCCTTATCCGTATCCTTATCCTTATCCTTATCCTTATCCTTATCCTTATCCTTATCCTTATCCTTATCCTTATCCTTATCCTTATCCTTATCCTTATCCTTATCCTTATCCTTATCCTTATCCTTATCCTTATCCTTATCCTTATCCTTATCCTTATCCTTATCCTTATCCTTATCCTTATCCTTATCCTTATCCTTATCCTTATCCTTATCCTTATCCTTATCCTTATCCTTATCCTTATCCTTATCCTTATCCTTATCCTTATCCTTATCCTTATCCTTATCCTTATCCTTATCCTTATCCTTATCCTTATCCTTATCCTTATCCTTATCCTTATCCTTATCCTTATCCTTATCCTTATCCTTATCCTTATCCTTATCCTTATCCTTATCCTTATCCTTATCCTTATCCTTATCCTTATCCTTATCCTTATCCTTATCCTTATCCTTATCCTTATCCTTATCCTTATCCTTATCCTTATCCTTATCCTTATCCTTATCCTTATCCTTATCCTTATCCTTATCCTTATTCATATATTTTTTTACGGCTTCTTGTCCAAACTGTTGATTTAATCCATGCCCAAATTCCTGTCCTTGTCCTTGTTCGAATCCCTTTCATAATTCTTCTTCCACCTCTTTTACCAATCTTTGTCCTAAATTTTATCCAAGTGTGTCAAAATCCTTGTTCTATCCTTTGTTGCATTTTTTGTCCTTATCCCTTTTCTCAATCTTGTCCTAAATATTGTGTTAGGTGTGTCTAAATCTTAGACCTTATCCTTACCTCAATACTTGTCACAGTTCTTTTCCCAATGCTTGTCTGCATTCAAGTCCTTATCCTTGCTTAATTTCATGCTCTGATCCTTTTCCCTATCTAAGTATTACTCCTTATCGTATTCCTGGTCCTTATCGTAGTCCAAATCCTTGATTTCATTCGTTTTGATCTCCATGTTCTTTCTAAAACTCAGCTTTTAAAATTCGACGCAGCGGTTATTCATTGTTGTTGCATTTTAAATGCATTAAACTTCATGGATACTTGTGGCGTCCGTGGGTAGTTGGTTAAAGTGCTTGGCCTCTATGCCAACGAACCTGGAGACCCGGGTTTGTATCCCAGCAGCGACAGAAAATTATTTGAATTAAAATGATTTTTCTGTACGGCCGCCACCTCTCTGCAGACAATGGTAAACCTCAGAGAGTAATCAAAATGCCATGTAAAGCTTCTTGAGAACAAGACCAGTTATTTATTTTTTTTTTTCAACTTCATGGCCTCGTGGCTCCAAAAAATTTTTTTTTTTAATTTCGCTATGAGGTCAAAGAACTATGTGATGCAGTCGTAAATTGAAATTTCTCGTAGCACTTCTACTTAGCGAGTAAAAATTCCATGCAACAATATTTCAGTTTTGTTACAGAAGCTGCTACCTCCTTACCCTAAAGGCATCATAATTTATTTTTTATTTCTGTCGGAAGACCAGGTCTAAATCCTTCAATTCTGTTTTATACCATTTATTGTGGCGGATATACTCACCGAACAATAATTCGATGCAACGGCGTTGCATCTTTTATAGGCTTTCTCCGCAGCCACAGAGGTGTAAAAAACAGCCTTTACCGGAATATAATATTTTGTACCGTAAGACCTATAAATAGTGCGTTATAATTCCATGTAACATTTGCAGTTTCGTTGCTTAGGAAGCTTCCGTCGCGTCCCGATGACGTCTCTATTTTTTAATTTTTATTTTTCTATTTCTGTCATAAAGTCAAAGAACTTCAAAGCACTTCAGTGTCGTATCATTTGTTTTATTATAACACTTATACTCATTAAGTAAAAATTCCATGCAACGCCGATGCATTTTAGAAAAATGCATTTTTCAAGTTGTTTTGAATTTTTGTTTTTTGAACCTCTCAAAAACACTCTTTATGAGTGAAAATATTTAATAAAATAAAATTTAAGTCAAATTTCAATAAAAATTTCTCAAAATTTCTCAATCGACGACATGTGGCTAACTTCATCAACTGCTGGGTATAAATTAATAGCTGCAACATATGTATGCGTGTGTATTTTGCATCTGGTTCTAAAAGCATTTTCCAAGTCATAACTATCTGTCACTTGTACTCCACCGAAGCAGACACAAAAAAAGATAACATCAAAATGTTGGTTACAAATAATGACAACAGGTTCGTTCAGCTCTTTATCTAAACTAAAATCATTTTTGAAGTCTTTTGATATCCCAAAAACAGCTGAAATGCGTTGACATCGAAATAAATAAAACCACTATACGACACATCCTCACTGTAATGGATCCACACACGGGCAAACAGACAGACACATGAACATACATTCGAATATTTAAGATATCATGAAATATTGTCAGAAATTGTCTGAAATTGTTGCAACTCCTCCCAAGGGTAAACAGCCGTGATCGGCTGTAGCAAAGCGAAACATGCAACTTTATGTTGGGGTAAGTGGGATGCAAGTTGTTTTTGTTGTTGCCAACTAATTGAAGACATTCAACACTCGATCGCATAAAAATATAGAACATTTTGAGTTTCAACTTAAATTGAAATTGAAACATAAATTAAGTGTTAATTTTTTTTTCTCCATTCCAAAATAGAGTGTTGAGAGCAAATGTCAAAAATATGTTCTAAATATGTAGTAAGTAGACGACTGTTAAGGCGAGCCGAATGTGGCTCCGCTTTTAATTTGTGAAAAGCATTTTTCAATTAAAAACACATTTAACAATTAAACGCTGTACTTGGCTGTCTTGTGGGAGTGACAAACCTCTCGTAGTATGCTGGGCTCTTTGGGGGGACGCATGCACGTGGGCGACATCAATCACGTAGTTTTTATAAAACAAAATTATAGAATGCATCTAGAAATTGGAGCTTACAATTTGATATCTTTAAGTTTGACGGTTAAGTGTGTCCTGTTATGTAGAAATGTGCATTTTGGAAGTGAGTATCTTTGTTGTAAAAATGTTACGCATATTTCTTATATAAACCTCGAATATGTGCGCAGTTCGTATTTGTTAACTAAAACACATTCTTTCATGTCCTTATAAACTAATGAGGTTACAAAAATAAAAAAAATATTACACAATAATTTCACTCTTAAACACATCTCTTGTATCTCCATTATTTCACATCTCAAGCAAGACAGAAATTATCTTTGTCAATTGTCACCCACAATGTACAAATTTCTAACTTCAACATACATTTTTACTTCTCCTTAGATATTTTCAAAGCCATCTTCAAAGTCATATCAACTCATGTCCTGACAAATTAATCTTCAGCCTCATTAAATCCAAATGGATTTTATAAACCAACTTAATCCGCTCATAAACATGCTTCACATTTCTATATCAAAGTCTTAAATATTTTATTTCAACCTACGTTGTTTTATTCGCCCTGTGCCGCCGCCCTTCACACTCTTTTGTGCCATAGTTGAAAACATCATAAATCAAGCTCTAAGCATAGCAATTCTCCCTGGTTCAAAATGGTATGGCAGAGATTTCTGGCACATCGAATCCGAATATTTGCTGCATAATCAATGTAATGGAAGAAAAAGCATTCGTTCGAGTGGATTAAGGGGGGAGGGGTGAAACGTAGCGTATGCTAAGGTAAGCAGCGTTATGAGAAGGGATAGTTCAAAAGACAACTCTATTAATGGAAAACTTTTAAATAAATAACTTAATAGGCGCTTCGGATATGTTAACGATGAAATATATGAATTTAATTATTTTATTTGAATTCTACAAGAACACAGAACTTCCAACATGTTATAGGATGAAGTTTAGGAGAATAAAGGAATATATAAATATGTCTTATAAAGAGGTATTTGTGTTAAATTTAATGTACAGATTTGGAAATATTAGCATTAAATTGTGTGCCGGGAAGTTCCAACATCATTCAGTGTAAATTGCATCCAATATCGAAAATGAAACGATAATGCAACGGCGTTGCATGGAATTATTACTCTGTGAGTATATAAGCTACAGTTAATAGTATCAAACAAGAATGAAGAATTTGCACTTAATCTTCAGTTGGGGTTTGAACCTGGGCTTGCATTGGTATCGAGTGGTCCACACACTGTTTAACGCATTCGACCACGGCCGCCACCATGTAACTATAAGTCGCTGATAACAGTTGGTACACTAAATATTAGTGGTATTCAGTGAACTCCGTATTAGTGATGTAAATGGCGTATGTTTACAGAAGCGTATTTTGCGACAACAAAATTGTATCGGAGTAAAAATACGGAGTTTACGACACAAAATCGTGGTGTATACAGCACGTATAATTCGTGAATGCAACTGTGGACTTATACCATTATTAACAGGTTAAAAGCGCATATTTTTAAATTTTTTCCAATAAATTTTTTTCATGTTCTTTAATCAATTTTATTTTTTCGCTTAATTTTGGCATTTCTTATTATTTGGCGCTCACGAAAAAATTATAAAAATTGGTACAGTTGCCATATGCCATATGTCAAAAATGTCAATATGGATTTCAAAAAAGTTTGTGATGGCAACTTATTTTCTATACAATTTCACAGTTTAATTGGTATTTGTTCAGGTGCGTTCGTGGAAACGGTCGGCGTAAACTTATAGTTTTACGCTTCCGTATATATACGGCGTTCATTGAATACCACTATTGTTTTTCGATAGAAAGATCACACCTTGGAGTGAAGCGCTTAATGCACTAAAAATGAAACGAAGATGCAATAACGTTGCATGGAACTAGAACTCGGGGAATATTGTAACTACGGTAAATTTTATGAGTCGAATTAATAAAGCTGAGTTTTTCGACCTCTCGAAAGCAGTGGCGTTTTCGTTTTTGAAGATGCTCTTCAGGGAATCGTTTAATGGGCCGTAAATGCACTCATAGCATGATGCTGACGTAAATATTAATGTTTCACAAAAAAGCACAAGCAAACAATCAAAATAAAAATAATGAAAATGAAAATAAAAATAAAATTGAAAATTAAAGTTAAAATAAAAATAAAAATAAAAATAAAAATAAAAATAATAATAAAAATAAAAATGAAAATGAAAATAAAAATAAAAGTGAAAATGAAAGTGAAAATGAAAGTGAAAATGAAAGTGAAAATGAAAGTGAAAATGAAAGTGAAAATGAAAATGTGAAAAAAAGAAAGTGAAAATAAAAATGAAAATGAAAGTGAAAATAAAAGTGAAAATGAAAATGAAAATGAAAATGAAAATGAAAATGTGAAAAAAAGGAAAGTGAAAATAAAAATGAAAATGAAAGTGAAAATAAAAATGACAATGAACATGAACATGAAAATGAAAATGAAAATTAAATGAAAATGCAAATAAAAATGAAAATAAAAACAAGAATAAAAATAAAAATTTAAATAAAAATGAAAATGTAAATGAAAATGAAAATGAACATGAAAATGAAAATAAAAATACAAATAGAAATAAAATTAATAATACACAAAAATTAAAATGAGAATGAGAATGAAAATAAAAAACAAAAAAATAAAAAAAATAAATAAAAAATAAAAATAAAAATAAAAGTGAAAATGAAAATGAGAATGAGAATGAAAATGGAAATGAAAAAAAAAAAATGAAAATGAAAATAGAAATAAAAATAAAAATGAAAATTAAAATAAAAATTAAAATGAAAATGAGAATGAAAATAAAAATAAAAATGAAAATGAAAATAAAAATTAAAATTAAAATAAAAATAACAAAAGAAAAATATAAAAATAAAAATAAAAATAAAACAAAATAAAGAGACTACAGAGACTACTGATGAGTCGGAGTAGCGTTCGACAAAACTATGGTAGCAACCTGTTGCTTCATGAATGATTTGGCATAAAGCTCATAATATAATTCTTAAAAAACATATTTTTTAAGAATTATAAAATTAAACAAATAAAAATAAAAATGAAAATAAAAACAAATAAAAATAAAATTGAAAATGAAAGTAAAAATAACAAAAACGAAAACAATTAAAAATTAAAAAAATTATTTACAATTTTAAAAAAATGAAAATTAAAATTACTAAGTAAAAAAAAAGATATCTATCTATATCTGAATCTCAAACTCAGTCTCAATCTCAATCTCAATCTCAATCTCAATCTCAATCTCAATCTCAACCTCAATCTTAATCTCAATCTCTATTTCTATTTTTATTTCTAGTTCTTTTTCTATCTCTATCTCTATCTCTATCTCTATCTCTATCTCTATCTCTATCTCTATCTCTATCTCTATCTCTATCTCTATCTCTATCTCTATCTCTATCTCTATCTCTATCTCTATCTCTATCTCTATCTCTATCTCTATCTCTATCTCTATCTCTATCTCTATCTCTATCTCTATCTCTATCTCTATCTCTATCTCTATCTCTATCTCTATCTCTATCTCTATCTCTATCTCTACTCTATCTCTATCTCTATCTCTATCTCTATCTCTATCTCTATCTCTATCTCTATCTCTATCTCTATCTCTATCTCTATCTCTATCTCTATCTCTATCTCTATCTCTATCTCTATCTCTATCTCTATCTCTATCTCTATCTCTATCTCTATCTCTATCTCTATCTCTATCTCTATCTCTATCTCTATCTCTATCTCTATCTCTATCTCTATCTCTATCTCTATCTCTATCTCTATCTCTATCTCTATCTCTATCTCTATCTCTATCTCTATCTCTATCTCTATCTCTATCTCTATCTCTATCTCTATCTCTATCTCTATCTCTATCTCTATCTCTATCTCTATCTCTATCTCTATCTCTATCTCTATCTCTATCTCTATCTCTATCTCTATCTCTATCTCTATCTCTATCTCTATCTCTATCTCTATCTCTATCTCTATCTCTATCTCTATCTCTATCTCTATCTCTATCTCTATCTCTATCTCTATCTCTATCTCTATCTCTATCTCTATCTCTATCTCTATCTCTATCTCTATCTCTATCTCTATCTCTATCTCTATCTCTATCTCTATCTCTATCTCTATCTCTATCTCTATCTCTATCTCTATCTCTATCTCTATCTCTATCTCTATCTCTATCTCTATCTCTATCTCTATCTCTATCTCTATCTCTATCTCTATCTCTATCTCTATCTCTATCTCTATCTCTATCTCTATCTCTATCTCTATCTCTATCTCTATCTCTATCTCTATCTCTATCTCTATCTCTATCTCTATCTCTATCTCTATCTCTATCTCTATCTCTATCTCTATCTCTATCTCTATCTCTATCTCTATCTCTATCTCTATCTCTATCTCTATCTCTATCTCTATCTCTATCTCTATCTCTATCTCTATCTCTATCTCTATCTCTATCTCTATCTCTATCTCTATCTCTACCTCTTTCTCTATCTCTATCTCTATCTCTATCTCTATCTCTATCTCTATCTCTATCTCTATCTCTATCTCTATCTCTATCTCTATCTCTTTCTCTATCTCTATCTCTATCTCTATCCATATCTCTATCTCTATCTCTATCTCTATTTCTATCTCTATCTCTATCTCTATCTCTATCTCTATCTCTATCTCTATCTCTATCTCTATCTCTATCTCTATCTCTATCTCTATCTCTATCTCTATCTCTATCTCTATCTCTATCTCTATCTCTATCTCTATCTCTATCTCTATCTCTATCTCTATCTCTATCTCTATCTCTATCTCTATCTCTTTCTCTATCTCTATCTCTATCTCTATCTCTATCTCTATCTCTAAATGGAACGACTCGTGTAAATTGATAACCAAATTTCGAGGCTATGCTACTTATAATTCCAAAGTTATTCGATATCGCAAATTTGGCTTGTATGGGCGGAGCCACACCCCCTTGTTCAATGACGTCCTAGTTTTCTAGTTGATGGATATCACCCAATAGTAATTCCATACTGAATTTCGTTGTTATACGACGTTTAGTTCCAAAGCTATCTGATATCAAAAATTTAAAGTGTATGGGCGGGGCCACACCCCCTTTTTCAAAGCCCATCCCAGTTTTATAGTAGAAATATATCACCAATTAGCAACTCCATACTGAATTTCACTATTATACGGCATTTAGTTCCAAAGCTATTCGATATCATAAATTTGAATAGTATGGGCGGTGCCACACCCCCTTTTTCAATACTTGCTCAATTTTTCTAGTCGAAGGACGCGACTAAATAGTACGCTCCTACCAAGTTTCATTGAAGTGTGACTTATAGCTTGAAAAATATACCGAAAATTTGGTCTGCTGAAAAAGTGCCACGCCCCACATTCAACGCCCATAAAATTTTACCTGTGGAACGGCTCTTGTAAATTGAGGTAGAACACCGAATTCCGGAACTGCATAAAATTCATACATTTACTTTTCATATCAATTAAAATCAAATTTGCAAAAAAAATATTTCCAATAGGTCCAAAACCCTTCACTCAAACACATATAACTCTACCAAATCAAAACATTTTCAAACAATTTTTTTTTAAAATCATCTAGAGAACGTACCCTACAAAATGGTATCGGCAGATTTTTTTTTTACCCAGCCGAACTCTCAAACACTCGTCACAAACAGATTTGACAACATTTTTTTATATATATAGATTTGGAACTGCTATACCCTTTTTTGTTTCAAGGCAAAACATATCACTTTTTGGGTAAGAAGTGACTTCGGAATTTTTAATATGACTTCGGAAGTCCAAAAGCTCTAAGACGAAAATGTTATACTTGTTAAGTCCTTTTTCATGGTACCTATATTACTTCCTAAGATCGGACATAAAATGATAAGTTACGGAAAGAAGACCATTTTGGCCGTTTTGTTTTTTTTTTGTTTTTGGAATTGTCTCGAGTTCATCTTTAAAATAAGGGGTGCACTTTTCAAAAACTTTTTTTTTGTATGAAGACCGACCCACTCTAATGTACAGTCAAAAGTTCCATAAAGAAAGGAATCGTCTGAATAAATTTTTAAATGGAAACTTATTTTTGCTTTATACTGGTACTCATTTCTTAGCAGATACCGCCATCTTGTTATTTTGACAGAGATAAAATTTCTTCAACAACAGTATGCATTGGAGTATAAAGGTGTCTTTACCGTTATTGAATCGTCACAAGAAAATGCTTCTACAAGACAGCAGCATTCTTCAGAAAACATCAACGACTTGCGTACTTAATCATCATCGTCTTTCAAGTCCTAAGTTCCCAGGAAGAAAATAGCGGCGAATAACTTGTAATCGCGACAATGTGATTGGTTTTTATTCTTAAAAAAGTATTAAGGTAAAGTTAACTGAAAAAGATCAGTATTAGTTCAAATATGTTTGGGGAATAGTTTTCCGTTTACGTACTGAATATAATAAGAAAAATTTGATTTCTCTTAAAAATTCTCCTTTTGTACTGTAGTCACACAAGAGTATATTTTCCATATTTTCTATATTTTCCATATATTTTCCAAGATTAAAAAATATTCTAGTTGTTTAGGTTTAAGCCTGTTGACACTTGAGTTATTAACACTTCCGCTTTATCTTTACATAATAAACAAATTGGAAATTTTAATTTTTTCTTGAGTGTCAAAATTCACCATGAAATCATCAGTCAAACAGCAACAATCAGAGATAACAAATCAAAGATAAAACAACGACGACCTTAACCAAATAAACCCTCCACCATTGACACCATAGTGCTAAGTTCTTCACCCAAAATCTATCTATCTCGTCCTATGGCAGAAATCCTGCTGTGAAATTGCAAAATTCAATTGTACACCCTTTTATTAGACAAAATTTTTGACATTAAAATCCATTTGTCAGCCCTTTGTAGCTAGAAGGATTTTAAATTGTAATTTGAGTCATAAATCGAGAAAAGAACAACAACAGCCGCAACATCCACAGAACAGCCACAGGAATTGCATCAACCCTCTAACGGAAGTGCGGCTGGTTACGCTATTCCCAGCACCAAATCGACACCAGTCACCAGTAATAACAACAACAAACACACCCCCAATATTGTGCGAGCCGGTCGATCCAAACGGCCCTTCTGTCATATTATGATATTAAAACAGTAGCAAAACAAAAACAAATGAACGGAAGAGTGATTTTTCCAAACAACAACTGTGAAATCCTCCAGAGTATCATTTGTACTATTGAAGTGTGCCAACGAGCCTGGGCGAGTTGGGGGATAGGATGCTGTGTAATTTCTTGTTGCATTGTTGCTGCTGGTGGCTTTTGAGGATGCGACTGGTTGAGTCCATTAATCATTTTCTAATTTGTGGAATGTGTGTATGTGTGTGCCTGAGTGACTCTGTATGGGTCGGTTGGGGGTCTCGCATGGAAGACAAGGCGCCTGGGAAACGAACCGTTGTTAATGAAAAATTTCACATCTGTAATTTGTTAAGTGCATTGGTACTCGACTTGCACCGTTTTGTATGTCTTTTTATGGGTTAAGTGTTGCGTAGTTATTTTTAAGTTTATTAAGAGATGGGTGTGTGAGAGAGGAAATTGATTGAAACCGGGTAAAACAGGAAACCGATTACTTATTACTCTTTAAAATTCATTAAAGTCGTGATATTTTGCAAGAAACGAGGTAAGCTATTTCGTAAAGGAAAGTTAAGAATTTTTCATACAAAAAAATAATTTCTTAATTTTTATAATTTTATAAACCTCTAATTTTTTGCATTATCGGCGGCTGAAAAAACTTGAAATCCTCCACAGTTAAGATGGTTAAGCACAAAGAAATACTGCATTACAAAGAATGGTGAGTCCCGATTATATTAAATAAAATAAAAAAGCAGAGTAAGCTATGAACAGAATGACACGTTTTCTGTATCGGAAAATATAATGTTTGCTCAGATGACCTCAGAAACCAAATTTCAGATGACCTATTTCAGGACTATGGAACCACCACTTGTAAATATATCAGTAAATAGTGTAAGCAAAGTGTTATATTAAGAAGCTGGTAAAAGGTAGCACTTGCAAATCGAATACAATGAGAAGTTTATCGAATTCACATCCTTGTATTAAAAACTGATATGTAATCTTTTATCTTTTCTTGGACAACAAAGGACGATAAATGATATGAAACGAAGTGATTTGCAGTTTTCTGCCAAAAATCCTGAAAGCAAACTGCTTTAATATAGATATAATAGCTTTCTAAGGAGTTGCATTGTTAAAGCTGGCAAAGCTCGTTTCAAATTTTTAGATGACACCTCTTCACATTTATATTCAATTCAAGGCGCAGAGGGCTATTCTAAGGATGAAGATATCGGGATAAGGAATTGCGTAATTAGGAAGAAGTTTGATATGCTATCGAGGCAAAATCCTTAAATAACAATACCGAGGGACATCATGCATCCAAAATTCAGTTTCACTAAAAGATTTAAAAAATAAATGGGAAGGTTTATCAGAAACCTATAAGATAAACCTGTACATGATTACATGGTAAACAGGTTTATAGGTATAACAGTAAATCAGTCTAACAGTATAACAGTATAACAGCATAACATTATAACAGTATAATAGTATAACAGTATAATAGTATAATAGTATAACAGTATGACAGTATAACAATATAACAGTAGACTAGTTAATAGTATAACAGTATAACAGTACACCAGTATAACAGTATAACATGGTATAATAGTATAACATGGTATAAAAGTATAACATGGTATAACAGTAGCATATTCCAAACAGAAGTGTACGCGATAGACGGGTGTACACTTTAAACTGAAGCGTAAATACAGGAACCAAAACATAGCTATCCTTTCCGACAATCAAGCGGCCATCAAGGCACTGAAATATCACTATCACCAGGTAACCTCAAAACTGGTGAGTATCTTGACAAACTTAATATACTTGGGCTATAAAGCCGTGTCTGGATCATATGTGTATCGGGACACAAATGTATAGAAGGAAACGAAATTGCTGACGAATTGGCAAAGAAAGTAGCATCAACTCCCCCTGTTGGTCTGTTGGTGTGGAACCATTCTGCGGTATAGCCAAAGGAATCCAATCTCTTTCAATAAAAAAAGAGAAAGAAAAATAAAAAGGAAAATACTGGAGAAACTTCCCAGGGTTAAAGCACTCTAAGCTAGTCTTGTAGTGCATACGACCTAAAGAGATTCAAAGAATGCTTGAAGCTAACAAAGAATGACCTAAGAATTATCACAGGACTGCTAACAGGTCACTGTAGGTGGAACTATCACCTTACAAAACTGAGAATTCTTAGTGATGACTCATGTAGATTTTGCCTGCAGGACGAAGAATCTGCGAAGCACATCTTAGGAAAGTGTCCCGCATTTATTCAAACTCGACAGAAATATCTTGGTTGCCACATAATGCCAGATAATTTCTTAAAATCAAGAGATATAGGACATATAGTAGCGTTTATCTCAGAGATTTGACTTAAAGAGCTATGCACAGATTGCATAGATTGCAGATGCTCAAAATGCATGATACCAAGCTATTTACTATGTTTTAATATGAAGGGTGTTTTCTGAATTTTGGAAAATTAAAGAAAACAGAAAATTTGCAAAAGTAAATAAAAAAATTACTTGGATCAATAAATCAATGTCTGCTTACTTTTTAAAGTTCATTTCATACAAAATTTTGCCTGCGGCTATGATTCAGGTGGTCTATTCTGAAAATTCAATTTTGACACACTTTTTCCAACATTTCGGCCGGTATCTCACCAATGACACGTTTAATATTGCCTTGCAAGGCAGCAGTCATGGTTGGCTTGTTCCTTTATACGGGAGACTTGACGTACTCTCACAAAAAATAGTCTAGTGGGGTTAAATTGCACGATCTTGGCAGTCAAAACCAGAGATTCATTGCTCAGCAAACTCACCTCTCAATTAATTCATGGTATCGCGGTAAAAAAGGTCCGTAATCATCGAACGGTACCTTGCTTAATTGACCATAACGTTGCCGCCATCATCACCTCTGAAGAAGTACGGTCCAATGATGCTGCCCGCCTTATAAACCGCACCAAACAGTAGGCCCGTGCGCAGGATTTGGTCCTGGGGGGTTTTGACTATAAAGTAAGGAATTCTTTTTTTTTAGATTAAACCAACGCTCAGGGGATGCCCCCTATAAATGCGAAAGCATTGTGTTGATTCGGAAGAATGGTGATAGTTAGTTGGAGGGTGGAAAGATGGAGTAGTGTCAGTGAAGATTAGTTTTAAATTTACATAGCTCAAAATTGCCGGGGAACACGCTCGCAGGGAGATTGTTCCACAATTTTATTGTACGACCGAAGAACGAATTATCTCGGTAATGCGAGGTTCTATTGGGCATCAAGGCAATGTTATAGGGATGGGCTTGGTGCGCTGCCCGAGTAGACCTGGGAAACACACGAGCTGATGGCGTCAGGTCATGTATCTCCCTTGAACACTTCCCATGGTAGTACCTGTACAAAAGGCTTAAGCAACCAACATTGCGTCGATGCCCAAGAGAGTTGAGAGAAGATGAAATGTTTTCATCCCTTATCAGATATATCGCACGTCGTTGAATTCGGTCCAGAAACTCCAAATAAGATCTTGAAGCTCCTGCCCAAATGTGCGAATTGTACTCCATTTTCGGCCTAATATATGAGGTATAGATCACGCATAGGTCAGTTGGAGTGAAGTATTTTTTACTTCTTTTTAAAAAACCTACACTAAGAGAAAAAAATATTAAATTTATCCAAAAACTTTTTTAATTTATCCAAAAAGCGAGTTAATTTTGCACCAATAACGCATTTGCATAAATCCACTACGTAAATATTTAAAATTTATTTAAATATTTTTTTACTAAAATAAAATATTTAAATATTTAAACAGAATTAATAAAAAATATATTAAATTTATGCACGAATTTTTTAAACTATCTTTCAAATATTTACTATTTGAAAATAAAACTATCGCAATTAAAGATAATTTTTATAAAAATATTGAATTTAAAAATCAAAATATTTAAATTGAAGAGGAGAAAGAAAACAGTAACAAGAAAAGAGGAAGAAAAGAGGAAGAAAAAGTAAGATAGAGAATACAAAATATGCAGGTAAATGACAACCGGTGCAAGATATGCGTAAGGAAATATCGAGTTGTCACTCCACCCTACATACATGGTTCCATTTTCGCACCCATCATGATCACCCATCGCACTCACAAATCATATTGCCCAAATATGGAGGCTATATTACCCTTGCAACAATAACTAAATGAGAACTATAAGAACTAACGTTGCAACTGCAAGAAATAAACTGCAGGAACAGAGTGCGATGCTGTTGCTGCTTGTCAGAATATGTGTGTACGTGTGCGATGCTGTTGCTGCTTGCTTGTATGGAATATGTGTGTACGTGTGTGGTATAAATAAAATTCAAATACGGGAATAAAACGAGTTGTAAGGAAAACATTTAATTTATCCACGTAAATATTTAAATAAAATTTATACTGAGGCGAGGATAATGCTAATATGCGTTATTTCTCTCAGTGTAGGCACTTGGCCGCTTCTTTCGACACATCAAAAATGTGATCGTTCTAGCGAAGATCAGATCTGATTGATTTGCCCAGAACGTCAAGAACATCTGACTCCGCGAGATCCACACCGTTCATATTGAGGGGTGCTAAGGAGCAATTCACTCGTTTGTGGGTTAACAGACAGCACTGGGTCTTGCTAGCATTAAACTCAACTCTATTAGCAAACCCCCACTCGGAGATTTTTTGCAAGTCATTAAGCAGTGTGTCATTCATATTAAGTCTCATTCTCTCAATCTCCAAAGAGCTCGGGCGTTTTTTGAAAGAATATGAATGACAAATGCTGCTGTCATCCGCAAACGAGTTAATTGGGTTATGAGTTAACGACAGAAGGTCGTTTATAAAAACAAGATACAAAGTTGGCGATAGGACTGAGCCCTGAGGTACTCCTGCACCGATGGCGTGTTCACTAGAAGCCGTATTGACGGTCACTAAGCAATTTTTTGCGCACTAGATAATTCATTTGGTGGAAGTTTATTACACTCTCCATGACTTTGGAGAGCGTAGAGCATATCGCAATGGGTCGGTAGTTCTCAGGGTTCATGGCATCGCCCTTCTTAGGTACCGGCTGAACGTTCGTGACCTTCCAACAAGATGGAAATACTCCTGTCCTGTAGGAGATGTTGAAAAGGTTACGCAAAGGTCGAACCAGTGTAGAAGCACACATTTTTAGCACAATTGGTGGTATACCATTAGGGCCAGAAGATTTATTTATGTGCGTTAATGCGTCGTGTTACAGAAATAAAAATCGTCCAATACTGCATCTACACGAACTTCATCCTCCCGATGAATATTAAGTGCAGCCAATCCGTTCAGCCGATTTTCGCTCATAGCAATTTCTTAACCGGAGGAATGTTGAAAAAGAGCGTTCGTTCGATAATGTCGTTACTGGTAATAGAGCCCTGCATGAGTATGCTTTTTGCCTACTCAAATACAATCGCTTGATGTCAGATAAAAAGCTTACACTGACCTTTTTTTCTAAAGCTCTCGTATATAAACATACTCTCACTCTATTTTATGCGAGAGTAACAATACACTGCTGAACTTATAACAACAACACCAGCTTCTTGCAATAAAAAGTAACGCAAACACTAGGTACACTGAATATTAATACACATACACTGAATATTTTGCGCATTATTTTGTTATGAGCAAGAATCTTTTGTTTTGCGAGTGACTTTCAATGAGATGCAAACAATATATATATATAGACATGCTTTTTTTCATTGTTTTCAATTATGATTAGTGAAGTATTAAAGAAATAAAATTTTTTACCTCATCAATATCCATTTTTAATAAAATGAATATTTTAATATATATTTTTATCTATTAACTCGTTCAAACACGTAATGTTCACAATGGAAAAAAGCACGCACAAAATGCACTGTAGTCCTCAGTCAGTTATTCAAAAACACTCTGAACCTGTGAGTCTGCGTAGAGCAGTTATTTTTTTGAGCACCTCACGTCGCCTGTCCTACCTCCTTTGTCTAAGAAAACCGGTTTGGTTGAAGCATCACTGAACTACAGAACAGAAACAAAAAAAAAAATAACGCAAAGCTTTCATAGATCAGATCAATGCTTGCAGTGTATGTGAGAGTATGGTATGCGAGTACACCGAATAGAAACAAAAATAACGCAAACCTCTCAAAGTTCAGATCAGTGCTTACAGTGTTTGTGTGAGAACAGATAAGATATAAGCAGTGAAGCTCGTGCGCAGATTTGCTCTTCACTACACGACCTGTTGTTTAACTTTTATTCAGTTGCAGTGTACTCTTTAGCAGTGAAGCAGAGTGTATTCGCTTTGCGATTATACTCATGCAGGGCTGGTAACGTAGCCATTACCAGCAAGATTTGGTGAACATTTGGAAAAACAGTTATATTGCAGATGTCAAGAGCTTGGATAGGGCTGTTGATATTTTTATCAAAAATTCGTCTTGGCCAAAGTTTCACTTCATTGATCCATACTTCGAAAGAAGCGTCATGCAAAATCGTGGAATTGTTCTCAAATAATTGGTTGCAGGCTTCTTCATCTAGGGTTGAAATTTTTGATGGAAAAAGACATCTAAAATTCGATAATATTCCACACTGCCCGACACTGCTTTAAAACTACTTATCCTATAAAAAAACGTTACATCAATTGAGTTACTTTTCAATATAGTTGCCATGTTTAATTTAAACTTTGATAGGGAAGCCTTAATGATGAAGAATTATAATAAATCATAATAAATATAATTTTGCTTCATGGAAACTTTTCTAAATCAGACAGTTCTGTGGACTTCAAAAGTATAGCTCAAAACCCTCCGGGGAGGGGGGTTTGAACCCCAAACTCTCCCGTCCGCACGGGCCTGCCAAAAAGTGAGTTTTTCGGGGTGCATTAGAAGCTCTTGAACTGCCTCTGGCTATACTTCTGCCCAAATTCGGTTAGTAAACAATTTTTCGAAAAAAAATTATCTTCATCCATGATTTCTAAGGCCAAAAATCCTTCTTTTGGCTTTAGATCAAAATCCTTACCTAATATTTTCCACGTGGTCATATACAACAGCCCCAATTGCTGCGATGGTGACAGTTGGTGACATATCCCGATCTTCATTAACTCTCGCGGATACAGCAGAGCAGAGTCCAACAGAGTTAATCTGGTGTTAAATTTACTCATAATGGCTTGAAAAGCCTGTTTTGTGGGTCGCTTATGAGGACTACAAATTTTTATCGTAATTTTCAATAATTTACAAACTTTGTTCGGGCGTAATGATGAAATGACAAGTCGAACTGAGCAATTTTATTTTTGACACATGCCGCAAATTACGCGTGAACTGGTTAAAATAATAACTTCAAAAACTAAAAATCTAAAAAAACCACCCTTTATCAACCGAATACCTTCAACTTTTCAACATCTCTGACCACGACTTGACAACCCACAACACTCATTTTTGTCTCTAATGCAATGTAGCAACGAACATAATCTTCCAAATCCAGCTATACTTCTGAAACTCCCCTCTTATTGTCATGTTCTAATCGCAAAAATATTGTCGATTATGTTGCGACAAGTGAATTTTTTTGCAACCTATTGTAAATCATTATTTTATTTATACAAAACCGAGCATACTTTGCTCAGGGTGGAGGGTTCAATGCTGCTGGGTAGATGCGTATAAGTGTTGCCTGTAATTGTTGTTCTCGGCAACAACTTGGGAGAGGACAAGGAAATGAGGAATCACAATTGGGGTGGGTGAGTTTCAAGTGCTGCAAGCATACTTACAAGCAATCTAGGCAAACGAATAGAACAATTCAAGGGGAATGGTGGGCTAAAAAAAAAACAAGTAATAAAAGTTAATGTTTCCATTACTGGTCTCGGAGATGTCATTAGTTTACAGTTGCCTGATTCCGTCAAATAGCACTTGATGAATTGTGCTGCCAATAAAACCATTGGTGCTAGTGATAATGAAGATATCTTCTTTGGCGCTCATAATGTGCACATATGTGCAAGATTGTATTAGTTGGGTTTGCATGGAAATTTCCTTGGAGAAGGCACAAAAGTTCTTGCAACTCTGACAACACTTAAGAAACTCGCGTGCCAATATTTTAAGCCTCATTAAAATAAACTCAAGACACATAAAAATAATAAGCAACACACAAAAAAAAAAATAAACCGAAAAATAACACACCTTCTCGCTGTTGTTGATAATTTTTCTTTTTGGCTTTGTTTGCTTTTGTTGCTTTTTGCCATCATATGACAATGTCATAAAAATTTATATTAACCATATTTCAGTGGCACAGCGGGTTGCCATTGTTGCCATGTTAACGCTTATTTTTGTTTACATTCTTAACCTTTCTATTTTGTTTTCTTTTGTTCTGTATCTTATTGTATAGAAGCGTTCAGAAGACCTGAAGATCTTCTACACTTCAGGCTGTTCTGGACTGCTTTATTTTCTGATTTTCTTGTTCTTTTTGCGCTGTTCTTTTTTCTCCGACATGGTTTACCAACAAGTTTTATCCATGAATATGGATGGATCCTCTCATTGTATAGGGAAGAAGAATTGAAAGAACCCTTTTTGCTTAAGATACAATCGCGTTTCGCGGTATTTTTACGCATCGTAAGTTCTTTTCAGTGGTTTTTGATTTCATTCAAAAGAATTGCTTCTTGGGGTTCTTCTGTACAAGTCTTTGTTATTAGCGGTTGATTGAAAAAAAAAACTTTGCGGCTTCAAGAGTTAAGACCTTTGTGTCTTTAAAATTTGTTTGTTTTGCTGGCACCTGCATAGAAGGGCTTGATTTTTCAATTGCACCACTTTTAGATTCAATTATTGTGCACCATTTAAACTTTTATCTCTGATGCTACATCCAAGTTTGAGTATGATGTGTAGCTAGTCACTAAACTCTGGAAAAAATTAATAAAATAAAATAAAATTAAACTCTGATGATGAGTACTTCACTGTTTCTATATTTATACAGAGAGTATAGTTTGAGTTCAACCAAACACAGAGTTGTATCGGCAGAATTGAGTTTTGTGTGACATTTCTTTGTTTACTTATATGCTCTTCTCATATTTTCTGCACATTCACCACCGGGACATCAATTCCACTTGTGTACAAGGCTGCAGTTGTCTTTACGTACATACGCGAGTTCTTCCTTGCTCTGCGCAAATCGAAATTTTTGTCTATCCATATTGATATGAAGACCTCATCTTCTACACTTGCCTAAGTTCTTTTCTTCGCTTTTTTGTTCATTTCTTGCAAATAATGAATTGCATAATTTTAGAAACAGCTGTTTTTGACATTCTTCAGCACACAATCGTTTAATACTCTGAACGTACCTTGTCATCTGAAAGGATGCATTTGAACGTACCTTTCCATCCGAACACTGGTATACTTACAGGCATTTCTCAAATTGAGTTTTGATAAACTCAGAAAACAAATTGAGTTTAGTTGAGTTTCATTCTGCAAAATTGTACTTCAAACTCAAGAGTTTATTTTGAGTTCAATGGCAAAACTCAATTTTGTACTGGAAATTAAAATTAAACTCTCTGTGTGAACTTTACTGTGGGTTTTTGAAAAATTTTTCCACTGCTGAAATATTGGAATAATCAAATTCTAAAGTTATGTCTTACTGCTTTGAGTCAAGAAAGTTCTTAAGGGGGCATATAGGTTACAAATTTAAAAAGAAAAATTGTTCGGGTATTTTTTTTCATAGAAGGAAAAAGATATCGTTTTCCAATTTTGCACATATATTTATTAACATTTTAAGAATACAAAAAATTTTTTCAGAATATTTGAAGCGGTTTTGAAGTTATTTGAGTTTTTTTAAAAAAATGCCAAAAAATTACCGGTGTGCAGGATATTACCAGTCTGGAACATCTGGGGGGGAAAAAAACCAAATTAATTCTTGTTTAAGTGGCTATCGCCTGAATCCACAAAAAAAAAAAACAAAATGGCGACTGATTTTTTAACCTCGAAAATCGACTTTTTTTCAAATGGCCGCCATTTTGTTTTTTTTCGGCAGAAAAAAATTATCCTTATTCAGGCGATAGCCACGTAAACAGTTTTCGTAGAAAGTTTTCGTCAAGATCAGAATATCAATACAATTAACGCAAAACTGTCGTACTTAAAAGTGGTTGTAACCAGTATCTGGTCAATAACGCTAAAAAGGGGATATTTCTGTGCCGGGTATCAAGCACCCAAGCGAGTGTAGATATTCCAAAAAAACGAAATTGAGAGCAGGTTTGGCTCTCTGATCTGAAAAACACAAGAATTCATGAAAGAAGAAAGCGGTGGCTCGACAAAACATTAGTGAAATGTCCCCTCCGAAAAGTGTCCGAAATACGAATTCCCTTTATTCCTGGACGCTTAAATATAAATAGAAGCTCAGAGCTACCGTTAATTCATATTTCCTCTTCTTTATATGATTTAAGAATGTCATTTCTGCCCCTGAGCATCACCCATTGCAAACTGAGTTTTTTTTTTTCACTAATTTAAGTGTGTCCATTAAATAAAGTAATTTAAAAAAACAAAAAATAAAATTAAATTTGGCGCCCACAAAATACGAGTAATAATGGCGCGTGCGCCTATCAACTTTATGCTACTCTCTGAGCATAATCTGAGTATCTCTGAAAAATAACTGATAAGCACGTTAGAACTTGAATACTTGTAAAATGGTGGCGTCCTTTTTGCCTCCTGTGAGCAGTGCATATCTGAAAGTTTCGAAAAATTTTCGAGAAAAGAAAGAATTATAGGACGTGCTAGGGAGAGATCAACGTACGATCTTACTTCAACGTATTCCGACTTCAGGTAATCGGATAAACTTTTTCATTAACTCATGTGAACAAACAGCGAGGAAAATTGACACGTGGCGCAAACGAAGCTAATAAAACTCGATAAATTGAAGAAAGCCAATAGGATAGTAAAAGTAGTGCCATACCATTTGATGTTTGTGACCTTAAATACCGAGCTCGTGACCCTCAGACCCCAATCAATGAAACGGCTTGAATACAGAAATCGTTCCTTTTGAGAAGATGTATCTTTTATCATTAAGAAGTTATCATAATGTCAATGATAAGTTTTAAATAATGATATCATAAAATAATCAAAATAAAAGTGTCCCCTCCGTAATACCCAAAAATCGTGAAAGTCGACCCGGTACCTCGAAAAATCCAATTCCACACGCAAAGAAATTTTTCGTTTACCGCAACTGAAAAATTCACCAATTACATTTCGTTTGCGAGTTGTATTTACCGCAAACGAATATTCAGTTGTCATCAATTTAAATATATATCTTATCAGGCCCGTAGCCAGGATTTACCTAAGGGGGGGGTTTGGATTAAAAAAAAGTATCGATAGTTTTTGATATCGATAAATGAAAAAGGTATTTTTTATATAATTACCAGAAAGATGGGACAAATCAGTGGCTAGAAATAGACAATACTTTGCAAAATGAATTTATAACAAATTTTTCACAATAAAGCGACAAACTTGAAAAAAAAACACTTTAAAAGTTTTTTGTACACCAAATACATAATACAAAAATTAATATACTACTATTTTTGTTTATTTTATATATTTATACTAGAGGACCTGGAAAACTTCGTCCCGCCCTAAATTCGAGCAATCACGATTCCACCCGAAATTAATTTTTTATCGAACATTCATGATCAATAACAAATGGTGCCAATCGAATTTCAATTATTGATTGAATAAAACACTCCAATATCCCATATTAACACGGAATGTAATAGACTGCTATTATTCGAATTCAAAAGATTGTGCTGTCATATAATTTTATTGCGCATTCTATTAGAAAATTTTTTTAGTACATTTCAATTTGAATAAAAATAGTCAGTTTTGAAGCCATGCGGTGGTCCAAGGATCGATCCTCACAATGGGCAATCAAATAATTTTTTTTTAAAGTTTTTTTTATTTATTGAAATGACAGCTTTTGTGATTTTTGGAGTAAAAAATGAATGCGTTGGAGCTTTCTTCAAATATGGTTTATTAAGTGCTTAAATTGAATTTATCAACGAAAAGAAATTGGATGAAATATATTAAAAAAAAGGAGTTATTTTCATCGAAAGTAGGAAATACGAATTTCTGATAGTTTTTTGTTATTCTAAGGAAATGATGTTATTAAAAAAAGACGCTGTACTAAAATGTTGTGCAATTCTGAAGATATGTGAAGGCTTTTGGTGTTACAATAAGAGAATTTTCTTTTGATTATTTAGACAAACAGTTTCGCTAATAAAGTACGCTAGTAGGATAATTTGCGATTCTTGTAAAGGGGCGGAAGAAGAGGCGTGGTCAAAACAAAGTACGCTGTAACCTTATCTAGGATTCAAGTAAAGTGTGTGCAAAATTTGAGTTAAATCCGTTCAGCCGTTAAGATTTGTTGGCTATTTAAAGTTGTCTGATGTGGCAATTCCCATACAAAATTACCAATTTCGATTTTTTCGATTTTTCCGCTGTTCCTTCGAGTTTTTTGTAATTTTCTTTTTTTCTACAATACAAACAATACAAAAAAAGAATTATTAAAATCGACCAAGCCGTTTCTGAGCCTTAGCAAGACTAACGCACACGTATTTAATTTTTATATATAAGAAGATTAAGTCTTCTTATTTTATTTTTTTTTTTTTTTGTTAATTCTAATAACACAGCGTCCGCTGTGACACTGCAATATATGCTTAAGGATGCACACCCATTTAACATAAAAAACGTGTGTTCTATAATTTCAAAACTGTCGTTTTTTGAGCTCAATGTGTTCCGGCTATATAGTATATCGTTGCACTGTCATTTTGGAATACAGAAAGACGCTAAAAAAATAAAATTTTCAAGACAAACTTCTAAAATGACGATAATTAAGCATCTTATATTATTATTTTAATAATTTACTTGCAAACTTATATCGGTTCAAAATTCTATATAAAAATAACCACGATTAGAATAACGACATTTTCTTGTATTTACTGACTTTTGTAAAGGCCACAATGAAAAGGTTAGAAAATTTTATTTAAAAAGTTTTTATTATCATTCGGTAAAATTACCAAGAGGTTGTGATCCAATTTGGAGTAAACCAACCAATGCCAACGGTTCAACGAAGAATGCTTAAATCAGAGTTTGCGAGAACCGCTGGCAGGAAAATTAAAATTTGGGGAGGCACATAAATGCTTTGAAAACTTTCAAGGTGGTTCGAATCGGAAATATTGCTCATCAACTTGGAAATATCGTTATTTGGACATTGATATACTCTCGAAGTCGAAGGCAGTTCCGATGAATCAAATGATATTTATGGAACAATTTCTACAATCATACACACAAACTTAGAGTTAAAAACATTAAAAGTAAAATATTAATACCACAACTTGTACTACCGCTTTCCACATAGCTGTCAACATTAAAGCTTTCTTCAACTGCAGGTTACAAAGGAAGTTCTGAAGACTTTTCAGATTCCAAAGTTTCTTGAACGTTTTCTGCAATACAGATGAAATATAATATTATTCGGATTTTTTCGATTCCGCATCAAGCAAAAAGTTAATCCATTAATATTCAATCAATGCAAACACGCTAAAAAAAAAAAACACAGCTTTTAAACATTCAGAAATATTCGGCAACTTTTTAACACATTTCCGCATTGATAAAGGAAAAAAAAGTCATTTAAATCAAGCACTTACTTTCCAACGTTCTAGACTTTTTTTACTTCTGGTTTCTGCAGCCAATTAAGTAGAATCATTTTTGTAGTTTTGGCACAGTAAAATTAACAATAGAAACTCTTAAACTTATCTATAAAAACTCAATCAAAATTTCACCACTTTCACGTAACACCTGTTAACGCAGTAAATTCTTAAATGCTGGTGGTAGACAAAGTTCAATTGAATGTATCGAACTTTTTTCGATACTTAAGCATGTTGATGTTTTCGCTGTTGCTGTTTACACTTGCAGTTTGCATTGTGAGAGAAAAAAGACGCACGTGCAGCAAGTATTCGCAAATTGGCAAAGTTATATTAATGCTAATATATTATTTTTTTATACTTTTTGGACCATAAGGGGGGGGTTTTAACCCTAAAAACCCCCCCCTTGTCTACGGGCCTGTATCTTATATATATACCGCAAGCTGTTTTGGACATTATTATTTATTATATTAGTTATCTTGCTCCTTATGTCCGAAGGTCTTCTTATGGATTGCACTCATCGCACCTCTGTTGCTATCTCCGTCCGCGTATTAAGCGAATAATCAATTTGCTTATATAGCAACGATTTGTCCAAAAAGTAACTCTGAACTATAATCGTTGTGTGTATACAACGAAGGGAAAAACAAAGTTTTCAGTTGGGAAAAACTAATTTTTTAATTGCTGCAATTTAAAAATTACTCGCGTTTATGACAAACGAAATTTATTTCCTGCAACTAAATGACGCGTTTCTCGCAACTGACTATTATTATGACAACTGTTGAAACGTTTGCAAATAACGATTTCAAGCACTACAAACAAAGTTCGTTTGTGGCAAACTGACGATAAACGTTTTTTTTCTTTGCGTGCAGTGAAGCCTTTGTAGGAAATAGTTCTTTTTATTAAGGTTCTTTGTAACCAATAAAAAACTTGAAATTGTCATTTGCAGCGGCTTTTATTTTTAAAAATTTTCTGAGCAGAATATTCCATTTTTGCCGTTATTGCCCATTTATAAAAATATTAGTTCTATAACGGCAAAAAAAAAAAACTACTTATATCCAAAAGAAGTTGGGTGTATCGTATACATACCCGTAGATTTTGGCGTATTTTTATCCTTTCTCTTACTCTTATCCCTATCCTATCATTTGTTCCCAAACTTGTCCTCATCCTTATCCTCATACTTATATTTGCCCTAATAATTTTCCTACTTCTTGCCCAAACTCTTGTTTTAATCCATGTCCAAAGTTTTAATTTGAATTCCTCGTTTGAATCCCTTTTCTAATAGGTGTTCCACTTATTTTCCCAATTTTTGTCCTAAATCTTTTCTTTAATATTTTTAAATCCTTGTTCATTTCCTTGTCCCATTTTTTGTCCTTATCCTTTTTCCAATCTTTTCGAAAAATTATTTTAGGTGTGTCTTTGTCCTAACCCTTGTTACAATCCTTATCATAGTTATTTATCCAATCCTTGCCATTAGTTTTAATTTTTATTTTTATTTTTATAATGTCAGCTTTACTGTCGTTCCATAAAATTTACCGTAGCGTCCATAGTTACCTAGTTTTTACTCCATGTAACGTTTTTTCATTTTTGTTGCAGTTTTACTGCATTTAGCGGCTATGGCAGATTTTTGTTATGATTTTTTTTATTTTTTTATCATGCGACCGTAAACCTTGTTTAAAAAAAATGTACCGTAGTACCTGCATTGGGCAAATAATATAATTCCATGCAACAACATTGCATTTTCTCCACGACCTGACGACGTTATAATTTACTTTTTTTTTGTCGTAAGGTCAAGTTTAAATTCTTCATTTCTATTTCGTTAAATATACCGTACCGCATATACTCACCGTGCAATAATTTTATGCAACGCCGGCGCCACTAATGGGCTAGGTCTTTTTACAGAAAATCTGGCACCCATACAAGTAAAATTTTCGATATAGAATAGCTATGGGAGTAAAAGTTACAGAAGATTGAAACTCAGAATGGAATTACGACTTGGTGATTTCCTTCTACGAAAAAACTGGGACCGGGCGTAGGACAAAAAGGTGTGCCTCCGCCCATACAAGCAACTTTTTTGACACAGAATAGGTTTGGAAATAAGAGTCACTGAACACTGAAAATAAGAATGGACTAATATAGTTGCCGGGGGTATAGTAACGCACTGGGTGCCCCTAATATTATTTAAAAATAAATAAAGGAAACGCAAAATGGTTGAAATCCCAATGGAAGCACTTCCCAGGACAAGTGGGGATATTTTATAAGACAGGTCTGAAATAAGGTAATTTCTGTAAATATGTTGTGAGAAGAATCCAAATCTGAGATCAGAATTGAATTGAAGCCAAAAAACGGTTTTTTGGGCTAATTTTAAGGTTATGTACAGGCCGCAGAAAGTTGTTTATTAACTCTTCTCTGTCAACTCTTTAATATATACATTAGACTGCCTCAAAAAAATAAATTTCGCCGCACAGCAGCTAATCTAAAGCATAATTGAAAGAAAGTTTCGTAAAAACCACCGAACTGAGGTCCGGTGGGTTTGTACTATAAGGGGTTAACTGCGGTAAATGAGTCCTAGGAATAAAAATAGGTCTCTCTGAGACAAAAATATAAGCATATCAATAAGATCGGACTGGAAATACCGAAGTTATAAAGAAATATGTGTTCGGTCAAAATATAAATTAAAAAATTTTTCTGAAAAGCCCTGCAAACATGCTTTGGAAAAGATGATGTACGGTACATTCTGTATAAAAAAAAAAACCAAAGATATAACGAAAAAATGAAAAATTACCCTACGTTTTGAAAGAAAAACTTAAAAATATTTTCTTTTTAATTATTCTATAGGAAAAATCGGTAAATTTCTTTTGTAAAAGTTGTGTGATTTACCTTAAAGTTGGTACCTTAAGTTTAAGTTAGTACCTTAAGATGGTAAAAACTGAGATCTTGTGGGTAAGTACTACTAGGGGTCGTTTGAGGTCAATGAGCTAAACAGAAGAAAAAGAGGTCTCTTAGAGAATAAATGTATCAACACATCATTCTTAAAGAACGGACGGTGAATTCCGTAGCTAGAAAGAAAAATGTAAATGGGCGACCCCTACGTTCGGTAAAAAAAATATTTTTGGTCAAAAAATTTTTTTTTTGGTCAAACAATTTTTTTTTAATTTTTTTCTTTTCATTTTATTTATTTTATTTATTTATAGCAATAATAAGTACAATAAGAACTAGGTTCCTTTAAAGTTCGAAATAAGTAATATTATAACAACATATTTTCTTGCCAATATGATTCGGATCAGAACGTTTTCGGTGAATATTTTATAAAAATAATATGATATGACAAACAATTTTAAAATTTTCCCAGCGTTTTGAAAAAAAAAATTAAAAATAATTTTTAAGTATTAAGTATTAAGTATTTAAATAAATATTTTGAGTGGAAATAGCGCAAAATTTCTTTAGTAAAAGTTTAATGATTTTTTGCGGGCTTTCTATTTCTGAAACCAAAATGGTACCTTAAGATGGTAGAAACTGAGGTTCGGTCGGTCAGTACTATTAGGGGTTAACTGAGGTCGATGAGTCCTAGAAACCAAAAATAGGTCTCTCTGAACAAAAACCTAAACATATCATTCTTTAAGATCGAACAGTAAATACCGAAGTTATAAAGAAATATGTCGATGCGCGACCCCTACGTTCGGTCAAAAAAAAAGAAAAATTATTTTTTGAAACTTTCTCTCAATAATGCTTCAGATAAGCTGGTGTGCGGTGAAATTTTTTTTCTTTTTGCCTATAAGGCGAGACGGTCTAATATACATATTTACTTTTACCTTCTTTTGCATTCTTTGCATCATAATTATCTTCTTTGTAATGATATGACCCTTTTAAAATGAGGTGAATATTTTCAAATCCATGTCGTACGGTAGCCATGTAAAAAATGAATTTATCTAATGATTTTAAAGTAGCCATAATTTTGTAAGAAAAAACATAAACGTGACCATTCGAATATTGATTTTGAAGGTTAAGGTAAGTGTAGGTACTACTGAATGATACAGTTGGCAGAAAAGATTTAACAAATAGTTGTGCGTTCTGTAAGTAACTTCAAAAGTAATCCAAAAAGCCAGTTTCGGGCTTTTAATCAATACCTCAAAATCATGATGTGATGGAAAAACCAGAGTTTAAATTAAGAGCCCTCATACCCTCCCTAACCAGCTATAAAATTTGAGAAAGAAAACGTTTTTAACTTGTAGGCCTGTAAAATAACTCATTTCTGCTTAGGGCTCGTTCATACGTTACGTTACCGATTTGGGGGGGGGTCTATTTTGAAAAGTACTACGATAAGTAATGGAGGGGTTGAAATGCACTAAGAAAAAGTAATGGAGGGGGAGTGGGGGTAAAAAAAAACAAAAACTTTGTTCTTCGGTCCTCCCAGTCACGTTTTATGGGAACCTTGCGAAGATTTTCGGGATTATAGTCGCAGTATTTTCCCAATACCATAGTTTTTGTTCGACCTCGAAAGTTTAAAATCCATTAAGATTGTTATGGATTCCTGATCTTGACTGTTACTTTGTTTAGGTTTTGCACATCGAGCAATAAGCACATTTAGGTTTGCAGATAGTGTAAAGTTCTCTCAAAAAGAACAAAATTGTTCTCTCCTCGATGATGATTATTGTTGTTACTAAGGCCTGTACTTAAGATTTTTTAAAAATGCATATAAAGGACATATTGAGTAGCAGGTGGTTGATTAATTTATTTGTGGGGAGATGTTGTGGCAGACGTTGCGCTGCTTTTCAGCAGGTGTTCTGGCAGGAGCTGTGGTAGGTGTTGTGCTGGTATTCCACTTTTATGTGCCTCTTCCTGATAATTAAGATTTTATTCATCATTTATATTTATTTCGTAGTTAACATTAACTCATATCTTAACATATTTATCTACAGGCTTTCATGTGGAGACATGAAAAAATCTTCAACTTGAGGTCTTCAAATGGGTTAGTTATGGTTAATAACTGATGAAAACCCACATAACTCTGCTAATTAGTACGTTTATCTAAATATTTGTTATGTCTTGCAAGTAAAACCTAGCTAAAGCACATCGCTATACTATGTAAGACTGGTAAGCCAACGGGGCAGAGCTCTATCTATCAGCTCTATGCAATAGTCACAGCGAAACAGCGTCACAGCGTCACATCGTCATCTTCGCATAATTTACACACTTTATAAACCAAGATTGTCAAAGTTTCCCATCGTTAAGTGTTTATTTTGATCGTCATCATGGCGATGGCGCATCAGTGATAACGAGCGAAACTCCACGCTGTTGAACGGAGAGATATGAAATTGAATACTATGGACCGAAATGCAGCTAATTAAGTAACGTTGTGAGACTTGATTCCAGTGCAATGTGCATGCCTAGAAATAAATGTCTCATGCACGTGCGTGTGTGTGTGTGTGTGTCTCTGCGATTAAAATCAAGAAATATGCAAATTTTTTAACGCTACTCTAGCAACTATATAGCTGACGCTGATATCATGTTGACATCAACTGGACATCAGTTTATTTTGTTGTTCTCGTGCTCGTTAAAATCTAGCAGTTACCATAATATTCTGGTCGTTCAATATTGTTTCTGTGTTCGTTGGTGCATGATGATGTTCTGGATTTCTTGATCGTCTCTTGATCGTTGTCACGATTGAACGATGATCAATAAAACGCTTCAAAAGATTGTGTAGTCTTAACGCTTGTAAGCGTCGCGCGATTTGAACATGATCGTTTTTAATTTGCTAATCGCATCAAGTGATCATTAGAAGTAGCTTTATGGATGTAAGCCTGTTTTTCCCGTGGACAAATAATTGGATGATATATTCTGATAAATAGGCTATAAAATGCAACAAAATAGTGAGCAGCGCAAAGCAAAACTTATGTAGTTATGCGAGAATGAATTCGAGTTGTAATATTTTTTCATCCATCTAAGTCACAACTATAATTTGACTACGATTAAAACCCGTTGTTTATGCTCCATAAAAATTATAAATAACAGAAAATACTCAAAGAAGATTTAATTAATGATTACCTGGTCAATTTTTAACCCCATAAATATGCCAACACACATACATAACTGGTCTAGAAAATGGCAATTTAAGCATCAAGTTATCAACGACTACACTTAAAGCTATTAGCAGACACTTTAAAGTCATAAAAATGAGCTCACAGTTTTATTTTATTTCAATTGGTTGCATTTATTGCATGCAACAAAACAATTTCCATTTATATGGCGTTGATAAAATAAAGTTTGTTGGTAGGTGTTAAGCTCAAAAGGGACGAACGTGTAGCTGCATGTTTGTGGGTAGTTATCTTGAATAATGTTCATTTTAAATTTAACGATTATTGGCTGTATGCCTGCAGAAGAAATATTTTATAATAAAAGCAAAATCAACAACACAGAAGCAGAGCAAACGAAAGACTTAAGACACGAACTTGATACAGTTCTTCGATTGCATTGAAATACTTTAAAAAAATACTTAAAATATTCACTATTGATTAAATTTAATGCTTGAATACTGTTAGTGTTAATCTTTTCATCACCTTTTGTTGACCGCTGCTGCTGCTGTTGCTGCAGCTTATCGTTGAGTTCCAAACGGACAACTCTAACTTATTGCCGTTAATAGCAAATGCATGTTTATAGCCCGCTTATCGGCCATAACTAAGCTTGCATAAAAATTTAGCACATCATGTCGCGCTTTTATTGCCAATGCTTAATGCAATTCTCTCTTGAAATTGCTCCATTTTGTGAGTCATTTACACTCCATTAATGGTCATCATTGCCATTCTGTGCATCCGCCGCTTCTTGCTTGGTACTCAAGCGCTCGCTGCTACAAGCCACTTGCTGTCTCAGCTACATAATATTTGCTTATCATATTAATGGTCAATATATCGTGCATTCAGCGAGTTAAAATTGCATTAAAGAAATGCATTTAATGTCATAACTTAGTTTAATGCGTGTGCGCGTCAGTGTTCAGTACTATGCTCGATAACAGGTGTCAGGATAATATTTGCAAAATAACTTGAATGTGTTGCTTTAAGTGGGATTTTTTATTTCTTGTATAAGCATTAAGGAGAGTCATTAAAATATTACGGAAATTGTAAAAGTATCTTTATAGGGTGTATCAGCAAGAGTTGTAAGTTTTGAATAAAACGAACAATTGTAAGTCACTTTAGTTTTTATTGGATTATAAAGTAGACACATCTAGATTGTTTGGGAGCACAATATCTCTATTTAAATTGTCAAGCGACGAGCTGATAAATGATACACCTTTGCACCCATACAGCTTTTGTTGAGACATCTTAAAAAACAAAAGTGTCTTTTTAAAACTCAAATAAAATTAGCAAAATTAAATTTATTCTGGTAAAATATGGCTTTATTAGACGGCACAAATATTGTTATTATTTATGAAACACGATACTATTTTTGTGGCTGGTTTCATAGAAGCGCATCCTGTTAACGCAATTTTCTAAGACCTCGTTGACGGATTCTGGTTCTATCTGGTAAATTAGCGGGGTGTTATATACCCAGAACTTTTTTTTCAAAAATTAGTATTTTTGAGAACTTTGCATTTTCTTAAAGCTTCAAGTCTCAAGAATATGTGGTTTAAATTTCAAGTCGATATCTCAAAAAATAACAAAGTTATAGCCTAGTGAGTGAACCGCCTTCGAGAGCGCGCCGCACAGTGGTTTAATCCCATACAAAGTTTGGAAAAAAATAGAAGGAGTCGTCGTAGAGCAATAAAATTTGGTACATAAGTTAAAATTACCTCTATTAGAAGTTGTTAAAAAAAATTTTTTAAATCCGCCCAAAAACACGCCTACCTCTCATATAACACAACATTTTAAAAAGCTATATTTTTTTCGTATTGAAGTTATATCAAAACAACTCACTCAAGGATCTGAAATATATATATGTAGATTAAAAAAAAAAAATTGCCACTCCCACCTCCCATACTTTTTATACGATATTTGCATAGCATTAAGATGGAGTAGTCGTATACCAATAAAATTTGGTATATACATAAGTTGAAATGAACTATATAAGAGCACTTACAAAAAATTTTGCAAATCCGCCTACAAACACGCCTACCTCCCATATATAACAAAAAATTAAAACGATATTTTTCTTTTTATTGAAGCTATATCAAAACTTTAGAAGAATCTAAAATATATGTGTATATTTAAAAATAAATTACCACGGCCACCTCCCACACAAAATTAGCATATCATCTAAAACTCAGGAACGACTCGTCGTAGATCGATTAAATTTTGTATATAAGTTGCAATTAGCCCTATTCAAGCACAACTACCTGGTTCAATATCTGGCGAGTACACAATTTTTTATAAATTTTTTTAACTAAAGAAATAAATTTTTTTTTATTATATAACATTTAGGAATTTCCTTTATAATTAAAATAAGAAAAAAAGAAAAAAACAAAAATATTACATATTCTTTATGACAATGTGTGCAGAACGCATGGGTATAAATATGCATTCACTCTTTTGTTCCTTAAACCTGCAGGTTAGCAGCTACCCAGCAGGAAACCGAGCGCTTCATTAGCGCATTTGAAGCGCTCCTAAAAAGCAGTAGAGCGCTTTGTTCTCCTTGTAAATAAAAGCCTTTTTTAACATTGGCATGTCATCAGATGTAGGCACTTCGCTCTCATTATAGTTAATAACAAAACATAGCGAGATCTGAGCACTTGGACTTAAAACAAAGCGAAAAATTTTATTTTTTGTCACAGGCGGGGATTGAACTCGGACTGCTGGTATTACAGTCAAATGTCTTAACGCTCTGCTATTTCCTTGCTTGGTTTCTAGTGAACAAAATGTATATAAAAATATGAGCTCCACAACTCTGAACTCTGAAAAGTGCATCCTTAAGCGCATCAAAAATGCGCTGTTTCTAGGAGCGCATTTTATTTTTCCGCTGGGTATGTCATTAAAAAAATGTATTTTAGATGCATCACAATATTGTATGTAAAAAGATTTAAGTGAGTACATGCAATTATGTCGGAGCAGTTCCTACCGGAATCCGGCTTAAAATCATGGCTGTTTTTGAGAAGAAAAATTTTGCCGACATTCACTGCTCGTCCACAAAAATTGAGAAGACTTATCTTAGATTTTTTTTTTAAATATGTTATTGAAACATTTCTAAACTTAAATTAAAAAAAATAAGAACCAAAATTACAACATGAAAAAAATGATTTAATTCCAGTTTGAAACCACTGTGCGTCGTGCTGGCCCTTATTTTCAAACGTGTTTTTTTCGAAACTATGTTTTCAAAGTCGGTGATCAAGATTTATATAATGATTGCCATACGCTCTGAGCTCACATCAAAATGTTTTCTAAATGTTTTCTAAAATGTTTTCAAAATGGGATATACAATTCATTTCTGTTGTGAATTTTTGAAATTTTAAAATGTCAATGACCTTTTCCGTTTTTTTGATTGATTTTTTATTTCTATGTATGTATGTATCAAATAATTTTGCATTTAAGCTAAACAAATAAATGTACAGACAAGATAATGTCCAGATAATATCAAGATATCATCCAGTTCTAAGCTACAATTTAAGTTACAAAACTCTAGCTCATCGGGAAGTTGGTTAAAAATGGATTCCAAGATTTGTATGGTACAGACAAATGAAGTGTAGCTAATAAAAACGTGTTAAAATGAATTCTACTAAAGAATAAAGTTTTACTCAATAAGACCAAGGACTTATGGTACAGTCTAGTATGAGAGAAAGATATGCACAGGTTGTCTTCTTTTGTTGGTGCAAACTATATTGAAATCGGCCAATTAGGTCAAGGATTGCAAAATAGGAAAAATTGCGAAACTAAATTTGACAATTTCTTAAAAATCGGTCCGTCAATTATGAATATATTTCGTCATCAAGTAGTCAAATCACTGAGAGAAAACAAATAGTGTTTCAGATTTTAGGGTTAATTTTAGCATTTTGATGATCATAAGGTTTATCTCGAATTCAAACAACACAGCAATCCGTCTAGAAGTCACTTCCTAATGGAAGGGAGGTACAATAGGACACTCTAACATTAGGAAACTTTTTCCTCCAATACCTAAGACCGTAGACCGTAGACACGCAAAAACTTCTTTTCTACAAAAAGTTTAATGCATCAATTCCCTCCAGAAATAAATGGGAACTTGGAAGTTTTCCAACAAACAATGCCACTGAAATCTACACAGATGGAAACAAAATTAGATGGCAAAGTAGAGGGAGGAGTCTACTCTGAATCGCTAAACATCAACTTTGCCTTTAGGCTCCCCGACCACTGCAGTGTCTGCCAAGCGAAAGTTACTGCGATACACGAAGTCGTTACTTGGCTTCAGATGAATGATATATCAACTAGAGATATTTTTATTCTATCTGATAGTCAAGCCGCTTTGAAAGCCCTGGAACCTGTTGTAACAACATCTAAAACAGTCCTAAGCTGCCGCAGATCTCTAAATGAGATGGCAGAGTAGCTCAATATATTTCTATGTTGGATCATCAGACATAGAGACTTCCTAGGAAAATGCAAAGCAGATATACTCGATCGTAACGGTACTACTACACTATAACGGTACGACGAACTCGCTCGTAACGGAACCCCTATTGACAGATAAGGAACAAATTGGAATACTTCACGCCACATGTAAATTACGCACAAATGAACTATCCCTTGAAAGTACCAACATTAGGTGGTCTACGGGTAGCACATGCCATACGGCGCGTCAAGTTTGGCCAACCTTGAACTTTAAACACTCAAAGGAACTAATTTCCCTTAGAAGGGACCAAATAAATATTGTCATAGGCGATCTAACAGAACACTGCCTAATTGGAAACCATGCCTGAACACTAAAAATCCTCCATAACGACTTCTCCAGAAGCTGCAGAGACGAGAAGGAGGTAGAATCCACAACACATCTTCTCTGCACATGCCCAGCGCTGGCCAGAAAACGCCACCTTTTCCTAGGTAATTGGTTCCACAGTGACCTAGACGAGCTCTCAAAATCTTCGGTCTACCGAATTTTCCACTTTATAATTAGCTCCAACTGGTTCAGATAGAGTGAAGAATAACCAACCCCTGGTACCACAACAGGCCTAATTGGCCCAAGTGTTTCTTATAAGAAAAAAACAAGCTAGTCACAAATTGTAACCACTCCAAACAAAAGAGTTAAGCAACGAACTTGAATTTCGGCGCAAGCCTTATTGAAATTAATTTACTTTTTGTACAAATGCCAAACAATACATAATTAATTATTTAATACAGTTATTATTTATTCAAAACATTTTGTAATTATAATATTACATTAATACTTAATTTAAATGTTGCCAATTTTATCACAATTTATGAGCTAACTTCATATATCAAGCACTTTTGTGGAAACACAAACACCTTAAATGCACCAATTAAGAGAGAACAAAACAAAAAAAATCTTTTAATAAATTCCAAAATAAATATCAAAATAAAATTGTCTTTTTTTCGGTTATCTTTAACAGCACGCTGCTTAATAGCTCTGCGAAGCTGTGCTCTGTGTGGGAATAAATTAAGCAAAATCACAGCGTCTCAAACCTAATGAAATGGCAAATAAAACAAAGAGAAAAAGAATTTGTAAATTTTTATAATACTTGTTTGAGTCATTAAAAACTGTTGGTCGTTGGCCACGCATGCGTAAACGTAGATCGCGGACGCGCACAACGGGGTGGACTTAATATAGCGACAGCGCAGCAACGGGGGAAGGAACGGAGGCTGAAGATGTATGCAAAATTTGCATGTGAACGTGAGTAAGAATTCAGTCAGTCAGGCTGACTGGGTTGCCAAGCTACTGCAACAGTTTTATAAAAATTTAATATGAGACAACGACGCTTGTTGGCTGCCAAATAACTGCTACTAAGGCATTTATTTGGCAACCCTTAAATTAAAGTCGCAATTATTTTTATTTATATATCTTTTGTTTTATATTTTCTCCGGTTTTACGTCTTCGAATAATTTATAAGCCTGGCTAATTGGTTATAACAGCGTGCCACAAATTCAAACTTAACTGAATGCCCACGCAGTAGATCGTTAAAAATCTTTGAAACACAAGCTGAGCGTTTTAATATTTCGAAAATTAAATTTTAATTGCAACAAAGGAGACAAATAAATATTTCACTGCATTAGGTTCGTTTTATGTGTCTGTCTAAGCAGCAAATATTTAAGACTTAATAAAAAATTTTACATCTCTAAAAAGCTCATAATTATTTCAAGCGCGACCGTTGAGTTTCTTTAGCTTAAATATATGCTGACATGCCAGCTGCTAACATGACTTCTCAAGAGTCTTTATTCGACAAACATTTTTTTAAATCCTTTTACTTTCTTTACGTACTTTATTTAGACCTCGTATGCATTCAATTAAGTATCTCATTACAATTGAAAATGGAGATGTTTTTGTTGCAATCTTTACTATTATTATTACAGCATACCTATGTTATACACCATATGTTGCCTTGGTACTTAAATTACCCAAAAACTGCCAAAACACGTCTGCCATGAGTATTACATTCCGAGTAGACCAAAAGAGACCGCCTTCGAGTACCTTTTTGCAAACTGCTGCTGCTCGTTTTCTTTGTATTGCTACATGCTGCTGCTGCATTGTGCTTTGCTGCTATTGTTTTCCTTACAATAAATAATTGTTGCTATCAGCCTTGTTAATCAATTTTAGATCAGCTTCGTTGACTCTTAACAATGCGGCTGATGGACGGACGTTTTTTTTTCTGCGGCACAAGCGAAAAGAACAAATAATTTTAGTTAAGGACCTACTCGTATGCAGTACTTTATTGGTTTTGTTGCTGCTGCTGTTGTAACAACGTGTTAAGCACCCTCATTTCATGCTTCGTCCCATTGTCTGCGTATTTGCAAATCTTTGCAATTGAATTTCGATGAAAGTGAAATGCATTAACACACCCCTCCTGACGGCGTTTCAGTTTCATAAGTAGGAATACCTCAATTTCTTTCAAGTCCTCTTGGTGATTGCAGCCAGCTTATAGTGTCAAGAGTGTGTTGCTGAAACAGCCGCTTTTAAATCCTCTTTGCTTTGAAACGTCTGTCAGCAAGTCCTCATTTTACAGTACTTGAAGGCTCATATTTTTAAGGTTTTGAGCGATGGTTTCATGTTTCCATCAAAATATTGTCAAATTAAACTCATGACATATGATTGATGAACATTTTGCTCTCATTCTGGTAACAGCGAAGCAAGGTCCTTTTACTCTCAAAACACTTTAAAATCAAGGAGCAATTTAAAGTTGCTCGTAAGGTTTATGTCGAGAAACCAAAAATTCTCATAACAATAATGATGATAATCTGTTTGATATTTACTTGCGATTTTCTCATTTATATTTTTTTTTTTTTCATTTACATATATTTATATCTATATCCACATCCAATTCCATATCCATACTCTATAGCCATCTCTAAATCCATATCCACATGCATATCCATATCCTTATGAATATCCATTTTCATACCCATTTCGAAAGCCATCGTCTATGTTTGCCTATGCATATGTATTTCCATATCCATATCCGTATCCATATCCATGTCCATATCATATCCATATTCATATGCATATCCATATCCATATCCATAACCATATCCATATCCATATCCATATCCATATTCATATCCATATCCATATCAATATCCATATCCATATCCATATCCATATCCATATCCATATCCATATCCATATCCATATCCATATCCATATCCATATCTATATCCATATCCATATCCAAATCCATATCATATCCATATTCATATTCATATCCATATCCATATCCATATTCATATCCATATCCATATCCATATCCATATCCATCTCCGTATCCATATCCACGTCCATATCATATTCATATTCATATGCATATCCATATCCACATCCATAACCATATCCATATCCATATCCATATCCATATTCATATCCATATCCATATTCATATCCAAATCCATATCCATATCCATATCCATATCCATATCCATATCCATATCCGTATCCATATCCATGTCCATATCATATCCATATTCATATGCATATCCATATCCATATCCATAACCATATCCATATCCATATCCATATCCTTATTCATATCCATATCTATATCCATATCCATATCCATATCCATATCCATATCCATATCCATATCCATATCCATATCCACATCCATATCCATATCCATATCCATATCCATATCCATATCCATATCCATATCCATATCCATATCCATATCCATATCCAAATCCATATCATATCCATATTCATATTCATATCCATATCCATATCCATATTCATATCCATATCTATATCCATATCCGTATCCATATCCATGTCCATATCATATCCATATTCATATGCATATCCATATCCATATGCATATCCATATCCATATCCATAACCATATCCATATCCATATCCATATCCATATCCATATTCATATCCATATCCATATCCATATCCATTTCCATATCCATATCCATATCCATATCCATATCCATATCCATATCCATATCCATATCCATATCCATATCCATATCCAAATCCATATCATATCCATATTCATATTCATATCCATATCCATATCCATATTCATATCCATATCTATATCCATATCCGTATCCATATCCATGTCCATATCATATCCATATTCATATGCATATCCATATCCATATCCATATCCATATCCATATCCACATCCATATCCATATCCATATCCATATCCATATCCATATCCATATCCATATCCATATCCATATCCAAATCCATATCATATCCATATTCATATTCATATCCATATCCATATCCATATTCATATCCATATCTATATCCATATCCGTATCCATATCCATGTCCATATCATATCCATATTCATATGCATATCCATATCCATATGCATATCCATATCCATATCCATAACCATATCCATATCCATATCCATATCCATATCCATATCCACATCCATATCCATATCCATATCCATATCCATATCCATATCCATATCCATATACATATCCATATCCATATCCATATCCAAATCCATATCATATCCATATTCATATTCATATCTATATCCATATTCATATCCATATCTATATCCATATCCGTATCCATATCCATGTCCATATCATATCCATATTCATATGCATATCCATATTCATATCCATATCCATATCCAAATCCATATCCATATTCATATCCATATCCATATCCATATATATCCCTATCCATATCCATATCCATATCCATATCCATATCCATATCCATATCCATATCCATATCCAAATCCAAATCCATATCCATATCCATATCCATATAGATATCCACATCCATATCCATATCCATATCCATATCCATATATCCATATCCGTATAAATATAGTTCGTGGAAATGTTGTAGGTTCTAAGGTAGGGCCTTGAGAACTTGAAGCTTATAGAGGATTGGAGGTTGGTTTATCCCGCCCGCTTTTGGCATTGAAAATGAACTTAAGAGTTTCAAAATAACTTTTCCTACATTTATCTAGAGAATTCTTAATTCTAACCCGCGTTGTTCATAGTCGAAGTATGCAGTCCTTCTCAACCACAATTAATCCGAGAGTAGCACTTAAACTAATTGCAACAACAAGCGGAAACAAAATAGAACAGGATATATCAACCCCTCAAGCGTTGCAAAGAACGTTTATGAATATTTCAGCTGATAACTAGACGTAAATTGAAATAAATGCGAAGAAAATAAAAAAAAATGTTCGAATACAATGGGGACACACAGGAAAAAACACAAGTATTTAGTAGCTTCGGAGAAATGGGTGCGTGTCAACAAGAAATAGTAATAAAATGAGACACGGTTACGGTGTGGAAAGCCTGCTGTAGCTCAATACAACTGGGACAATTGGGGCAAATAGTAATCAGAATTGCATGAGAGCAAGACATAAAGTTCGAATGATGCCTTTTATGTTGTTGTTAAACTCGACCATAAAAATTTCTAGTTGGTAGAAATATAAAAATAAAAGTGTTGTGTGACGAGACAATAAAGTTGAATGTATTACGTTTTCTTTGTTTTTGGAAGACTTTTATTAATCATCAATCAAATTGATATTTACGAGCATGTCGCACATGTAAATGTCGCACATTGAATTTTTACTTCAGGACATGTTGTTTGTTTCAATGCAACATGCTACACTAAACAACGAATCACTGGCGATAAATTTGCAGCATTATTTCAAGAATAAAAATTGCAAATTGCAAGCAACTTAACATAATTATTTGCCACTTTAATTTACAGTTGCAATTGCAAATTGCAACAAGCAGGCATTAATCAACACCCATCCAAATTAAAGCATTGAAGAGGGATGCAGGAGGATAATGTTCCTACAGCCAATATCTTCAATGTGCCAAGCTTACTTGAGCAACGAGTGTCGGCACTGCAGTGAAGATAGCATTGCAATTGCGACTGTCGCACAATCTCACAAAAACAACAAAACAAAATAGAAACATGTTGCTGCTGATAATATTTGCTCAATTTTCCAGGACTGATGGAAAAACTGAGCATGAAAAAAGCCAGGAATGCTCTGCAATTGGTTCGTTCACAAATTGTTAAAATAATTACGCTTTCATTTACAAATTGCTCACTCGATTGCACGTCGCAGCGACATCTCGCCGATTGGCGCGCAAATGTGATGAATGTGTCGCTGTGCATTGATGAACGCGCGATGTCAACGAAAGTGACTCGGCAATTCAATGTTTTTACTTCTGTTGTTGTCGTTGTTTTTGCTTCTAGTTGCTGCCGAAGAATTTGCGCAATTGGCGAAGACGTCAAATTGTCTGGCTTGAAAACGAAACGATCGCTTCATAAAAAAAGCGTGTGGAAGCGACAAAACCAAACGAAAAAAAAAGAAGAAAAAAAAAATGTGATGCCAAAAATAGTGAAAAAGCAAAATTTCAATGCGATTAAAATTGTTGCACAGAAATGCGAGCAATGAATGCGTTTTTTTATTAGACAGGCGAAATTAACAGACAGGATGTTGATGTTGGGAAGATCAGCACAAAAGGAAAAGAGTTTTGAGAAGCATTTCGCACAGTGCATCGATGGGAACGAAAATAGAAAAATAAAAACAAAAAGTTTGTTAATTCAAAGAGACAATTATATAGAAAGAAAAGCATTCAGCTGTCAAAATATTCAATAAGGTTTACCATTTTATCATGCATCGTTTCACGCTTGCCGAACGTGTGGAAATTATTAAACAATATTATTGAAATTCCGGCACAGTTGTAAATACACAAAGTGAATTTCGTCGTGAGGTCGGTCGTCATCATATCTTTTAGAACTTAAGCCACCAACCAGACAGAGATTAATGCGAAGTGAAGAGAACAAAGCCGCCGTAGCGGCCAGTGCCGAAGAAGTCTCAGAAACGGCGATTCGGGGCCAATTAGCTGAATTGGACATTGCCAGGGAGTCAACCAGGCTTATTTTGCGATGGGATTTGAGCCTACATCCGTAAAAGATTGTGATGACTCAAAATTAAAGCCGAACGACCAAAGACAACGACGTGAGTTCGCTTATTGGAAGCCGGAAATATTGGCCGGAAATTCGAATTTCGGTCAAAAAATCATCTTCTCGGAAATGGGACCATTTTTGACTCAGCAGTTACATAAAAAAACAAAATTGTCATAATAGGAGCGACCACAATCCATAAGTGTTCAACCAAACATCAATGTATTCACAAAGATTGGCTGTTTGCTGTGGTTTATGTCATTATCAACGGACCTTATTTCTTTAGAAATGAGGAAAGAGACACTGTTACCGGCAATAGTCCTCGGTATAGAGCGATGTTAACCGACTTTCCAGGTCAGAAGTCGACAATATTGATATATCTGAGCTATGGTTCAACAAGACGTAGCGTCATCATACAAGCCACGCAAGCAGTAGGGGCACTCTCGAAGTGGTGAAGGAGATATTTGGCGACTGAATCATTTCACGGCAAGCGTTCATCAATTCGCCGCTGTTATCATGCGACTTGAAACCCCTGGATTATTTTCTATAGGGCTACGTTAAGTCTGTAGTCTACGCTATAGAGCCAACCACTTTGGACAAGCTCAAACAAGCAAAATAACGCCACACATGTTGGACCAAGTCATAAAAAATTGGACCGACTGCTTGAAGCACTGCCAGCGAAGCCGAGGCGGCCATTTAAGTGATGTGCTATTCCATATGAATGTAGCTTCATAATAAAGTCAGAATCAATTTGATACGTATTTTTACACCGTTGTCCTATTTAAATTTCTTTTCCCCTCGTTTGAAACATGAAACATGGATTTACCGAAATACACCTGAAAGGCTACCCAGAGAATTTTATTAAAATTTTTCAGAACGCAGGGTAAATTTTTACATTTTTTTGTCATATTGTATTATTTTTATAAAATATGCACCAAAAACGTTCTTATCCGCATCTATCATCCTAATGTATAATTAGAATTTACTACAAGATTTTCGAATCATCGAATTTTAAGCGGTGAAATTTCGACGTGATTCAAGTAGATAATCTAATATATAAAATTCTTCTGTCACGGTGTACGTAATCGAACTCCTCCGAAACGGCTCGACCGATTTTCGTGATCCTTAGCGAGTATATTAGTCAGGGGGGAGAGTCGGACAACATCTATTTTTCATCCCCCTAAAATAAGGGGGCGTGGCACCTCCCATACAACCCAAATCTACGGTAGCGAATAGCTCTGAAGTTATAGGTCGCATAGTATCGGAATTCGGTGTTCTATCTCAATTTACAAGAGCCGTTCCACACGTAAAATTTTATGGGCGTTGAATGTGGGGCGTGGCAATTTTTCAGCCAAATTTTCAGTATAACTTTCAAGCTATAAGTCACACATTAATGAAACTCGGTTAGAACGTTCTATTTAGTCGTGTCTTTCGACTTGCAAAATTGAGCCAGTATAGGCCAAAGGGGTGTGGCACCGCCCATACAATTAAAATTTATGATATCGAATAGCTTTGGAATTAAATGCCGTATAATAATGAAATTCAGTATGGAGTTGCCACTTGGTGATATATCTACTATAAAACTGGGATGGGTTTTGAAAAAAGGGGTTTGGCTCCGCCCATACACTTTAAATTTTTGATATCAGATAGCTTTGGAACTAAATGTCGTTTAACAACAAAATTCAGTATGGAATTAATATTGGGTGATATTCTTCTACTAGAAAACTGAGACGTCATTGAACAAGGAGGTGTGGCTCCGCCCATACAAGCCAAACTTGCGATATCGAATAACTTTGGAATTGTAAGTAGCACAGCCTCGAAATTTGGTTATCAATTTCCACGAGTCTTTCCAGTTAGAGATAGAGATACAGATAGAGATAGAGATAGAGATAGAGATAGAGATAGAGATAGAGATAGAGATAGAGATAGAGATAGAGATAGAGATAGAGATAGAGATAGAGATAGAGATAGAGATAGAGATAGAGATAGAGATAGAGATAGAGATAGAGATAGAGATAGAGATAGAGATAGAGATAGAGATAGAGATAGAGATAGAGATAGAGATAGAGATAGAGATAGAGATAGAGATAGAGATAGAGATAGAGATAGAGATAGAGATAGAGATAGAGATAGAGATAGAGATAGAGATAGAGATAGAGATAGAGATAGAGATAGAGATAGAGATAGAGATAGAGATAGAGATAAAGATAGAGATAGAGATAGAGATAGAGATAGAGATAGAGATAGAGATAGAGATAGAGATAGAGATAGAGATAGAGATAGAGATAGAGATAGAGATAGAGATAGAGATAGAGATAGAGATAGAGATAGAGATAGAGATAGAGATAGAGATAGAGATAGAGATAGAGATAGAGATAGAGATAGAGATAGAGATAGAGATAGAGATAGAGATAGAGATAGAGATAGAGATAGAGATAGAGATAGAGATAGAGATAGAGATAGAGATAGAGATAGAGATAGAGATAGAGATAGAGATAGAGATAGAGATAGAGATAGAGATAGAGATAGAGATAGAGATAGAGATAGAGATAGAGATAGAGATAGAGATAGAGATAGAGATAGAGATAGAGATAGAGATAGAGATAGAGATAGAGATAGAGATAGAGATAGAGATAGAGATAGAGATAGAGATAGAGATAGAGATAGAGATAGAGATAGAGATAGAGATAGAGATAGAGATAGAGATAGAGATAGAGATAGACATAGATATAGAGATAGATATAGAGATAGAGATAGAGATAGAGATAGAGATAGAGATAGAGATAGAGATAGAAATAGAGATAGAGATAGAGATAGAGATAGAGATAGAGATAGAGATAGAGATAGAGATAGAGATAGAGATAGAGATAGAGATAGAGATAGAGATAGAGATAGAGATAGAGATAGAGATAGAGATAGAGATAGAGATAGAGATAGAGATAGAGATAGAGATAGAGATAGAGATAGAGATAGAGATAGAGATAGAGATAGAGATAGAGATAGAGATAGAAATAGAGATAGAGATTGAAATTGAGGTTGAGGTTGAGGTTGAGATTGAGATTGAGATTGAGATTGAGATTGAGATTGAGATTGAGATTGAGATTGAGACTGAGTTTGAGATTCAGATAGAGATAGAAATTATTTCCGCTACGACAGCAACGCGTCGGGTACCAGCTAGTAATAATATAATAATAATCGATAATCGATATACAGTACACTCTCTCAAATTCGAATTTTCCAGAAATTAGAACTTGTCATTTTAGTATATTGAACGATCTGAAATTAGAACTTGTGGTTGCTCGTGGATCGTTGTTCATTACAGATTATATGTTAAAAAAGCATTGAATAGTTATTAAAAAAAATAAATAATAGGGTTGAAAAGATTTTTGAGTTAGAGTTAAGGCCTAACCAAAATAGACGATTTGCTCCGTAACGAGTGAAGACGAACCTTAAATGTATTTCAATGTTGTAACCCAAAATGAACAAATATAAACTTATCGAAACTAAAAGAAACAGTGACGAGACGTTCTGGTCCGTAACAACCGAACTTTTAGCGTCTCAACTCGTCAACAACTGTGCAGAGTAGTCTTCTTTTTTCAGGCGATTAGAGGAACTCGTTTCATTTTGGGTTAAATTTCACAACAGACGTAACAGTTGCAAACGTTCGGGAAGTTGCAATCGTCTAGTTTATTTTGATCAGGCCTTTATAATTTTTTGTCTTTGAATTATATGAATTTTATGTTAAAAAAACATTAAATATTAATAAATAAAAATTCTTTTGTGATAACAGAAATTTTTTTTTACCAGTTTCATTCTTTTCCTTTAAATTTCTGTGAAAAAAAGACGTCCAGAAATTAGAACCACCCGTGAAACAAAGTAGTTATAATTTGTGAGAGTCTACTGTACTTTCTTGAGAAGAGTTTAATGGTTTTTTTGTGGGCTTTAATTGTATGACTTCAAAATGCAACATTAGGATGGTAGAAACTGGGACCTGGTAGAAAAGTACTACAACGGCGAGCTTGGCCCAAATGACCCCTAGTAGGGCTGTTTAAGACAAAAACATCGATATATTAATTTTTAAAATCGGATTATAAATACCGAATCTATGAAGAAAAATGTAAATGAGCGACCCTATGTTCGGTAAAGAGAATTTTTTTTTTTTTGGTCAATCAATTTTTTTTTAATTTTCTTGCATATATAACTCGGATAAAAACGTTTTCGGTGCATATTTTATAAAAAAATACGATATGACAAAAAAAAAAAAAAAATAAAATTTAGCCCTACGTTTTGCAAAAAAGTAAGAAAAAATTTGTTGAATATTTTTAGTGGAAATGCAAAAAACTTCTTAAGTAAAAATTTTAATGATTTTTTACGGGAGTTCCATTTCTGAATTCAAAATGGTTCCTTAAGATGGTAGAAACTGAGGTCTGGTGGGTCAGTGCTATAAAAGGTCAACTAAGGTCAATAAGTGCTAAAGACAAAAAATAGGTGTATCTTAGACAAAAACATAAACATATCATTCTTTAAGATCGGACGGTAAATACCGAAGTTGTAAAGAAATATGTCAATGAGCGACCCCTACTTTCGGTCAAAAAACAAAAAAGTTTTTTTCGAAATTTTCTTTCAATAATGCTTCACATATAGGTGGTGTGCGGCGTTTTTTGTTGTCTATAAGGCAAGACGGTCTAATGCACATATTTATTTATTATTAGCACATATGAACTAATCAGCTGATTGAGTATGCAGGGCTGTGTTTCGTGTTCTTTTCTGAGTAGGCAAGAATATTGCTTTTTTTCAGCGTTGAGGCCAACATTGAAAAAATTTTGCACTGTGTTAGGGTAACATTTTTTGGTAGAAACGAAAAGACCATAAGTTATGCACCTTTTTATTGCATTGATATGGAATTGAAATTATAACTGTTATATTTGATCGAAAGAATAAAAGTAAAGTTTTAATTTATATTTTTGCTCAAAATATAAAAGTAAAATTTTTACTGTTATTTTCTATCGAAATAAAATCGGTCGAATAAAACGATTACTTATTGACTTTTTAAAAAAAATCAAAAGAGTTAAAATCTTTTAAGATTAATATTTCTTAGCTAACAAGCATTACAATGATATATTCAAATATCAAATAGATTTATTCTTTTCGTCTGACTTTTCGAAAAGAAATTTAAAAAATTGCTCTTATTTTTCTTATTTTTGGTCCCTGCTCAAGAGTCTCAGGTTTATTTACGTATACACAATCTTTTGCGTGGCCGCACAAAAACAAAAAAAAAAATTCCAGAGGCGTCAAATCACACGATTTCGGAGGCTAATTGACATCGCTTAAACTAGAAATGGTGCAGTGGTTAGAGTGCGTGACCCATATGCCAGAGAACCCTGGTTCAATTCCATCTCACACAGAAAGTTATTTCAATCGAATTAATTTTTCTGCTCGGCCGTCACCTCTCTGCAGACAATGGCAAACCTCAGAGAGTAAATAATGCCATGTAAAGCTTCTTGAGAACATGCAAATTAGTCGTTCGGAGTCGACATAAAACTAGTAGGTCCAGTTCTCGATCAATTGTGTACAAACATTTAATAACACGCACAGCACAATTTTATCATAAGAAGTTCGGTCAAAATCCTTTCAAGGGCTGAAATGGACAGTTTATTATTATTATTATTATTATTACTTACTGTTGACCCAACAGTGACGCTGTTGAATTAGTTTTCGACGGTAAAAACTGTTGGCGTAACAATTAAACTGTTGGAGCAAATACTTTAACTCTTGTAGAAATTCAACTGCGTACGCATTGTTGAGATGAAAGTGCCACTGTTGTAATAAAAACTTGAAAATTCTTGTCGCAAAGATTTATTGTTTTGGCAAAGACTTCGTAGTGTTGTCAAATACTTTTTTGTAACAGTATTTTAAAAGTGACGTCCGAGTTTTTTGTGGCGTCCGTGGCGTAGTTGGTTAAAGTGTGTGGCCGCTATGTCAACGAACTTTGGAAACCCAGGTTCGAATCCCAGCAGCGACAGAAAATTATTTGAATTAAAATAATTTTTCTGTACGGCCGCCACCTCTCTGCAGACAATGGCAAACCTCAGAGAGTAATCAAATTGCCATGTAAAGCTTCTTGAGAACGAGAACATTCCGTTCATCGCCGTTCGGAGTCGGCGTTAAGCATGTAGGTCCGGTTCTCGGTCAATTGTGTACAAACTTAATAACACGCACAACACAATTGATCATAAGAAGCTAGGTCAAAGTCCTTTCAAGGGCTGAAATGGCCAGTTATTTATTTTATTTTTTTTTATTTTAAAAGTGAAAAGTCTTTGTCCTTACAGTGTATAATTTTTTGAGTGTAGAGTTGTGAAAAAAATATGTTCACGTTGGACTGCATATAATTTGACAATTCGCACTCCATCTTCAAAACAGGCATTACTCAAAATTTACAAATGTTTACTTTTAACTATTCGTAGTGATAATCTCCATAAACTATCAAAATTTTGCACTCATCTTTATACTCTTCAATTAAAAAAAAATCGGTTTTTCTCCTTGTTTTGTTTAAAAAACCTCTTTCTATAAAAAACAAACTGGTTTTTTGCTTCTCGTGAAAATTTTGAAATTTAGAGTTGTGTCTATTTTGAAGATGGAGTGCGAATTGCTCATAAAAAGGCTCGGGTTGATTGTTGCAAAGAAATGCTCAAAATAAACATTCACGTAACCACAATCTTTTGCGTGGCCGCACAAAAACAAAAAAAAAAAGTCCAGAGGCGTCAACTCACACGATTTCGGAGGCTAATTGACATCGCTTAAACTAGAAATAAGTTGTTCTGAAAATTTCCGTTGCAAATAAGCATTGAGTGGCACTGTTGTGTGACTTGTGGCACAATCTTGTTGAAACCGCATATAGTCCAAATACATATTTTCAATTTCTGGTCAAAAAAATCGGTTAACATACGGCCGTAGCGTCCATAATTGATTGTAATGGTTGCTCCTTGATCGTTAAAAACTAAAAAATAATAAAACAGACTACTGACAGAACCAGACCACAATGCAAACAAGACAGTTAGTCTTGTCTTCTCTATGGCTTCTCCATATTCGCTTGGGTATTATCAGTGCCCCATATACGGTTATTTTGCTTATTTACGTATCCACCTAGCGCGAAATGGGCCTCATCGCTGAGAAAATTTGCTTCGAAAAACCAATCGGCGTTTAAACCTTTAACTAAACAGAAACCAGTTTAGATGACATGAACATTTGACAGCTGCAATATGCCAGGGCTGCACTTTGAAATTTTTTTTAGATTCGACAAGAGCTTCTATTTTTGTCCATTTTTTATAGTATCAATAAACTGTGCAGTGACCCAAGAAAACATCATAAATAATGCCACACCTCTTTTCGGGGCGTTTTTTTCTTACACTTTGACATTATTTTTTAAGGCTATAAAACGACCTACCATAGCGTTGGTTATTACTGTCATAAAACCAGTCGAGATATTTAAAACCCATAAGATAACAAAAAAAAAAAAAATGCTTTGCATCTCAATTCTATAAATATTCAAATAAATTTAAAAACACTAAACAAAAACCATAACAAATTGCTACACATTTGATACGAGAGACCACTAATTTTGGAGAGCATAAATTTAACGATCGTCATTTTCACCTACGATCATAAAATTTTAATGCGTGTTTTAATTTTCATAAAACTGATCAGTGATTGTTTCGTTTAACGAGCCATCGCAATGCCCACACAAGAGATCTTTTATGATTTTATTGCCAGTTCAAAATATTTATAACTGTTATTAATTGATAAGAAATCATTAAAAAAGAACTCATTGCCTTGGCTAGCTGGCAGACAAGTGAAATCAACCCGCAGCGCATCATGTTCTTTTTTTTGTTTTTGTATGTGTGCGCCATCACAACACAAGATCAACAATAAACTTAGTTAAAGTTCACCACAGGGGTCAGTCATAACAGCAAACAAACAAACACAGTTATAGGGTCCTTGGCAACATAAATAACCATAACCAACCACTTATTTATTTAGTAAACACAACAAAAGGTTTTCCTACGATCGTGTGATGATCGTTTCATTAACACAACCACATAATAATAATAACGAGAAGAGGAAAAAACATATTCAGCTCTTCCGGGCTACTTCCTTCTGGTCTTGGCAGCATTCTATATAACGCTGTCTATGCTTGACCAGCAATTGTTTGCCCCGAAAAGGCGTGACCACACAAATTTTCAACACTACGTTGTCGAAAGTGATCGTGTTAAGTCAAAATTTTGGTTTTCAGTTCTACTATTTTGTGTGGCCACTTAAGACCATTGATAAATGAGACTTTAAGACATCATTGCGGCTGCTGTTTTTTGTCGTTGTTGTTGTTGTTCTTTTGCCACAAATTCATCATTCACCATTGATCATTGAGCCATACAACGTCCAAGTTGCATCCATGTTGACGAAGATTACGACTACCTGTATTTGTTTAAAATTTTTTGACAGATTACTTCATGCAGCTTAAGTCGCAAAAGTGCTACTTTGATGGATTGCAGTCAATCAATTATGGCTGATCGAAAAGGTATGGTTTTTGTTTGTTTGTGGCGCCTAATGAGGTCAACACAATGTGGCGTGCACTGAGGTGAGTGCTGAGGTTAATAAGTGAGTGCTTACAATATTAATTGTCGGCAATAATTTAGTAAATTTGAAAGATTGTTTAGTTGTTCGATTGTATTGTTAACTTGTTTGCACGATCTACGGGTTGAAAGATCACTAAGCACTAAATTATGAATTACGCTACATAACTATTTGGGTGTTTAAAAATAAAAAAAAAAAATAAAACATTTTTCCGCTGCTAATGGGCTTGAACTGTTTATTTCAAGATATTTTTCTCCGGCTGATCAAAGTTGATTTTTCGAGTAAAATAAAAAAAAAATTTTTATAGTATAGACTTCTTCAACCACATCCTCCACTTTTAAAAAAATTCTACATGTTAGTGAATTACGATAAAATTTAATCCTAATTTAACTTTCGGGATTGCAAAAAAATATTCGGATTCTGTTGCTACGAAGTTTTCTTTTGCATATGACATTAATTTTTGGTTGGTTCTTTATTTATTGACTATTTGTGTATTATTTGAATTAACAAACAGTATTAAGAAATTTTAAATTTTTTATTAAGTAAGTATTTTTTTTTTTTTTTTATTATTTGATAGTTTATATCGATTAGATTTATATATTACAATTGTCAAAATATTACAAAAATATTATAACGAAATATATACAACAAAATATTACAATTATCAGTAAAAGTTAATTTTTTTCTATTATGAAACTTTTTAATACACGGAGAGAATTCACGGAGAGATAATCAAATATTAAGCAAATATTTTGCTTGATCTAAGAAAATTTAAAATTAAGCCTGATTTTCTCAAATTAAGCACTAAAAACTAAAATTAAGATAAATACATTTATAATGAACATGTATTTCCAAAATTACATTTAAAAATAAATGATTGCTTGAAGTAAGAATAAAATACTTCATTCTAGAATCAGACTTGAGACTTGAATCAAGAAAATATTTTCTTAATTTAAGCAGGAATTATTTTAGTTTTCGCCAAATTGTTTACATGAATCAAGCAAGTTTTTCTCACTTCAACTTTTATTGCCATGCTTATAATTCACAACTTGTTTACATAAAAACATGTTTAAGATGGTGCGGATTGACAAACTATGACATGGTTCGAAGGCGCAGTGTCTTGTCTGTTACTTTACTTGGTAACATGTAAGCGTCTACAAGATATATTAACAGAACTATTCCGGCGAGTTGACAAAGTTCAACATATTAACAATAGTAAATATATTGACAACTGTAAATATTTCCTATTCTCGTTCAATTCTAAAAGCTCCTTTCTTTGACACAGTTGTCAATAGCAAAAGAGGTACAGTGAATTTTGTATGTAGAAATCCTCATATTTTTCTTGCCGAATAAAATAAATTATTATAAATGTTTAATAATATATAAAACATGTTAATAAAACAATAAGTACTAAAGAATAAATAAAGAAAGAAAATAAAAATAAAAATAAAGAGCAATAAGAAAAAAAATTATTTCGTCCATTTTCTTGAAATAATTTAAACACTGTTAAAACAAAGTGTTGCCTCCTATAAACAGTATTGATAAAATATAGTGTGGGGGATAATTCAAGTACAGAATGAAGTTTTTATATTTTTGTTTCTTAAAACATTTTTAAATGATTAAAAAATATTGAAGCGTTTATAAGGACTGTGAAAAGAAAAAGTGGAGTTCTCTTTTGATTTAGAAGATATAGTGGTTAAAAGTTACATCTTAAAAGTGTGCTATCTCTGAAAGTTTCCAAGATGAAATCATAACAGCTGGTATCATTAAAAAGGTAAATTGATTACCTTTATTATACTTTTTCAAATTTTACGAAATTTCTTGATGGTTTTTCAGACATAACGATTTTACTTTTTTTAAAATTTGTTTTTTCAATAAGCTTATTTTAAAGAAAAAAATTAATTATTATAATTATAATAAAAAGGTCATATTTTTATCTTTCAATTTGATATATATTTGATATATATTTTTATACAATAGTAACTGTTAAACTGTCAGAGTTATCACACTTTTATGAAATAACTTTGAACCAATATAACTTCTAAAAGAAAAGAGAAAGACAAGGCTTCAATATTTAAATATATAATATCGAAAGAACTAACAAATTCTCAACGATAAATTCGCATTTTAATTTTAAAAAAGGAACTTAACAAAATTGGGGTAATTTTTTAAATAATAGTGCAACACTTAACAGCTGGTTTCTGACAACATGCTTTTCACCTTCTTGTGGTGAATAAATAAAGCATCTCATTTGTCAAGTGTTCGCTTGGAAATGTTTTACAAGTCATGTTGACAAAATTTTGACAAATTATTTCTTGTAAATTGGCAGCCAGAATAGGTCTGTAAGTATATTCGAGTAATTTTTTATGATCGGTTATCCTACATCTTTGCTGAATCAAGCAAATTGTTCACAATCTTAGGAAAAAATTTTTCAAACCGAGCAAATTATTCTCGTTTTCAGCAAATTGTGTACTTGGATCAAGCATTTTCTTCTCGTAATAAGCAAATTAAGTTTCTAATATCAAGCAAAACATTCTAGTATTAAGAAAATTGTTTACTTGAATCAAGTAAATGATTTAGTTTTCAGTTGATTCTTTAATTCTTTACTTGAATTAAACAAATTATTCTCAAATCAAGGATAATAAATTTCTCAAGTCAAGCTTATTATTCTAGTTTTCAGAAAATGTTCTCACTTTAAGAAATATTTTCTTGAATCTAAAAAAAATATTGAATCTAAAAAATAACAAAAATTTTTTTCTTAATATCATGTGTTTTAAATTTGTTCAATTCTAGCAAAATAATGCTTGAATTGCCTACAGACAACATTGTGCTTATGTTGTCCAGCTTCTAGGTCCAGCTATTTTCATTTTTTGGACCTGCGGTTTTTTGTTTTATGTAGCCTTTTGAGTTGCGAAAGCTATTTGTTCTATTGTTAACTGTACGCGTGTTCATTTAATAGCCGTTTTCCGTAGAGTTAAATTGTCAAAATCAAGATCGTTTAGCGAAAAAAGTGTTTTTTTACAAAAAGTGTTTAAAAACATTAGAATTTTTGATTTATGGTAAAACCAAGTAAACAAAATAAATAAAGGTAAGAGAGTTATTTAAAAAAACACATGAAAAAAGTGCTTAGTTTGTCCAACCACTCCCCAACGTTGCCTATAAATAATATTCTGTAACAAACGAACCAGGACACCAAGCACTTTGAACTTTTTGTCAGTTCATATTTAAGTCAAGACTTACACATATTTTACCTCGGAAAATATATAGCCCCTCCCATTTCAATTCGGGCACAAAAGGGTTAACACGTTAACTGCCATGAGGCACATACGGTGTGCCTCAATGAAATGTCCACATAGGCTCTGAGGCACAGCGTATGTGCCTCAGTTTTGATTACACATTATAGTTCATGGTTTAAAATTAGTACCTGGAAATGCAAATCTGTAAACGTACTTCAATTTCGCATGGACTGGCATACCTAAACCTATCTTTAGCGCATCATTTTTATACCCCCACGATTAAAAAAAAAACCCCTTTACTGGGTTTTAAATTTAAAAATCTTTAATTTTGTCACTCCGTTTATAACGCCCATAAGGAAGCGTGGTAGGTATAGAAAAGTGTATATATTCTTAATCAGCATCATCACCCGAGTCGATTTAGCCATGCCCATCTGTCCGTCATCCACAGTAAACATACAGTAAACGTATACATTAGGCCGTGAGGTACATATGTTGTGCCTCAATAAAATATTTCAAAATTTCAAAGATATATAAAAAAAAACATTTTCTGATATTTTGCTCAGATTTTCTGTTACCAAAATACACTAGATCTGTAAAAAAAAAATGACCCGGAGGACTCGATATTTTTTTTTGTATGGTGGCAGTTAAAGTGTTAAGCATGGAATGCCTGATTTTTTAGATCCGTGTATTTGTACAACTTGTATGTACAACTCTCCTTATTACTTTTGATTTTAGAACATTAAAAAAAGTACGTTTTCGCTATAATATATTGATTGATGTATTTCTTAAATGATGTTGTACGTAGTTTGCGATTGCTTGAAAAACTCTTCATTGTCATTGCCGTTGACATATATTGCCACTACAAGTATTTCAACTAAAATATTCAAAAATTGATCATACTTATGTAGGAATTCAAAAAATCGAAAATGATGGTCTTATATTTTCTTCGGTGCTTTACCAGAGAGGCGTTTTAAGCTTATTTCTGACTACTTGGCTAAAGCATTCATCAACAGATGAGAAGTTTACTAGGCGAGAAGAAAACTTCAAGTCACATCGAACAGCACTGGATGCAATAAATGCAGTGAACCAGGTTTCAGCATATACCAGACTAACAAACCTATTAAATTTCATTAGAATGTCTTCTTCCTCTTCGAAAAGACTTTTAATGTAAAAAACGATCCTTCATTTTTAATTAATTGATAAAAATAGTAAATAAATAAAGATACCAACCAAAAATTAATGTCATATGTGTAGTAGATGGGTTCTCACCAATGTATGAATAAGGCTATTTTGAGTTATATCATTTATTCTTTATGTGTAAACACCAACCATTCATTTTAATTTTAGTTATTTATATGACAACTGTGAACATACCTCATAAGTAAAAAGAGAAAAGAAATGCCAAGGAAAGAATCACGATGTGTGAGCCCGAACCAGTGATGTAATTCTGATTTAGTAAAAAATCCCGATCACATCCCGATTTAGACCTGTTTGTCCCACCAAAATGACACGAAAAACCCACAAAAAATCCCACCCAAATATTTATACCAATAACGATTTTTTATGCAATTTTTGAAAAGAAATAATGATGGCCACCTGCTGAACAGGACCACCTACTACTGAACGCTATGAGTTCTGACGTCTGTATGATGCGCCAATGTGTAAAGTGTCGTAGTAACATCTTATTGAATGTTCACTTTTGATAAATCATTGAGTTAGCTTCACGGCCGTTGAGAAATAAAATATTCGAATAAAACGAAGCTGAGCCAAAATAGTTCATCTCTATTTAGTGAATTTTAGAGTGTTTCTTATCGATAAAAAAAGGTGAATATGAGGAGAATTCTATATTTAATGTTTATTTTTCACAATTCGACGAGCAATCGAACAATATTGAGAAATAGGAAAAAAATTTTTCACGTCATGTCATGATGGCGTGCCTGCCCTACTACTGAACAAAACGTTGGCCCACCTTCCGAAAAGATTTTCAGTAAAAAATTGTCATTTATATGATTGAAAATAGTGTTTGGAATTAGTTGAAATAGTTTTCGTGATTCTCGAATATAAATTCTGATGCGATGGCTGCAGCCATCGAAAGAAATTCAAATCTCTCTTGTTTAAAGTTCAGTGAGTCATTGTGAACTATTGATAGGATAAACTTTTTATAAACTCTCAAAAACTAGTGTTTTTACTTCATTTTCTAATTTTTTTTCAACGATTTGTTTTAGGTGTTCAGTAGCTGGGCCGAATTTTTCAGCGGTCGATTTCGAGGTTTGTTAGATCGATTGCCAAAATTATATTTTTTAGAAATTTTAAATTCTGATTAAAATTCTTGTTAGTTATTGAACTTAGCTTCCAAATGAAACCAAGAGCTCTGAAAAATTATGTTTTAAACCATATGTATAGCCTCCAAACAAAACGTGTTTAGTAGGTGGGCATCCTCCCCTACATTTTTTAACATTATAATAATTTTATAGTTTAATAATGTACATAATAAAGTTTTTCAATAAATATAACAAATTTTCCACAGAAAAAAATAATACGAAAAGTTAAACACTGCGTTTTTTATAAAAACTCTCTTAAGTCTACGATAAATAAAAAAAAATAACTGGGCATTTCAGCCCTTGAAAGGACTTTGACCTAGCTTCTTATGATCAATTGTGTTGTGCGTGTTATTGAGTTTGAACACACAATTGACCGAGAACCGGACCTATAGATTTAACGCCGAACGGCGATGAACGGTATGTTCTTGTTCTCAAGAAGCTTTACATGGCATTTTGATTACTCTCTGAGGTTTGCCATTGTCTGCAGCAGGGGGGGGACCGTACAAAAAAATTATTTTAATTAAAATAATTTTCTGTTAATGCTGGGGTTCGAACACGGGTCTCCAGGTTCGTTGAGATAGAGGCCACGCACTTTAACCAACTACGCCACGGACGCCATGGTGTAAGTGTATGAAGTAATCGTAAATTTCTTTCGTTGCATCAAAATGAATCTGAGCTTATATTTTTATTTTTATGAGGATCTTATTTTCATTAATTTTAAGTCTCGTGAATATACATATCCCTTTCTTACATATTTAGAATCAATGAAACACCAATTAAATGAAAAAATTTGAAAGATTACAAAAAAGTGAAACCAACCGGTTTTGCTAAGAATTTACAGTTTAAAAAATTATGACACAGTAGAAAATCCCACCTAAGCATCCGAAATCCCACACGTTCTCAAATAGGCCAAATATCCCAAAATGAGCCCGAAATCCCACCAAATCACATCACTGGCCCGAACAGAATCAAATACCGTTGCGACTTACGATCCTCTCTGGTCGTCGATCGCAGAGAACACGTCCAGAATGAAACGATTGTGACTGATGATTCAAAGTTGCTTTTATTTAGTATTTTTTTATTTATATTTTTTATTTCATTTCAATGTATTGGTCTCTTTAACCCATTTCTGCCCAGTGGTCGAGTATTCGACCAGTCACTTTCGAATTTTTTCTAGGTTAACCAAAAAATTATATCAACTTGCAACCTAGCACATATGTTAGTTTGAACTTTTTTCAACATACATAATTTTTTATTTTGTGGGATTCGGTCATTTACCTGTCCTGTCGAATCTTGCCGCGATGAAATTTTTGGATTTTTTTGGTGCTTTTTTTTGTTAATTCGGTAAAAATATTTACAATTCGCTAAAAAATAATTCCCATTAATACTAACTAGTATTTGACGTATATTTTGTGGCAAATATAGTATGGTCATGATCCGCCATTTTTCCCGCGATCCGTGTGCCCGCAAACATTACTGGTCGAATACTCGACCACTGGGCTGAACCGGTATCTCAAAATTGGAAACAACATACCAAAATAAAACCAAACACCGAAAATCCAAAAAAACAAAACAAAACACAACAAATCCAAACAAATCCAAACAAATCCAAACAAAAGCAAACGTTTGACGTCTTGTCTGTCTTTCTTTGGACGCTATTTTTTTCGTATTTTGTGAGTTTTTTCCGACAGTTTTGTAAAAATGTTCCGCAGAAACTACATTACTCAAGCTGAAATTGAGAATTTGATGAACGAGAGTACTGATGAAGACTGTTTCTTCTTTCTAATTCATAATGCGGATAAAGTTAATTTTGTGCTGCTGCCTCCACCACAAGGTGACAACTTAAGTGAAGAGGAAGACATCGATGGAGACGTCCAAATTTTGAACGATCCGAGTACATATATGCCCGGAAAAGTGGACGGTGAAATCGAAGTGGCGTGCTATTGACGACGAGAATGAACGTTTGCCTGATATCTCCCAAGACGATGACAATGCCAATCCCGAGGTGCTGCAGAATGATGCTGCCAAAGTAGGACCTAGTCAATCCGATAAGAAGACAAAGTCGAAGTCAAAAATATATACCTCAAAGTGGTCTAAATCAAAAAGGATATCGTTTTCTCGGGAATCAGTGAACGTGGAAGAGGAGAAAATATCGGCGTTGTTTAAGAAATATGGTTGGTTATTATTACTGCAGAACCACAAACATTGCCTTTTATTTGTTATTGCATTGCAGGCACCCTTTCGCCTATCGAATTATCCGATTATTTCATGGGTGACGATGTTATGGACTGGATCATGGGCTTTGCCATCAATTACTCAGAAAGAGATTGAAACGACGAGATGTTCACCACAGACGCTGGCGAAATGCGTAGATTCATCGGTATTCTATACGCGACTGGGTACAACACACGTCCTCAAATAAAGAACTACTGGAGTATGAATTCCACATTGAAATGCGATTTGATTCGCGTTACGAGGACTCGAGAACGCTTTAAGCTAATCAAACGCTACTTACACGTATGCGACAACCGTCAGTTGGATACAAATGACAAGTTCGTGAACGTGACTCCACTCAACGATTTAATGAACGAAAACTTTATGCAATTCGGCGTGTTCTCACACAATATTTCAATCGATAAGCAGATGGTTGCATGCTACGGACGACGTTCGTTCAAGATGTTCATTCGAGGAAAGCCAATTCGCTTTGGCTTTCCTCGTATTGGTATTTATGTTCATCGGAGGGATACTGTTACTCATTCATTCCGTATGGTGGTGCCAATGCGATGCAGGATCCGGAATACGAAAATTATGGATTGTGTGAGACAGTGGTATTGAAGCTGATGAAAAACGTACAAAATCCATTGCAACACTGCGTCGCCTTCGATAACTTTTTCACGTCTCACATATGAATGTGTCGTCTGTCTGCTTTGGGCTATTTTGCTACCGGCACCATTCGAGAAAATCGAACAAACAAAGGCACTCTTATAGAGCCACGAACGATGCGAAATAAACCGCGTGGCTCGTTGGATCACTCGTTCGACAAAAACGATAATGCAGTTGTCACCGTTGCATCGAATCATGAGCCGCTTGAGCCCATACATCGTGTCAAACTTTGGGATAGTAAAAATAGTCAAATGGCAAGGTTGGGAATGCCGCATATTATCTCGGCGTATAGCACAAGAATGGGTGGCGTGGATCTTTTCGATAACGCAAAGAACAACTATCGAATACGCCTTCGCGGAAAGAAATGATACTGGCCATTGTTGATGAACGCGCATGATGCAGCAATGGTCAATGCGTGGAGATGTCATTGCGTTTTGTGTAAACATGAGACCAATGTACACGCGATGAAAAATACGGTACGATTTCGATTTCGAAATGCTTAACCAACTCGATTTCCGAGTACATGTCGCTGAAAGTTTGCTGCGCCAAGAGAGAGAAAAAGCTCTAAAGCTCCCAAAGCCTACTAATATAACGGGAACAAACGCATTGACTAGTATTCGGACGGATAAAACGGGACACGCATACGAGCATATTCCAAAGCCTCGTCGTTGTCGCCAATGCTTCATTCCATAAACTTGCTTCATTCAGGTGCAATAAATGCGACGTGGTTTTGCACAGAGCATGTTTTAATATATTCCACAATTTGTAGTTTGTATATTCCTAAGAATTTATTTCAATAAATAAAATATCCTGCACTAGCAACAACAAATTTTCTGTTTTTTCCTTTTAATTTGCATTTTCAGATACCGGTAACGCCCGGTGGTCGATTAATCGACCACCCCACCTGAACCAAACCTGAGTAGATAAAAATCTGAAACTCCCTGTCCCGCCTAGTTACCCTTTAAGTAGTCTCTAGTAGAAGTTTCGTCAATTTTGATCCGGTAGTTTAGGTTCGGGTTGAAATGGGTTCTTTCTTTCAATTCTTAGCAAAAATATGGCAACACTCGTCGAGAGAATCGTCGGTCGCAAGAGAAGGCGATCCTCTCTTCTCGCCAATCGCTCAGAACACGTCCAGAATGAAAGCGATTAGCGATTGGCGAACTATTCATACTGAATTGTCAGAATATTTTGTTTTGTGTATGCATAATTGACATAAAGAAAACAGAAATACAGACAACAAATGTCAGAAGATAATAAAACTTAAGAAAATAGCACTGTACGTACCCCATCATTAGGAAAAATACGGCAACACTTATCATGTTTGACACCACTCACAGAGAGGATCGCCAGGTCGCCAGAGAAAAAATAGAATTTAGATTCCAAGCTGGCGAATGTTCGTCTCGATCGAAGACCAGCGATTTGATTTTGAACGTGTTCATACTTTTTCATGCATTCTATTGCTTGAAAATGTCGCCAATCGCTAATCGCTTTGATTCTGTTCGGGCTCTAAAAGTTACGCTCGCTAAGAAAGAACGTGTTTGAATTCTTATGGTCTGATTATGCAAACTTGACATAACGTAGGTTAACATGGCACAACGTACTATGACTTTTTGTTGATTATGCTACCAACATTGCAACCACAACAAGTTTCAAATAAATCAAATTTTTTGGTCGTATATCATTCAAAAATATATTTTAATTATTAATAAAAAAACAATTTAAATCGAATTACTTTTATTTTATTTCCATAATTAAACATAAATAAACGCAAAAAAGAAAAAAAAATTATCAAAAATCAAAGTGCGATGCTAGAAACCTTACAAAAAGCTTCTTGTATGCTGAAATGTCAGTCGACGTAACATAGATATCAAAATTCAACAGACTTCTACGTCACGTCACGTCTACGTCATGTATCGGCTAATCAGATACACACAAAACGCGTTCGGTAGATTTGTATGTGACAAAAGAAACGGCTGTGTTGCGTTGATCTATGTTTGGCTAATTAGGCTATTAAACTCAAGAGAAATATGCAGGAGAAAACTTGCCATTGTAATGTCATCAACAACTTTTAATGTCATATGCAAGAGAAAACTTCGTAGCAAGAGAAAGCTTCGTATTCTAGAAACAATGGCACGGTGCATTTCGGCAATTTCGAAAAATTAAGTTTAATCCCAAATTGTGCAATGTTCAAGAAGTTTTTAAATCAAGATTAAATTCTATCGTAATTCTCTTTCAATGTAGTATGTTTTAACAAATGGAGGAAAATCCACACTATAAAAAAATTTTGTTGTTGGTTATATTCAAAGAATCAACTTTGACTGGTTTGAGAATCCAGAAAAAAATGGAAGATTGCAAGAAAAAAATCATGGTGTCCTTTAACATCTCATGAACAACTAAATGAACAGTTCAAGCCAATTACCAGCGGAAAAAATGTATATGTGACCCGGTCTACGAAAAGGGACCTTCGGTGTGAAAATATCATTTTTCACTTTTTTGGCGATTCGATTAAATAAAATAATTAAACGTTTACAAACAGCTGTTTTCTCGAAAACTTGTTTTTACACCGAAGGTCCCTTTTCGTAGACCGGGTCACATATATACATATTTTTTAATGCACTCTAACAACCATTTCCATTTTTTTTTAAATTACAAAATTCGATCAACGATCAAAGCAAAATACTTTTATCTCAAAAAAGGAAACAGTAACAGTTTTTCTTTATTTGCTGTTGCTACTTCTCCTCCTAGCACTAGTTTGTGGTTATTTGGACATTTCCTAGGTACATCTTCAAATGACTTTCCAATTTTTTGATAACCTGTATAGCACTTTTCGGTCGTACTGGAAAGAGGTCTGGATTTGGAGCTGGAACTGTCACTGAGATTAACTGGAAATTATATAAACTTAAAATTTCTTTATTCCATCAAGAAAAAATAAAAAAAAAATAAAAATAAAAATCAAAAAAAAAGTTTAACAAACACCAGTTTCACCAGCATTCTACTGCGACCTGCGCCAAACGCTCCACATGCGTTCCATCAGCTAACTTATCATTATGGCGTTTATACAGGCATTTAGAAGATTATGAAAAATACATAACGTCAATCATCATTTCCACCTAAAGCTGTCACTGGCCCTTAGCGAACTACTCTGCCAACGTTCGGCTGCGGATGGCTACCAACGGCTTTGACTGGAATTTTAGAGCACGCAGGGAGCAAGTGAAACTTAAACAACGCTGAGAGCTGATATGCAACACGCACTACATGAACCACGTTAGCTGCTATGGAGAAACCCCAACAGACAACGCTCAGCCAGACACAGAAGTAAAGTTCAAGACCCCCTAATGTTAATCAAAACACTATATAATCATTTTAAAGAAAGAGGAGGGCGAGGGAGGCAAGAAACTAAATAAGAAAAAAAAAAATTATAAACTTAAAAAGCAGCTGATGAATGAAATTTTCAATAGGCACTGAAATAAATTTGATTAAAAATAAAAGAATAAAGTGAGGTAGGCACCTCGAGCAAAGATGTGCAGGAGAGGGAAAAAACGAAAGCATGGCGACTTCCTATAGAAGGCCAAGAAAAAAAGAGTAGCTGTCGTCTACGTAGTTAAGATTTTGACATGCAAGGGCCACACTGGCCATGCTGACGGACTGAATGACTGACTGTTGGTCTTAGCCCTTGCCTTGGCCGCTTTATAGTTGTTCTTGCGACCAAGATCGACTTGGCGGCTCCTGCCTGACTGCTTCTCTTGGCTCATACGAGTCACCACACAGCAACATGGCCTAATTATAGGCGCAGAACTTGATGCTGTCGAAATTGTTGAGGATTTTTTAGGTTCTTCTCTTACAACAAACTAGCCTGGCTAACTGCCTGGCTATTGCGTGCGTTCTTCGGGGTATTTGGCTGCAGTGTTTGTGAAAACATTCAATTAGCATAACCATGTCCGTCCAACAGAAAGCCAACTGATGGATGGTTGAGCTAAAGCGCAACAGAGATGAACTCAACTCTCTGCGCAACTTCTGTCAGTTACTGTGATGGATGCGTTTTTTGGGTGAGGTAGCGTTGAATTGATAACGAACGTTGCACTGGCGGGAGAACGTTCAAATCTGGGCTAAGGAGCTGCATGATGCGTATCTGGTATGGCTTGATTGACAGTTAATTTGACATTAGATTGAAAATGATCTCAATTAAAATAAAACTGTTAGTAAGATTGGGAAGAAATTTTTAATTGAAATTTTAGCCAAGTCCGATGATGCATCTGTAGTTTGATTTTTAGTTCCAATTTGAAAAGATTATGTTGCACGGGGTTTAGTCTCAGAAAAAATCTCAATAAGCCTTGAGAATGTTTCAATTCAAGGTTAAGCAAATAGATTATGTATAAGAATAAAAAGTGAGGATAGGAAATAAAAGTGATATCTATCATTTTTGTTTATATTCCGAACTAAAACATGTTCTGCAGTGCGTTCAATGTGTGCTATCTTTCGTAATATTGAAGATAGTTTTTATTCAAATATTTTAATTTTTACAAAGCGGTTGGTCTTTGATAATCAGAGTCCGAGTTAGCCTCTAAGCATAAAAATTTGTACCTCTCTCAGTCTTTTACAGGTAGTTTCAATAAAAGATGCGATATATAGGTATACGAAATTATAAAAATTTGTAAGTTGATGTTTATATATAAAAATTCAAGGTATTGAAAAAAAAAAAAATTTGCAAACATAAAATTCAAAAATATAGAAATACGGTACAAACGATGGAAGCAATCCCTTTCGTTTGACTTTCTATTTCTTTTTTTACACACTATGTCATCGGAGAAAAACATTCCCATCCGCTGTGTTCAGAATAAATGTGGAAACATTCCTCTCCATTGACTTAAAAATAAATAAGGAAGCAACAACAAATAAATAACAAATAAAAATGGTTAGCCTGGTCGGGATTCGACTACAGTACTTCTTGGGTGGCAGCAAGGCACGCTACCTACTCTACTACCGAGGCTGCCTTATTATTCGAGATATTATTCGAAATAAATTAAAATTGCCCCAAATCAAGAAAAGGTTTCTACACTAAGTAAAAATAACGCATATTAGCATTATCCACGCCTGAGTATAAATTTTATTCAAATATTTACGAGGATAAATCAAATGTTTTCCTTACAACTCGTTTTTTTCCCGTATTTGAATTTTATTTATACTCAAGCAGCAACAGCATCGCACACGTACACACATACTCCGACAAGCAGCAACAGCATCGCACTCTGTTCCTGCAGTTTATTTCTTGCATTTGCAGGTCTTATAGTTCTCATTTAGTTATTGTTGCAAGGGTAATATAGTATGCAGGTTTGGCAAAGGAATGAAATTATGTAGGGTGGAGTGACAACTTGATATTTTCTCTGAAATATCTTGCACCGGTTGTCATTTACCTACATATTTTGCTTCTATTTACATATATTTTGTGCATTTCTTTTTTCTCCCTCTAGTTTATACTGTTTTTGACATTTGGTGCCCTTATATTGCACCAACTGTCAAAAATAGTATAAATTAGAGAACAAAAAAGTAAAACGATAATAAATAATACAGGCAAATGCCATTTGATGGACGCAATTTGAAGAAAATAATACTATAAAACCATTAATACATATTCAATTCAAATATGTTGTTTTTAAATTCAATATTTTTATATAAATTTTCTTTAAATGCGATGGTTTATTTTCAAATAGTAAATATTTGAAAGATATTTTAAAAAAATTCGTGCATAATTTTAATATATTTTTTATTAATTCTGTTTAAATATTTAAATATTTAATTTAATTAAAAAAGAATTTAAATAAATTTTAAATATTTACGTAGTCGATTTAAGCAAATGCGTTATTGGTGCAAAAATGACTCGCTTTTTGGATAAATTAAAAAAGTTTTTTGATAAATTTAATATTTTTTCCCTTAGTGTACAGGCAAAATTGAAGGAAAGGTTTGGAAACAATATCAATTTAAAACCACCCCTAAGTTTCCAAAAGATACTATGAGGAATGTTTCCCCATGACTTCCATATGGAAGTTTTCCAATTTTTCATTAAGGGTATTTTATATTTAGAAATACCTACAGTGTTGTGCATATCAAAAGCAACAAAAAAAGCCATTGTCAATTATACCTAGAAACTTTTCCGTTTTTACTAAAATTCCAGTTTGATATATTTCAGTGTCTCAGTGTCTCAACGAGTGCAGCTTTATAAGAAAACCTTTGCCCACCGACTCGTCGCTTAAGGATTCCGAATAGATTTTCTATTGGGTTAAGATCAGGCGATTGAGCTGGTCAATCCAATACCGAAATCCCTTTTGCGCAAATCTACGTCTTAAATATCATTGCGGTGTGCTTAGGGTCGTTGTCATGCTGAAATATCCACCTGGATCTTGTCCAAATCTAGAAAAACAAGCCTAAAACATAGCTGAGCAAAATTTAGCTGACCCATGCTAAACTGTGACCTGACAGTTTTGAGGTTTAAGGCTCTCACATTTTTGCCGATGTACTGTGGCCATGCCATCGCTGGTAAAGAGAGTCAGCTTCCAAAGCACGTCGCCGAACAGAACTCGAGTCCACGTTTAAATTTAGTTGATTAACAACAGACTGAGATGATAAAAAATGCTATTTTTGAAAAGCTAGGATTACATGTCGGTCCTCTTTCGGTGTTGTTTTACGCTTCGGACCACGCAAGTGAAGGGTTTTCACAGTATTTTTAGTCTCAAATTTTTTTATAAGACGTGAAATTATTGATTTATTTATTTTGTACTTTTTGTTAAAGAAATTAGTGATGCTCTTGATTTATACTCATCAATTATTGCTATTTAAAGGACTCTGGGTATTTATCACGCGAAATGACGTTTTGATAATTTCAAATGTCTTCTTCACACAAAGAATTATTTGCAAATGACTCTTTTCATTTGCCGACAAAAATATAACCGGCATTTATCGTTAATCATAGCAAAAATTATTTGACTCAAGTAAGTTGTCTTTGTTATGCACAGTCAAAATTGCTCTTTCCGTATACTGCTCTCATTGCTGAAATACTGTTATTTTTTACTTCATTTCTTTTGATGCTATATTGAGCGCAATACATGATTAAGTAAAAATTACCATTGAAATTTTGGGAAAAAAAGTAAGACGATAAAAAATGTGAAGAAGTTTGCTACGCCAATTTTGGTTGCTTTTGATATGCACAACACTGTACATTAGCGCGTATCGAATTACAATTTTTTTTCGAATTTCACATTCTAAGAGGTCTCAAAAGTTGCATGGGGTTGTCAAGATCACCCAAAAAAATTGTAAGGAAAAAAAAGGATGTCTTCCTGTCCTGCAAGGACAAAGTTGTTTTTTGAGGAAAACAGTAAAAAATAACGACCTTAAAATGCTTTGACTTTTATAAAAAAAACGACGTATGTCTTAAAGCAAAAGTAGGTATGGGCTTAAACTAACAATATATTGGTTAACACGATGCCACTCACGATTCTTATCCATAGTGTCCTGTGTGAAGGATATTCGAACCAAAAGTTGTAATCGAGATAACACAGAACTTTTGATTGTTACTCAATAGTCTAAATTTTGGTGGTATTGATTATACTATTAACGTATTCCTTAAACTTGCCGAATTAATATTTAGCATAACTTTTGCATATGCATTTTCCTATTTTTGAGAAATGTATACTTGAATGCAATTTTTTAACTTTTTCAAAAAAAGAATATAAGATTTTATATCTCGGGTACCAGAAATGGTACCGAAGAAACTTTGCTCAATTTGGATTCTTTAAATATTTCTTAACAACACCTTGTCTAAAAGTATTATTTTAAAATACCAGCTTAAAGCCACAATTTTATTTTTGCCATTAACGGCATCTAGCTTAGGAGATATAATCATAAAATTTAAGCTTTTGTTTTCATTGGAAAATCGTATTGCACCAGGACAACTTGGGTATCTTAGGCAACTTAGGTAATTAAAAGTTGAAAAAACACCGTTACAATGGTGCAACTTTGACCCCTCTATGGCATCTAGCTTAGGAGATAAAAGCAAAATAAGTTCGCTTAAATCTCCAAAACGAGAGAAATAACAGGAACAATCCTAAAGATCAAGGAAAACGTAGGTATCAGACTGAAGGTTGAAAAAATACCTTTGACCCCTCTACGGCCTCTAGTTTAGTAGATTTAAGCAAAAGAAGTTTGCGAAATTTCATAAATTTCGAATTTATGAAAGAGTTTTATGACTGTTCTAACTTCTGAAAATGTTACATACTCGATTCAATAAATGTCCTCATGGAAATTAAAAGTAAATCAAGGCGAACTTCTTAAAAACATTTCGTTCTCGATTTCAATACTTATTCATGAGGAAATGGATTTTTTTAATTTTTCAACGGCACATTATAAAAAAGCCCGAGCAAACTCCAGCACAGTAATCGAATTTCAAAAAATCATCAATGGCGGAGCTAACTTTCCTTTCATGGATTTCATACTATAAGATTCAATTTATTTTCCAGTGTCTCACATGATAGCAAACATTTTTTTTTTAAAATACAGTACACTCTCACAAATTAGAACTCTCACAAATTCGAATTGTCCAGAAATTAGAACCTGCCATTTCAATTTTGAACGTTTTTTTATTTATTAAATTCATAAGTGATCTTTGCTCATTGATATAAATATAAAAAGGTGAATTATATGAGTTTTATGTTAAAAATAAAACATTAAATATTAATAAATAAAAATTATTTTTTGTTAACATACATTTTTTTGAATCAGTTTCATTATTTTCTTTTAAATTTCAGTGAAAAAAGAAAACGTCCAGAAATTAGAACATTTCAGAAATTAGAACCACCCGTGGAACGAAGTGGTTCTAATTTTTGAGAGTCTACTGTACATCAAAAATCTTGTAGCTTTCATTTCATAAACGCCATACAACCATAAGAATGAATATATTTTCCAATGCATTTCCAAAGCATTAAATATGCTTTTCTAAATTATTAGGAAAACATATAGAACCAGCTTATGCACTATTTATTTACGAAAATAAAAACACTCTTACACTTAGTTATAATTAACATAACATAAAGACCTATAGAGAAGCTTTAATCACTCTTCAGCCTCTAGAAAACAAATCCTAGTCCCGCCTACTTCATCACCTCTTGCTGACTACCGTCTTGCATAGACTACGGTACGCTCTATACCTGATATTTCGAGAGTGTCTACACAATATAAGCTGGCACCTGAATTTCATCGATCCGTAGCAGCTAATTAATTACACCAATTAACCGGCCAATTCGACCAAGCCAACCAACCTTTCGGACCAACCTTCTCTACAGCTTTAAACTAAGGTACATCGAGCTGAAGTGCCAGTCGTCTGCTTGTAGTCTAGATTTTATTTATTACCAATTTTTGAACAAACACACAAACAAGCACGCACGTGCATTGAAAGAAACAAATAAAATATTTGGAATATATTAAGAAGAAGGAATCGTTCACATTGACTAACTACCAATTAAGACCAAGTGCTTTAGTGCATTTCTCTAAAAGGAGTCAAGCAAAGGAATGCAGACACGAAATATGCAAATTATTCGAATAGAACGATAGGATAAAACAACAACATATATGTAGTGTTTCGCATTAATTAACACGTAAAAACAGGTTGAAATTTTAACTACCAGAATGAGTGCAAAAAATAAACAAAATAAATACAATCCAATGATCGTGGCACGATATGCGATATGCGTCCATTCAGCCTGTTGACCAGCGTAACAGTCACGTTAAGTTTTATGACTGAGATGAATGGTATTCTCATTTATGAATTTAGTACGGAGTGCGTTGTCACTTGTGGGAAATGTTAAAGTTGATGATCTTAATTATTATGTCTGAATGAACAGGAAGAGTTTCTTTAACTTTGTTAGTTCCTTGGCAGGACAGTAGTTGTTATAAATGATCACCAAAACACATGCAAGTGACATTTGGCGGTTGCAACTAGGAAACGGTCTTCAAATATCTGACACAGAAGATTGTCTTTAGAGTCTTGTAGAATAAAATTTAACTTGTGAGTAGTGAGTACAACAAGAGATAAAAAGAGGGGAAATGAGCAATTGGTATAATTGAATTCAAGAAACATCAACAAGATCATCCGAATATGAAATCGAAGAACCAATCGAAGAAATATGTGACAGTGGATAAAGCAACGACCCAATAAGCATTAACCTAGAATATTGTCTTGACCTCCAGAGGTGCTCTAGTTCGTTTCTCCAATCTCCAGTGCTGGATCTTTACTTGACCTCCACTTGAAATCCAAGCCAATCTGCAGGTGAATGGACCTTCAATCTCCAGTTGAGATAAGGCTGAGTCTCCACTTGAGTTGCAAGGTCCTTCTCTAAGCGATCTTCAACCCAAAATGTAAAAAGAAATAGTATCTTAAGAGCAATATTTTCCAGTCATTCTTTTTTTCACTCATTGAAAATAATTTTAAACTTAAAAATATATTATATCAACTTTAAAATAAATCATATTTTAACTTAAGACTTAAACTTATAGTTACAATTAGATAAGTGTTCACAAATAAACCAAAACAACCAAGCGTTGCCAGGTACAAAAATAAATTATTCTTTCTGCCACTTTAAAAATTAACACATCTCAGGTCAATTTCCAGTTCAACTCCAAGATGTTAGAGTTGACTTGGAGAAATGCGTAGGAGATCAAATGGAGATTGAACACTTTTTTTCCAAGCTTGGAGAAAAATCCTTTTCTTGCTTGTTGGGAAGATAAAAGATATTCTTTCTGATTTAGTCTTTGATTGAAAAGTCGAACATTTTATAAATAGGTTAATCAGTGAAAATGCTTTATTGTTTTGCAAAGTATTCTCCTAGGCGATCAAAACACATTCATTTGAATCAATTTGCATTGCAATTCATTTTGCATTCATTTGAATCAATTTTCAAAACAGTTTTGACACTCTGGTTTTGACCTCCGAAACCAGGTTTTTGAAGGCTTCAACTGTATCGGTCCGTTTGGGCGTGGAAAAACGCTACCCACACATTTTATTCCTAAAGTGAGGTTGGGTGCCAAGATGGGACTGTAAAGCTGATAATTCACCAATTCCACGATCTGAGTGCTCAAAAAGTCTTGATGAGGGATGATCATTCTTCTTTGGTTGGTTTTGCTCTATTCTCCGAAGACTTCCAAATGGTTGACACAAGCAAGTGGCTGTGTACTTTTGACAATTAATAGTTCCCCGTTGCTTAAATGGTACAGTTGCGACATGACCGATTTTACAGAAGAAACTAACCACCATTTGCTTGAATGTGCTTCGTTCGCGGACAACTTTTGGCGGGTTTAGCTCTCTCTGAAATAGTTACCCAAACAGTGCATTGCTGTTCTTGCTTCGGACTCATAAGATTAGATCAGCGCAGGGCACTCCATAGCTCACTGAGCTCTCTGCGAGCGTAACTATTCACATCAGTGTTGCCACTTTCTGTGTAATTACACAAAACCTGTGTAATTTCGAAACGATTGTACTGTCAATGTACTGTGAGCATTTTGTGTAATTTTTGTGTAATTTTGTAGTTGAACGAGAATAAATGGCAGCTCTGCTATGAAATGAAAGATAATTGTGAATGTGCCTTAGCCACAGTTTTTCCATCTTTTTAATAACATTATTCAATTGTGAATTGTACGTTTACTTTGGATGTGTAATTCACCTTTTCTCAAACAGTTATTTTCTCTCAAAGTCAAAAAATTGGAACGTACTGCGAAATTTTGTAAAATATGGCTGAAAGCATTAAAGAATGTTTTGATGTAAGTTGTATTTTCTATATTTTGTAAGATAATTGCTAATATTATTAAATATTTTCAAGAAAAACAAAACGGGGGAGGCGTCGTCGCTGAAAAAATCAGGATATTACAAGTTCAACAATTTGTGGTTAGGATGCCCGAATGTCAGTAAGTGGTTGCAGAAGAAGCTTCAAAATGATCAGGAAATGGCGTTCTGCTTTGCAACCTAATTATGGTTCCGCATAAAGCCACGTTAGACCGCCACTCTACTACCAGCAGACATATCGAAAACCTGAAGGCAATTTCCAACACTCGACTTATTGCAGCTGCCATGAAAAAGCCAAGAATAGACTAGTAGAATAAACTAGTAGGTCTTTTGGCTGTTAATAATTTATCATTTAATCTTATGGATAGTCTGATCCCTACGTTGAAGCAGTCGATCCGAGATTCTGAGACAGTGAAGGGCTTGGCCTTACACCGTACTAAAGCGACCGGTATAATGAAAAATATATTAGGGAAAACTTTTGCCAGCAAGTTATATAACAAATTAAAACAGACTTATTTTTGCATTGTCTTGGACGAAACCACTGATACAAGCAACATAAAACAGTGTGCTCTTGCAACAATATTTTTTGATGAAGAGACAAATTCAGTAAAAACTAGTTTCTTTGATATGAAAGAATGTTCTTCGGGTTCTGCATCCCAAATTTATGCACTACTAAAGGAAACCATAGCTGAAAAAAATATTCCATTTGAAAATCTAGTTGGGCTTGCAGCAGATACTCCAAATGTCATGTTTGGACAATATAATTCATTGGCTACGTTGCTTAAGAAGGAGAAGCAAGATTTTGTGGCAGTAAAATGATCATGTCATTTAATTCATCTTGTGGCATCGAAAGTTTGTCTCGAACTTCCGATTCACATAGAGGATCTCTTAAGAAATCTTGGGTCACATTTTACAAGAAGCTACACACGACAACAAAAATTAAAGGAGTTTCATCAGTATTTTTCTATAGAAGTTCATAAAATTCTTAGTCCATGTATAACTAGATGGCTTTCTATAAAATCATGTGTTGATAGGGTTTTGGAACAGTATGAAGTATTACAGTCTTATATGCGACTAGAAGTTTTTGAAGATCCTTCTAAAATTACGAAAATTATGCTTAAATATTTAGACGATGAGGCTACGAAAATTTATTTACAATTTATGTCATATGCCCTTAGCATTCTTACGGATTTTAACATTCTTTTTCAGTCAGAACGACCATTACTGTATAAATTGAAATCTAGCGTTACTAAAATTTTACAAACCGTTTTATCAAATTATATTAAAGCAAAATATATAAAAGAAAATAATATATGGACATTAGATTGTAGAGAAAAGATATACTTTGAAGATAATAATGACGTTTATCTCGGTATTTTAGCTCAAGAAAGTCTTGGAGAAATATCTTTAAATGACCGTAATGAAATTATCAATACATGTCGAAACTTTTATATTGAAGTTGTTCACCAAATAAAAAAACGTTTTGATTTTTCTGATGATGTATACAAGATTTTAGATATTGTGATACCGGATTTTGCACAATCATTCAAAATCAAATCGCTAAAAATATTTGCTAATAGGTTTAGATTTTTATCTATAAGTTTGCAAGATTTGGACCAAGAGTGGCGGGAACACGCTTTTTTGGATTACAAGTCATTAGATTTGGAATCACAAACCTGTGCTGAATCTTATTGAAACCCTATTTCCTAATATTAGGGTCGTCATAAGATTCCTTTTAATACTTCCATTTTCCAACGTTTCAGTGGAACGAATATTTAGTACATTAAAGAATTGTAAGGCTGGCAAAAGAAATAGACTTAGCACTGATACAATAGCTTCCTTAATTTTTGTCAATGAAGGAATAAATAGCAGTGGAGGAGAATTTTTTGAGCCAGAGGCTGATATGTATAAACTAAATTGGAAATAATTTATATCCTTTTTTGTAGGTATGTGTAATCCGAGATATTTTTATAAACTCTTAATGCATTGTTATTTTTAATTCTTGAATTGTTCATGAAATCATTTGTTTTTTATTGTTTTGCTATTATTCTTTTAATAAGAAAATAAAAAAAATAAAAAAATAAAAAACAAAATAAAAAAGTTTGTGTAATTTGATTAGAATTGTGTAATTTTCAGGGAGCTTTGTGTAATTTTGAAATATTTTTGTGGCAACACTGATTCACATGTACAAAAAGCTCACAACAGAAGAGAATATAATTTAGTCGTTCGCAGACGGTGATGCTGTAATGTCTATGTCGCTTTGCGCTGCATATTTTATGCACACTCTTAAAAAACCAATCTATTGATTGAATTTGTAGATTCATAATATTTATGCATGTTTTTCTTTATTTTATAGAATTTCATATTATTCCCATATATTAAGATTAGTATATATTAAGATTTTATAATATTAAAATAATTATTCGTATATATTAAGGTTTCATATAATTCATCCATATTACCTATTTATATTATTTGCATTATTCATTCATATTACTTGTATTAATTAATTTCATAGAAGAAATAATGAAGTGTACTGATGACTAAAAATAAAAAACATAAAGTAGGAAATAGAAACTTACAAATCTTAGTAATTGTGACAACTATTTCGCTCAGTGTGCACGATTCGAGAGCGCACTACATAATACTAACAAGACAAAATAAAATTTGACTGTGTTAGAATGCCCAGCCCTGGCTTAGATCCATGATTCATCACCAGCTATAGGCAGAGAGCGCTGTGGGAGCGTTGAGAGCAAAAGCTTAAGTAGCAACACAAAACGCAACAACAAATCAAAGACAAACACAGAAACGACACATAAGCTTTAAAAGTAGTGGTGCCCATACCCGTTCATCAACTGTAGACGTGTTTCGAACCTCCACCGCTGTATTTTTCCAGCGATTTCTTGTACCAATCGACACGATTCTTTTTTGGGCAATCATCAAATTATGGGGTATCCGACGAGAACAAATCTTTCTGACGCCTAAATGCTCATGCAAAATCGAATATATGCTAGTCCCACTAATGCCCAAGGATAACTCCATCTCACGGTATGTCGCTTGCCGGTCTAGTTTCCAATAGTTCACGCACAGCATCGATGTTTTTTGTCACAATAGAAGTTCTTGGACGACCTTCACGAAATTCGTTTTGGAGAGAGCGATGACAACGTTCGAACTCATTAAACCAGTGTTTTACAGCCACTGGGTGTCTTGCGTCATCACTAAAAGCCAAAGTAAAATGATCGATGTATTCTTTTTTGTCAATCCACGTCGAAAATCGTACAAAAAAAATCACCCGAAAATTTTCACGTGTTAATTTAATATTTTTACTGAAATACAATTTTCAAACCACTGTTGTTGAAAGAATAACATATATTTTGGTAGTTTCTTTTGGCCATTTTTAATTTTTATAAATAATTATAACACGGGGACGATTGCGCCTTAGTTACGACATCATAGCCATAAATCCATATTGCATCACCTGATGTGATACGTTTTAATAGTTCTGCGACGTTTCTGACATCATTCAGCGACTCCTGACCAGCTCGGTCAAAGTTCTTTCAAGGGCTGAAATGGCCAATTACCTTTTTTTAACTATGTCCTTTTTTTTAACTATGTTCTATGGACTCTATTTAATTGACATGTTTCTATAAACTTTTCTAATAAAACGAAAAAATTCAAGTTAGACACAGGCGCCACTAACCTCCACCTATCTCAACATTTAAAACCATATAACTTCTTCAAATCTCTGCCTCTCTCTCTCTCTCTCTCTCTCTCTCTCTCTCTCTCTCTCTCTCTCTCTCATTTACTTCGCCCAATACTACTTGGCCATAATAACATCTTCTTAGCCCACAACTCATGTCACTTCTCATCTCGAATCTCATTTAGGGAATATTTATATTTTCAAATGAATGCATTTTGCACAGATACCCGCTGGCTATAACAACAACACCAACCACAATAACAACAACAATAACAACAACAACAAAAACAAAAACAACTGCAAAAATATAACCTGATCGCTAGCTTAGAAGATGCCTCTTATAAACGAGCGACTAAGTAAACAACTGGCGGCAGGATCAAGCGAACCAACACCAACACACAAAATCATTGTATCAAAAAATGAAAATTCAATTCAATTGCGCGCATGATCGGATCGCAGAAACGTGCACGATCTTCAACGCTGAATGGTGTTTTGCGAGTTGATGATGGCGGCACCAAGTAAGCAAAATAAGCGAGTGTATAGCTGGAGTGTATTGGTGGAACCGACGAGGCGAAAGTAAATTGAATTCAGGACAAGAGAAATATCACTTCGATTAATTCAAACAAAGTTCATTTAAAGGGATCAACGTCAGTTAGCAGCCAGGGGCAGGCTGGCAAAACAACGCCAGCGCACTAAACAAATAAAGTTCGCATCAATGAGTTTGTTCGGCTTATTAGGCTCAAGTTTATGAGAACGAACGAAAAAACGAGCACGTGATTATGCGGTGCGTAAACGACTACGCGGTAGAAGAACGTTCATTGCTATTGGGAAAGAAGGCAATAAACCCTTTTTTGCTTATATCGAAAAGCAGTTGTTATTTAATGAAAAGTTATACTTTGGTAGAAAATGCGGCTCTCTTGAAGACTGCTGGAATTAGTAGAGACCATTGACTTGCGGCAAATAAGTTAATTTGTTTGATGACTTTGATTGTTTCTCAATTTATGTTTGTTCTGAATTTGTTAAAAACCTTCTCAAAGATATTTCCCTGATGTGGTGGGAAGCTGATCTTCTGAGAGCTATGGCTAAAGGGTTTGCTTCGATGGTTATTCTATTACAAGCAGTATCCATTTAACTATAGTGAGCCGTTTTGATGCTATAATCTCTTATTCCTGTATGTTTGCTATTGATTACCATCCAGGACTATAGACCTGACGTATGGATTTAATACTACAACGGGGCGTCGAAAGTTCTCACAAGTAACACCTATTAAATATTTTATATGTTAAATAAAAAATACATTGATTTGAAATAAATTCCTTGGCTGTCAAATACCATTAGATTTATTGAGTATTAATTTCTCGATTCCAGATGTGACCAGTTTCCTATTATTTGAATTTCAATACTGGGTGTCAAACCTTCCAATGTGGATGCCTTCCAATATTAAAACTCATAGCACTAAATAATAATAAAGGATAGCATAACTTTATTACTATCCTTATGATCAATGACCTTGTCAATAGTACCATCTACACAAGGCTCAAGGAAGACATTATTTCACTTAGAATAGAGCGAACCCACTTTCTGAAACCATCCTCATATCATTTTCTAACTTCGGACAGGCTGGTGTCCAGGCCGAGTTACGGTTGAGGATTAACAGAAGGCTTTTGATTATTTTGTTGAGATTTTTTCTAGAGATTTTAGGGAACAAAGATTTTCGTAGAGATCTAGCTAGTGAATCAACTGCAACATTGAGTATTCAAGGGCACTTTAATGAACTAGTATCCCGTAATAGTTGTTGTAATTCTTGCTATATCAGCTAGATATCTTGATAGCAATTCTCGAGCTCTACCTAGGTTGTATGTGGGCCATATTTTTCTTGTTGTGGGGCAGGTTGGTAGTGCTTTGGCAGAGTAGTAAGAGTAAATAATTCCCTTTATTGGGTTTAGTGGAATAGAAGCTGGTTCTGCACTTGAAACGTCATAGTTGAGCAGTTTGGTCAGTTCATGCAACTTTCTCTTGCCACAAATATTCCTATGGCTAGGAACCTATATTATTATAATGTCTAGTTACTAACTTAACCGAAACGGTCTTCTTTCAATGGCCTAACCAGTTTGGAGTTGGCTTTAATAGCATTTAAAGCCTTTATAAGGGCTTGCCCAACCGACGAAAACGCTGCATGGAGGATGTTAGTGTTGGAACATCTTATAGTGCGGGCCGACTCAGTCAGTTTCGCTGACTATATACCGGCTCCTACTCTGGTGCTCATTTCGCATCCATCAATGCAGAAGGATGTGTCGAAAATAAGTTCGCTCATTACACCCTTCTAATTTGGTTGTACAGGGTGGGCCATTTAAAGCTTCGGGATGTTTTTTGGTAATAAAAAAAACACAAATTATTTGCTGATTTTGAACCATGCAAATTGGTTTTGATCACTTATGGAATATGATTTTGCGTAAATGGCCCCCGCTAGAGCGAATTTTCATTACTTTTCGTAGTGTTTCGGGCTCCATAGCAGCTATTTTATATGGAATATTGCTTTTTAAGGCTTCCAGGGTCCATGAGTTGTTGACATTAACTTTGGACTTAAAATAACCCCACAAGAAGAAGTTTGAAGGGGTTAAATCGGGCGATCGCGAAGGCCAGTCAAAATCACTATTTTTCGAAACTAGCCGATCGGGGAACAAAGGGCGCAATAAAGCGCTCGTGGTTTGGGCTGTGTGAGATGTTGCGCCGTTCTGGAACCAAAAGTTGTTCATGCCGCTATCAGTCACAATTGGCATTAAAAAAGTCCTAGTGTCTTCTGGTGTTCCGCAAGGAAGTCACTTTGGCGCACTTCTTTTCAATATCTTCATCTCTGACCTATCGGTAGTATTGGGGGACACTCCGCATCTTATGTATGCTGACGACCTAAAGATGTACTACGTTGTTAAGTCGGAAGAAGATACAATTTTCTTGCAACCAAAATTAATCTCCCTAGAGCAATGGTGCAATAACAATAAACTCTCTCTTAACACTAATAAATGCTATATTATCAGCTTTTCGCGAAAAACTTAATAAAAAATAATGGTTATTTCCTTAATAGCGTTGAACTAAATACAGCCACTTAAATTGTAGGTCTTGGTGTTGTCTTAGATAACAAGATTCAACGTTCACTATGACAAAGTTTTTTCGGCTTTTTAATCTGATGCCTCTATCGTCAAGAAGAACGTTACTGAGTTCATGTTTTACATTTAATATTATATTTTTCTAAAAAGTTCACATTTAACGACCCAGTAAGAAGAACCAGGCATACACGTCTCTTAAATTAATACCAACACCACACCGTTTATGGACACAACGAGCCCATAAGTAGATGCTGTAGAGTATTTAACAACATTAGCCATTGGTACTCACCATCCATGTCAAAGCGAACATTTAAGCGTATACTTTCCAATTCCCTATTCATTTCTTAGATTTATATAGTATCTTTAAATTAGATATAAGCACTCTTATTTGCTTTCCTCCTCCTTTTCTTTTTGACATGCTTTCTAAAATTATGTCAATCCGGTGGGCGGTGTATGCCCACTTTTAGTAAAAAAAACAAGGAAGGGGGAGAAAAAAATAAAAAAAAAAATCCTGTCAAACTCTGTTCAGCATAAGTTAAATAAGTAAACCTGTTAGAATAAGTCTTACCTTGTTTGGCCAATAAAAAAAGTAAATAATAAAAATTTGTTATTATGGTCCGATAAAGCTCTCCATTGACGGTTACTGCTGCTCCGACATCGTCTTCGAAGAAGAACGGTCCAATGATCCTTTCCGCATAAATTCCAGCTCAAACAGTCACGCGTTGGTCGTGGATTGGTTGCTCGTTAATTAATTGAGGATTTTTAACACGGTTTGAACTATGTTACCCACGACATTCGCATAACCTAAGCGACGTCGCTTGTCGATCGGTAAAAGTTGTTGCGTCAATTGAATTTTGTACGAGAATAACTTTAAATCAGCACAAATTATGCGATGGAGAGACTTGCGAGGGTTGTCCAACGATGGATGGAACGGCAATGACTAGATTTTGACTGTGATCTCTCAACGCTGGCCTGTCAAGCCTCAATGTTCTCCTCAGACCATCTCGGACGACGTCGACTTTGATAACTGGCATTTCTAAGGTTACCGGTGGTGATAAATTTCTGGTGTAAATGTCTAATGATGAGATCTAAATTGACTTTCCTGACTCGATATTTTGCACGATACGCACGTTGCATTTTTACCGTTGAGGACATGTTTTGAATGTGAAGTTACACGACAACAGCGCGTTGTGGTAGCGCGTATTGCTCCATGGCAAAAATTCACTTCGAAAACGGGGTTTTAGAAGCAAACCTGAAAACAAAAGCAAAAATCATAAGGTTGCCAGAAGCCGAAGTTTTAAATGGCCCACCCTGTACACGTAATGGTGAATGATCTTGTGAAATCAAGGTGAAGGGATGTCCTGATTCATGTCACTAATTCATGTGGTTGCAAATTTAGAATTTTTCTGTATCTGAAGGGCTTGCTTCTTCAGTTATAGGTGTTCCTGAGTCTGACTGAACTATTTGCTGCGGTAAGTTTAATGTATCACAAGGTGTCAAGACGATCAATGCAGCGATTCCCCTACAACGGTTCTCCTACTTGCGATACCTATGAAGGGGAATCGCTGAACCTTGACCAATTTTATTGTGAGTCTTATTTTGTGCAAGCCATCAGAAAAGTGACCCTTACGCCAAAGATTTGATGCACTCCTGGGATATACCACCTTGTTCAAAAAGAAAGGTTCATTTATTGAAAATAATTAAAGTACAAGTTTATTCATCCAAATCAATATTGTCGCCTTCAAAGTAGTCCCCGTCGGCTGCAACGCATTTATGCCAGCGCTGGGCCCAGTCACGGAAACCTTTCTGCAACACGGTTTTTGGTATGGCGTTCAACGATTTTTCCATGACCTCTTCTTTGCTGGTGAAACGCGTTCTTCGAAGCGGTTTTTTGACTCGATCGAACAGGAAAAAATCACACGGAGCCCCGGCTGCTGGATGGTTATCGTGTTGTTTTTGGCCAAAAAGTCACGAATAAGATGAGCATTGTGCGATGGTGCATTATCGTGGTGCAAAATCCATGATTTGTTTTGCCATAACTGTGGTATTTTTTGGCGAACTGCTTCTCTAATCGTCAATTTTTCAACGTTTTCTTTGGTAGTCGAACACGATGGCCGCCCTGTACGAGGGTCGTCTTCTACTTCGTCTTGGTCACTCACAAATCGGTTAAACCACTTGTTTGCCTTCTGATACGATAGAGCAGAGTCACCGTAACATTTCACCAACGTTTACCGTTTTACGCAGTTGAAACTATTTTAAACACAAAATTTGATACAAACTCGTTGCTCAATTTTTTCTTCCAAATGTAAAAATTGAAGACACGAAAAAAGTTGTTGTAAACAAAACACTGTCACTTTACCAAATGTCAACGAGAGACGCTGATATTTGGCAGCCTTGTCATAGGCACATGTGGCAACATATAAAAAAAAAATTTCGAATCGGACAGTTAAGTCCGGTTCACAGTGTGAATGAACCTTTCTTTTTGAACAAGGTGGTGTGTATATCGATAAGAGTATTTTTGGTTCAAGACCCCAAGGCTATTAAGCAAGCGCCACTTACGTCAAAATGTGATGCACTCCTATGATATATATCTATAAGAGTATTTTTGGTTCAGTGGCGGATCTACATACGAGCTGAAAGGGCTTAAGCCTCCCATCTCCCCTTGGAGAATTTTTTGTATGGAAAAAAATTAAAAAAGTTGTAAAAGCTGTTTGAGCGCCTCTTACACCTTCGGCTATAAAACTGTTAACTTAGCCTCCCTCTAGTGAATCCTAGATTCGATACTGTTCAAGATCCCATTTTTACCAAAAGTCCTTTTACGGCCTTTTTACTTCTGTTCTTGTTCCTGATATTTCTACCATACTGGGTAGGAAAAGCCTTATTCTATATACATTTGGGGGTTATTGAATCGTTTTCTGACCAAAGGAAGAAAAATCCTTAATTTTCCTTAAATATATCCTCACTTCTTGGATTTTGGACCCACGAAAATTTTATATGTGAAAATGTAAGATGTGTTCACCCTATCTCCTCCTTCAAGATCTGTTACTGTTATGAATTATTCAAAGTTCCGCATGCATGTACTCCTCATCAACATCACATCATATCACAAACGACCACTGACAACTTCCAAGCCTTCAGTGCAGATTGCGTTTTAATTATAATGTACGAGAATGAGCTTGCTTCGTTAAATTTGAACCAACATTTAGCAGAACAAACAACGCACAACTCATCAGCACCTTCGGGGTCTCTACCAGACCCAGATCCACAAACTAAACATACACATACGCACGCACACAGGTACTCGCACCGAAACGAGGTGGACTTGCAACAACGATTAAAATCATAAAATCAATTTAACATTTGCAAATGGCTTCCAGGCGTGAAATTCCGTGTGTGACCCAAAATAACTACAAGTGTACCAGATCCACCTCTGGATCACTTTGCTAACGATGCGACGCAGCGTGGACAATGTGAGCTGTTTAGTTAGTTGTTCGTCCGCTTTTCTGTACTCTGTGTGGGTCCAGCTTATCAACGTTGTGCAGGTGAATAAACTGCGCATAAACTGTCCGCCCTTCATAAAACTTCACTTCATCTCGTTTATAATTATTAAATGTGGCTATTTGTTTAGTGAAGAGCGCAAACTCAACAACGAACGATCTCATAAGATGGGTCGCATGCTTCACAACGTCATGTGTGTCTTCGTTTAGTAGGCTTCAACTTATTTATTAGGCGTGCGCAGGGGGCGTGCTTTGACTGTTGATCGACACACACACAAAACAATTCATTGCAGTGCCTTCGAAGCCGCAGCCGATACCAAAACTGAGGCGAAGACATGCGCGGACCACCCCTTTAATGGACGCCTAATTACAGCGTTTATAAAAAGAGGCGATTATAAACAAACCTACGTACAGCAAGAGCAACCACCAGCTTATACTCAACAACAACAACAACAACAACAACAACAACAACAACAACAACAACAACAACAACAATAACAACAAACGACATCACTTTGACCACTTGTCGGTTGAATTATTGTGGAGCGTACCTGGACTGGACTGGTCTGTTTTGGCGCTGTTTAATGCAGCATTTCGTCACATGCGCGGTGCGCCGGAAGGCTTACATTGATGGACGCTTTGATTTTGCTCCAAATGCTGCTATGCCGTTGCAAATTTATGCGAACTCATCGTTATGCAACGATTTTTGTTTTTATTTTTTTTTTTTCGTTTTTTTTTCAGCCGGTCAAGCAAGCTACGTCAAGCGCATCCAGAGAAGTAAGTTGGTGATGGATGCATTATATTGATTTTAATCAAAATTGTTGTAAATTGCTTGTTTTTCTTATGATCAAAATGCAATTAATAACACTTTGAGGCAAAAAGTCGGTGAGGTGGGTCAGGGTGAGGTGATTGAGTTAGTGTTTTTAATAATCATTGGCAAGACACAATATTAGAGAAGAAAAGTATAAAATAGATCAAACAATAGTGGTTCTAATGTGGCGGCCGTGGCTGAGTGCGTTATACAGTGCGTGAACCACTCGATGTCAATTCGAGTACAGGTTCGATCCCCAGATGAGACAGAAAATGTCGTCAATTGAAATTAATTTTTTTGATCAGCCACCACCTCTTTGCAGACAATGGCAAACCTCAGAGAGTTAGTAATGAGGTTACTCTTGAGCATGTCCATTAGACCGTATCACCTTGTATGGAAAAAAAGTAAACCCATTTTGACCCCGCCTCAATCATTAGACATTTAAAAGACATTTTCAAAAAAAATTTCTTTTTTTTTTTTGAAATGGTCCCTATGGTGCTTTTTTCTTGTTTTAGTTATATCTTTTGTGTTTCTTGTCCGATTCCAAAGATTTTTCAAATATGTGTTTATTGCTTTTTTGCAATTTTTTTCTGATTTTATTTTTTTGCGAATCTTGTTTTTTTTTAAGTTATCACCCACCTTATCTCAGTTGCTACTATGTTAACAAAATCTAAAAAGAGCAAATAATTAAAGCTCACAAGAAATCATTAAGACCATGGAAACAAATGATATCCATTAAATTCATTTTTGAAGCAGTTCCAAACGATTTTATCCCAAAAATAACACTTTCGAAATTTTCGTTAGTCATACTCGAATTTTTATTAATTTTCTAAATCTTTACGGGATTCAAGGTGACTGTAGCACTCGAAGCTGTCAAGCTTCACGAAAATGTGCCCCAAACGATTTTCGTCAGTGACTGCTGTGGCCGACTTTTGCACAATTTGGACGTAACGCTCGATGTTTTGCAAGTGACAAGGATAATCTGTGAAAAACATATAACATGATAAATACGATTTAATATATGACGTCAAATTTAATCATAAAAAAAATATCTGCTATTATGCTCACCAGGAATTTTAATAATGACGTCCAAGTACTGTAGATCAGTCAATTGCTCTTAAGTAAAAAACTGAAGACATGGTGGATCAGTGATCTGAAATTTGGTCCAATCGATCATTTCAGTGTATGTGGTGCTGCCATATTGGATAAAGGGCTGGTGGTTGGGTCCACGAAATTGCCGAATACGATCTGTTAGGTTTGAACGGGCTTCAAATCGAAGACGAAGAATTGATGTATGTATGTTGCTATTGTTGTTGTAACAATGATGCAGGCAAAGCGAAGACGTTTGTTGTTTTTGTTGACTGCATAGCGAAAACGAAGAGTAGGTGGTGGTGATGGCCTTTTTTGTTGTTGGTACAAAGTGTTTAAATATTTTTTGTTCATGAATGGAAGCGATGATGAGCTGGGGGGGAGGGGGGTGGTGGTGTCATTTAAAGCCGACAACAACTACTGTTGGGCAGAGTTTGTAACAGAGCATGATTTTATTAGTTAAACTTACTCTCAACGAAAAATAATCGTCAACTTTAATAAACAATTAGAGATTTTATTACAATTCTAGTAAACATCAAATTTCAAATATTAAAGGTTTTTGCAATCTTCAACACTCGATATAATTGGCTTTTATTAATTGTCTTATGAGAACAGTTGTGATTGAAAAAGCCAAGTTATTTGTTTAATAAAAAGTCGAGTATGACTGACGAAAATTTCAAAAGTGTTATTCCCCTTTGGAAAGTACTGCTCCTATGGCATAATTAGACGCATCAGTTGTCAAATTGAATGGTTTATCGAATTCGGGAAAAATAAGAATTTCAGGAAGTGAGCAGCTTTTTGAGATCATTAAATGCCTGAAGGGCTTCGTTGTTGAGGTGGATCTTTATGTTCTTCGATTGACTAGCTCTTACCTGGGCATGTTCGCCACGCGTCAGGTTCGTAAGGGGCTTTGCTACTTTCGCATAGTCGCAAATGAACTTTCTATTATATGAGGTAAGGCCTAAAAGGGGAGGATACCGTCAATGGCTTTGTTTTTCTTCTGGTCTAATGCCCTCAGTTGTGACTAGATATCCTAAGAATTCTACAATTTTTTCCATGAAATGAGTTTTTTCTAAATTGCCTCTGCCTCTTGCAGCCTTTTAAACACTGTCTCTATGTCCTTAAGATAGTCTTCCTCTGTTTTACTAAATATGATAATGTCGTCTATGTAGACGACACATATTTTTCCTATGAATTCCTTTAAAACGTCATCTATCAATCGTTGAAAGATAGGAGGGGCGATTTTAAGCCCAAATGGCAATCTTAAAATTTAAAATTTGCCATTCATCGTGGAGAAGGCTGTTTTCTTTATATATATTTCTTTCATCAGTATTTGGTGAAATCCAGAGGTAAGGTCAAGGGTCGTAAAGAATTTTGCATTACCTAAACTCGAGAGAATGCTATTTATGTCAGGAATCGGGTAAGTATCCGATATGGTCACGGCATTAAGTCTTTTCAAGTCAATGACCATTCGATAATGCTTTTCGCCGTTGGGCTTTGGTTTCTTCGAGACTACCCAAATTGGCGAATTATAGGGACTGTTTGAATGGCGTATGACTCCAGTGCTAAGGAGCTCCTGTATTTGTCTATCTACCTCTTCTTTCATATTGATTGGGTATGGACATGATACAATAAATACAGGTAGATTCGCTATATGACAGCGTACTGCCGCGAATGTCAACACGAAGTTGACAACGCATATAAAATCTCAAAGCTATGAAAAAGTTCATAGAAATTAAATGTAAGCAAACAACTTTTTTTATATGGATTTTGACAGTTATGGCAGTATTGAAAGAGAGCACAGTCAGGTCTGCATCTACCTCTATTTTTTGTATCATGGGTATGGATAGCTTTTCATATAGATTGGACTGTCAGTGTTCGGCTGAATTTCGGCTCTAACTGTCATTTTCACGACCTCTTTATTACAGATAGGTCCAAAAAGTGTATCAAATTCGGAGATTAAGTGATTAAGTTGAATTTTGGATTTCCTAGATGGCCCCTCCCCATCCAAAAGACTGGATTTTGAGCGATTTGTTCACAATCAACTTTTGATTTGCAAATACCATTTTTCATTAAAAATTGAATTAGTGCCAAAATTAACAGAACTTTGAACATGTCATGGTACAGGATTTAAGAGTAGATTTTTCGTTTTTGTTTTTCGTGGCGATCTCGGTAGTGGTAGTACGTAGCGTGCTTGACTGCCACCCCAGATGTCCCGGGTTCCAATAACGGCCAGGCCATGGTCCTACCCTTAAACTTTTCTGCATTTCTTATCTTAATAGAACTAATAAGTTTTTAATTTTTAAAACATTTTTTTTTTACTGATTTTTTTTTTTTAATTTCCTCTGTTGTTCTCGATTACTTTTTCAAAATTTTGTGTACACTTTGTTTGAATAGAGTTTCAATTGGAGGGGAAAAAAGGCTCTGGACGGAAAAAGTGCAGCAATCCAAGGGAAGACTGGATTATATTAAAAACATGTCTTTCAGATCGCTTAAAAAAATGCAGGGGATATATGAGCAGAGGTAAAGCAATAACACCAAAATATTATATCTTCACGAAGAGCCTAATACCGGCTGAAGAATATGGGTATGTTGGCCAGAGAGCAAATTATGGAAAAACGACTAGACTGGGCTAAAAACAAAAAAAAAAAAAAAACAAAAAAAAACGGTCTGAATCTGACTGGTCAAGAGTAATATTCACAGATGAATTCAACCTTATAAGACCGGATGGTTTGCGCACAGTGCGCCGTAGAGTAGATGAACGCTTTCACGAAAATTGCATACTTCCCACCATTAAGAATTCACCCTATGTCATGGTATGGGGATGCATTTTCAAATAGAAAGTGGATGCAATTTTAATGCTAGACGGTGCTGTGAATAACAAAAAAAACGAAATAATTTTCAGCGGTGTTATCCCAAGCTTAGAGTCGATAACAGAAATGGAGACAAGTCCCATTTTTCAAAACGATTCAGCTCCTTGCCAAAGAGCTCATTCGGTAAGTAAAAACTTGAATTCCTAATATCCTCATCACCTTTTTGAGTTAATTGGTCCTTTTTTATGTTTCAGACTTCAAGATCTAAGGATGATATGGGCATTATTTATTGGACTGGCCAGGAAATACCCTAGACCCACAATCCAATTGATAATATTTGGGGTCTAATGGGAGCCAAAATTAACAAATTAAAGCCCAAAACCATGGTAGACCAGAAAAAATCCACTAAAAAAGTTTGGTATGAAGAGAATACGGCAGAATCTAAACAACGATAGGAGGCGCTTTAGAGAATGCTTTACACGAAAAAGTCTAGAATTGACACAAAATAAAATTTGTTGCACTTATTGTTGATTTCTTTAGACAAACAAAACAACGGTTGTTAATTTTCTCAAACAAAAATCATGCCAATAATACTACTGTGGTTGTATGGGTGGTAGGCGTTGACCGATAACAGCCATTTTTTTCCGATAATATTTCTTTTCGTCTTAAAATCCTATTTGCAAAACTTTATGTCTCTAGATTTTAAGTTTTGATGCTTAAATTGAAAAAGACACTCTGTGCGTTGGTCTTATAAGCAAACTCGGTTTTGTTAAATAATGTTTCAGCGATTTCTCCAACCCACTTGTTACAAGACGCTGAATCTCTCTTTATTTCTTTGTTAGGATTATTCTAACAATTTTTGTACCCACACGCTTAAAAAACGTAAAAGGAGTATATTTATTTTGTCAATCCGTTTGAAACGCCCATAAGGAGGCGTGGTAGGTATAGAATAGTATATATAGTCTTGATCAGCATCCGAGATCAACCAACCGAGTCGAGTTGGTCCGTCTGTCAGTCTGTCTGTCTGTCTGTGATCACGATTCCAATCATAATTTTCAAGCTATCTCCACGAAATTCGATATTTAAGCTTGTATCTAAAAAATAAAGATCAAGTTCGAAAATGAGTCAAATCAGATGAAAACTACGCCTACCTCCCATGTAAAATCTCTTTATATTTCACAAAAATTAATATTCGTGGGAGTATTTTAACTTCGGCCCAGTCGAAAATCACTTCTTACTAGTTTATTTTAGCCTTCAAATGTTTGCTAAGATTTTCTAATTAATGCATACTTGCAGTCTACTTTACAAATAGTAATTGTTTATTTTTTACTAAAAACTAAATAGTTAATTTTAATGATAATTTTCTAATGATCTCCCATTGAAATGCATAACAGTCTGGCATAGGCAGGTTCTTCCACCTAATTCTCGATGGGTCTCTTAAGATAAAATTAAAAAAACAAAAAAAAAAAATTAATATATTGTCAACATGTTACCTAGATGCTATCAAAGATATCTGCTGCTTACAATTTCTTCTATTGATGAACTCTTACTACAACTCTACAATTTATAGGTAGATAAATGCTACACACAGGCTGCCTGAACATTTGACCTTTAGCAGTGTATTTGTTTGTTTTAGATGTGAGTTGTTGTTTCAAAACAAAGTCTCATCAATATTATTTATTAGACCTAAATAACGCTGACATTCTTAACTGATCTTGATGAGCGTGCAGCAAGAGCTAGTATCTTACGGTTGTCCCAACATCTTTCTGGACACTACTTTTGTCTTTCACGATACTATTATGCATTATTGTGTATCTATATTGATTTGGAAATTTTCTCAATTTTACCAAACTACGGGTTGTCACGCTCAATAGCCATAGAGAGACAAGTTAAGTGGCGCCTATGCGACCATATGTCATTTTCATAGTTTTTTTTTTTTTGTATGTTTGTATCTTTGTTTTTTTGTTGTTTTTTTTCATGATTCGACTATTGTTAATATTTAAATTATTAATATATTTTCTGATTATTTGTTAATTTGTCGCTTTTGTTCGTTTGGAGTGCTGGGCTCTATGATTGTTAGTTGTTAGAAATCGAGTTAATCAAATATTAAGTGGACGTAAGAGTTTGTTGATTACACAAAAATCTCCATTTATTTTGTATAGCTTTGGGTCAAACATATTAAATAATGGCAACACCTTATTAAAAATTTGATTGATGGTTTTGTTGGCATTTTGATTATAATTTTTATGATTAATAAGTTGTTTTGACAGTTTAGGCAAATACGTAAGCACATGTCATACATTGTTACGAAGTTTTATCTTGAGCTCGGCGCTTAAGTTAGAGGCGCTATGATGAAGTTGTAAATTTTGGAAAGTCGTGTTAATTTCTTGCAAGAGCTTGGCCAGCAACGATCTTTATTCCTGCAACACTAATGAAATGTTCAACGCAAGGTGCATATGTCATCTTGTCAGCTGCCATTTTTATCCTTCTAAAACCTGCATTTAAGCTAATAAATCAATTTAGGCTCAAATATTTACACGGCTTGTATTGATAGCTGTTTGTAAAATAATCTATTTTCATTGGCATTGACAACCATTAAGCGATAATCATCTTAACGCTATCCAGCCCCTTAAACATATTATGATCAAATTAACTAACCACATCATTGATATAACAACAACAGCAACCACTTGGTGTCTTTTATCAGCAGCTGTCCTCTTCAAACTATAAACCTAGATAAACTCAAAAACTCGCTGTTGTCAGAATTTCTTTTATTTTCATTTTTTATTTTTTATTTTTTATTTTCTTTTAACTGCTGTTATAAATACAAAAATCTAATTAACAACCATTAAATTGATAAGGCAATCGTTCAGCAAGTCCTTCAAAGCCAACTTCAGCAGGACCTCATGTAGCTTTATTTATTTTGAATACAATGCCACGGTGAGGTATTTATTTCTGACTTTGTTGTGTAGTTGATGTCCGATCCGGTTGGTGTGTCTTGCATAAATTAACTTAGGTTTAATGGACACGTTATCAATGTCCCAGTAGCCAGACTTACAGCTCTTTAATAATGAATATTGTTTGTTTTCGAGAAGAATTTTTCGTTACAGTGAGATAGAAGATAGAAGTTTTGGTATCTGTCGACTTGATGCTGCAGCTAGGGTACATGGGTGCTTGCTTGGGATAGGATACATGCAGTATAGAACATACATTTATTGGAAAATAAAATCAAATCCTTATTTACACTTTTCCATTGAGTCTTAACTTTTCCTCTTCATGGTGTCAAATCGGGTTTCGTGAAGAACTGATTTATTCCACCCATTTCTTATCTCTTTATATTTCTACTAGCCTTTTCCCGGCGCGCGTTGCTGCACCCTGCAGCTATATGGGAACATAATAGGTGTATTCAAAACTTTTCTAAGACACATAGTTTGACACCACTGCCATTTTCCACTGCCCGTTACAGTTTCCCAGCAGCAGGAGATCACCAAATAGTAACTCCATTTTGAGTTTGAATGTAAGTACTGCTACTTTTACTTTCAAAGCTAGTCGATAATATAAATTTTAATTGTATGGGCGGAGCCACACCCACTTATATCCCAGTTTTCTAGTAGATGGACAATACCCAGTTTTAGTACAGTTGCCGACAGTGAGCATACAAACTAAATTATCAAAATGTAGCCAAATCGACGAAAACCGTAGGAAATATAGCATTTTTATTGATTTGTGGGCGGTTAAAGGGGGTGTGACAAAAATTTAAACCATCTCGTACTTGAAAAAAATGTACTGCCAAAATTTCAGCTCTATCGGCTCAGTAATTGTGAAGTTTCCAGCCATCACACAGACAGCGTTTTGCTTTTTGTAAATATATTTTGGATAAAGATTATTGGCTATAACTTTTTATTGGTAAGAGATACTAAGATAATTTTTTAGCTTTTTTATTTTTTCAAAAATATAAAAACACAACATTGGAAAAAAAATTTTGTTCAAAAAAATCAAGGGGTAGGCCTTGTTTTTTGAATCACAGAAATGGTCTTTAATTTTTGCGTAAAATTTAAACAATTTACAACCTATAAATGTTGTAATTTTTAAATGGAGTTGAAAATTTGCGAATTTGAATTTAAATTATTTTTACAACAAAAACAAATTTTGAGCCTTTTTTTGAGGAAAACTCCTAAATTTCAGACCTTTTTTGAAAAAAAAATTTAAAATATATATACTCAACTAACGGTATTTTTGCAATAAAATTTATATAGTACTTTTACGAAGCTTTAAGACAAAAAAAAATTTAACAAAATGTATAAAAAAGCAGCGGAGATATTTGAATCGAAAGTCACAAAATTAAATTTCTGATTGTGTTTTTCTCATTTTTGAGCACGCTGTTGCATTAAATATATCGTTGTAGTAAAATTTTTCATAGTTTTCAAGATTTGTTCATGTTTTTGATGTCAAAATAACGGACATTTTTTAATTTTACTAAATTCAAGAAATATTTTATATTTGCATATGTAACAACTAAAAATATGCGATTTTGTAAAAAATTTGTACTACAGCACCATCTGGTGTCCAAGATGGTTCAAAGAAGATACTGTCGAAAAATCGTACCTGAGAACTACTATATACCAATTTTTATTCTAATCGCATGAGCGGTTTGAGAGTTTTAGGTGGTTTTGCAAAAAATTTGTACTACAGCGCCCAAAAATTGATAGCCCACAAACACGCACCGTACCAAAAAACTTCCATACACAAATTGTCATGCTAATCGGATGAGTAGTTTAGGAGTCTATTGCATAGTTACATACGACATTTAGTTCCAAAGCAATTCCATATCATAAATTTGGCCTGTGTGACCAAATTCCCCCTTGTGTAATGTTCGCTCAAATATATAGTAACTACCTCTTGGGCCCATAATGTCAACATATCAAGTTCCACTATCAAAACATGCACAGCTCAGGCATAATAATTATTTATAAAAAGTGGGCGTATATATAGTTAGACCACGCCCAGTTTTAGTATAATTTCCGACAGTAACCATACACTAAGGGAAATACTGCATATTAACATTATCCACGCCTAAGTATCAATTTTATTTAAATATTTACGTGGATAAATGAAATATTTTCCTTACAACTCGTTTTTTCCCGTATTTGAATTTTATTTATACCACACACGTACACACATATTCCATACAAGCAAGCAGCAACAGCATCGCACTCTGTTCTCTTGCAGTTGCAACCTTAGTTCTTATAATTCTCATTTCGTTTGTGTTGCAAGAGTTGTATAAAAGGGATATTTGGCCGTACGTATCAGCGATTGCGTGCTGAAATAATGCAATTATATGTAGGGTGGAGTGACAACTCGACATTTTCCCACGAATGTGTCGTACCGATTGTCATTTGCCTGCATATTTTGCTTTATTAGTTTGCTTTATTATTGCCATTAGCATGGTTACTTTATTTTCTTTTTTCGTTCTTTAGTTTTATACTATTTTTGACATATGGTGTCATAATATTGCACCGACTGTCGAAAATAATATAATATTAAGGAACGAAAAAAGAAAATAAAGTAACCATGCTAATGGCATTAATGGACGCAGCTTGTGAGAAATATATTTAGCTTGTGATAATATAATATATAGAAATAAATATATTTTTTTTTAATTTCAATATTTTTTATATAAATTTCCTTTAGATGTGATAGTTTTATTTTCAAATAGTAAATTTTTAAAAGATATTTAAAAAATTCGTGCATAATTTTAATATATTTTTTTATTATTTCTGTTTAAATATTTTAATATTTTATTTAATTAAAAAAGCTTTTAAATGAATTTTAAATATTTACGCAGTCGATTTATGCAAATGCGTTATTGGTGCAAAAATGACTTGCTTTTTGGATAAATTTAATATTTTTTCCCTTAGTGTACGAGCTTATTTACCAAATTTTAGTCTAATACGACCAAAACATAAATATAGCATTTTTTTTGATTTGTAGGCGGCAAAAGGGGGTATGGAAAAAAAGGGGTATGGGAAATTTTTACAATGCCTATATTTTTCGCGCAAATGCAAACTTAAGTGAGATTTGCCAAATTGTTCCAATTTTCCATTTATTTCCAATTTCGCTTGCAAATATTTCCCCATATACACCATATGTGCGCATCTGTATTTTTTCACACCTGTATTTTGTAAAAGTTCACTAAAATGCCTATAATTCATGAACCAATACACATACAAAAACCGTTTGTACAAAAAAACCTTCGTATTGACGTCACCTTTCATGGGAAATTTCCAGAAACAAAATCGGTTCACGCATTACAGAGAACATCAATTTCATACACAATGCAACTTATTATAGATATAGATATGTGTTGATGTATATGTTGTTGTATAAAAAGATCACTATGTTTATCTGATCCTGCCCGCAAAAGTAGATACTTTAAAGTTTACCTACGAGCAAGGAAAAAAAAACGTTTATTGCCAGTTTGCCGCAAACGAACTTCGTTTGTCGTGCTTGGGATCGTTATTTGCAAACGTTTCAACAGTTGTCATAATAATAGTTCAGTTGCGAGAAACGCGTTATTTAGTTGCAGGTTAATAATTTCGTTTATCATATACGTGAATGATTTTCAAATTGCAGTAATTAAAAAATTTGTTTTTCCCAACTGAAACTTCCTTTGATTTTCACTTCACACAACGCTTATAATTCAGAGTTACTTTATGGACAAACTGTTCTATATAAGCAAATTGGTACTTTGATTAATATGCGGACGGAGATAGCAACAGAGGTGCGATGAGTACAATCCATAAGAAAACGGACGGACAGAGGCGGAAAGAAAAATAATATAATAAATAATAATGACCGAAACAGCTTGCGGTATACGTATAGGGTGTTTTTTTTAGGGGTTTGTTTTTCGAATAGAGATAAAACACAAGAAAATCGTTTTAATATCCATCAATTTGGCTTTATTGGAAGGATAATTTTATGCCATTAATGTTTCAATATGATTTCGGGCATGTGGCCGCCGCGGCTGGCTCGAATAAAGCCAATTCTACAGGTCCAATTTTCAACCACTTTTTCGAGCATATGGGGCCGTATGTCGGCAAAAACGCCACGAATGTTGGCCTCCAAGTCCCCTAACAATTCTGGTTTGTTGGCGTAGACGAGCGACTTCACATATCCCCAAAGAAAATAATCCAATGGTAAATAATCAAATCACACGATCTTGGTGGCCAATTGACAGGTAAATTCCGCGAAATTATGCGCTCATCGAATATTTCCTTCAATAAATCGATTGTGACGTGCGCTGTGTGGCATGTAGCGCCGTCTTGTTGGAACCACAACTCATCCACATTCATGCCATCCAATTCGGGAACAAAATAGTCGATTATCATGGCTCTATACCGGTCTACATTAACGGTAACTGACTCTCCAGCATTATTTCGGAAGAAGTATGGCCCAATGACTCCACCAGCCCATAGAGCACACCAAACAGTCAGTTTTTGTGGATGTAATGGCGTCTCAAGGATCTCATGTGGATTCTCTTCACTTCAAATGCGGTAATTTTGCTTGTTGACGTAGCCATTCAACCAAAAATGAGTCTCATCATTGAAAAAAATTTTGCGATGAAAATCAGCATCGAGATCAATCTCATTTTCGGCCCATTTGCAAGCGTTGTTCTTTTGTCAACCTGTTCATGATGAAATGGCAAACCAAACTGAACATAAATGAAATTAGAGTTGCCAGATTTGAACACAAAATGCCAGTTTTACCTCTATTCGAAAAACAAACCCCTAAAAAAAACACCCATTATATGCATAGAAGACATATTTTTAAGTTAACAACTGAATATACGTTTGTGGCAAATACAACTCGCAAACGATGTTTAGTTGGCGAATTTTTCAGTTGCTGTGAACGAAAAATTTCTATGGTGTAGATGCTCATATTTCATATAAATTAAAATCTGTACAACCTAAACTCTTTTCACAACAGAAAGTTTAACAAATCACATAAGACTGTAGTCCTAGAAGTACCCGAGAAAAATTTGAGAAAAAACATCTTTATTTCTATACATAGTATCCTATTGCTGGCCGTAGCCGACTGCGTTAAACAGTGTGTGCACCACTCGATGCCATTGCGAACCCAGGTTCGAACCCCAGCTAAACCAACAGAAAGTTTTTTAATTGAAATTGATTTTTCTGATCGGTCGTCACCTCTCTGAAGGCAATGGCAAACCTCAGAAAGTAAAAAATGCCAAGCTTCTGGAGAGCATGCAGAGTAGCCATTCATATTCGGCATAAAACAAGTAAATCCCATTCCCGATCAATTGTGTAAAAAAATTTAATAACACGCACAAAACAATTTCATCATAAGAAGCTCGGTCAAAGTCCTTTCAGCCTTTCCTTTCAAAAAACCTCTCAAGCTGCTCAAAATGGCCATCAAAAACAGACTTCACCTCTTCATTGTTGGCAAATCGTTTACCACTCAAGCCATTTTGCTCAAGTTTGGAAACAGAAAATAGTCCGAGGGGCTAAATATCGCGAATAGGGTGCGTGAAGAAGCAATTTGAACTTTAACTCATTGATTTTGGTCATAATGAAAACGGATGTTTGCATTTGGCCATCGTGCGAACTGGTGCATTTCCTTAATGAAACAAAATTTTATTTTTCGCCAAATGCGGCCGGTTTTTCGTGATTTCATCACTCAACCGCTGCAATAAGTTCGCTTAATACTCGATGATTATTGTTTTTCCTTTCTAAAGATAATCAATGAAAATTATTCCACTCGTACCCCAAAAAAACTGATGTAATGCCAACACCTTGTCCGCACACTGTTTTCATCTTCTTTGCAGTCTATGCTACCCTTTTAGTACATTTGGTTTTGACTGTTCCTTCGTCTCAGGTGTTTAGGGATGCACCAACAGTGTTGCGCAAAACAATAGCAACAAAATCAGTGCGCTGCTACAAAATCTTGTTTTTTTTTTAATATTGGGGATACACAGAAATTATTAAAGGAACCAAAGCATATATTCATACATCATATAAGAAACAAATCATATTCAAATTTGGTTTTGTTTTCTTTGTTAAATTTAAAATTAATGTGACTATATTCAATTTGTCTGAGTGCAAAACAATAGCAACATTATTAATATTTGGTGTAAGACCCATTATTCTTGATTACCGCTGCACATTTGCGTGGCATCAACTCTTAAAAATTAGATATAGTGGTATTAGGTATTTGTTCCCCCTTAAGTTTCAAGGCTTCACACAGTGCAGTTTTATTGGAAAACCTTCGACCAAAAACTCTTTTCTTCAAAATCCCAAAAAGATTTTATATGTGATTCAAGTCTAATCATTGTGCCGGCCAATCAAGGACTTGAATCCTATTGTCTCTAATGTAATCTTTGATGAGCTTTGAAGTGTGCTTCGGGTCGTTGACGTGCTAAAACGTGCACTGAAGCGGCATATTCCACTTTGCATATGGTCGCATTTTGCTTTCTAAAATGTCTTTATATACAAATTGATCCATAATACCATCGATTTTATGAAATGGTCCGACTCCATCATAGGAAAAATAAGTCCAAACCATAATACCACCGGCTCCATGCTTAAAATTTATTTTGCAGTTTCGGGCTTCAAGTCGTGTGCTTGGGCGGCGCAATACCGTGGACATCACATTTGAATTAATCAAGTTGAACTTTGATTCATCGCTAAACAAAACGGTTTTCCATTTTTTAACGGTCCAATTTAGGTTCTCTTTTGCAAAACTGAGTCTAATAAACAGTAAATTGCAACTCGTTGTCAAAATTTCAGACAAAATTGTTTAAATTATAACACCTCAACTTGTTTGTTTAAGATTAGCTGCAAGCAAAGGTTTCTTTGCCGGTCTGTAACTCCTTAAATTGTCCTCAACGGCTCTTCTGCGAATAGTGCTGTGATGAATATCTAAATCAAGTGTCCGAACAACATCTTTGGAAGTGGCAAATGGATTTCGCTTGAACACGCCACAAATGTTCCTGTCATCACGCAGCGATGTTTTCCGCGGGCGCCCTCCTGAATATACCGTTGTTACGTCTTTTGTGATGTTATACTTTTTTATAAATCTACAAACTATTGGCCGATTAATATTAAAATGCTTCGCGACAGATATTTGCGATTTTCCCATTTTATATTCGGAAATAATTTGTTATTTTAGAGTTTTACAGTATTTATCACGTGCCATTATAAATGGAACAGTCAATGGCACAATTAGGGCAAAAACAAATCTAAGCTTAAATGTTTATGACTCACAAACAACATGTGCTTTACAATAAAAAAACTTTTACCGTTGTTTTTTGGAACTTCTGGGCTCTTTTTACATTTTTTAAGTTTTGTTGCTTTTGTTTTGCACTCAAACAAATTGAATGTAGTCACATTAATATTAAATTTAATAAAAAAAACAAAACCACATTTGAATATGATTTGTTTTTTATATGATGTATGAATATGTGCTTTGGTTCCTATAATAATTTTAGTGTGTTCCCAATATTAAAAAAGATACACGATTTTGTAACAGCGCACTGATTTTGTTGCTATTGTTTTGCGCAACACTGTATGTTTCATCCATGGTTGTGAATCGACACAAAAACTCTGCTTAATTGTTGAGAAACTTCGCCAAGCACTCGATTGAAACATTCTCACTACGCTGTTTTTGTTCCATTGGGAGTAATCAAGGCACCCATCTTGAAGACAGCTTTCTCATGTCCAAATTTTCAGTCAATATTCGATGAAAAGCACTTTTTGAAAATCCTATTATGTCTGCTTTATTGCGCTCTTTTAATCGACGGTCATAAATACAATACCATTTTGTGGATTTTCTTTACCATTTCTAGTGTAGTCTCCTCATTTGGTCAACCATTGTGATGTTTGTTCTGCCAGCTGGTGTATGGCCTCGTTTAACCTAAACCCCCCAATATTTTATTTTTTTAAATGAAAGAACAGACTCCAGCAGAGTAGTATTTAGTTCCGCTTTGATATTGGTTGGACCTTTCAAATGAAAGTATTATATCAAATAACGATGGTTCCATTTTCCATGTTCCAATTCGTTCCATGTTTACAAATTCACTGAGAGCGTTCATCAAACTTCAAAAATTAAGCTTTATAAGGTTGATATTTTTTTTTTTTCAAAATTATTCTTTTCAAACAATAACGGCCATCTATACGTCAGGTCAGGTTCTTCTGGGACTATTTTCGTTCCATACTTGCTTACTTACAGACGGTAGGATTGGTGTTTCCAAGAATTTGCGCGCAGCATTTCTGCAATGCTCTCGCTGATGCTAGTTAGACACACCAAGCATTGTGGGGTCCTTCCCACGGAGATGTGAACGATCTTATCTGTGTTGACCGCCATCGGGTTCCGAGCTTATATTTTTTTTTGCTGAAGCATCGTTTTTCATCCATGCGACATGACCTAGATAGAAGGAATCCTGTAAGTGTTTAACGTAGATACCTGCCTTGTCAGCTCTAGTCTACGGTGCCCCTTGGCACAAGGAGTCTATAGGTTCAAGGAAATGACGTCCAGTGGATTAATCTTCAGGAACTTCAATTTAGCAACGTACGGTAATTAACGTCCTTCTAATACAGATGATCTTCTGGACCTATACCAGCTACGTTTCATTAGCGTCCTTCCGACAATCCCCTGAACCCTACTTTCTTGATCCCGGACGCGACCAACGCCCTATTTTATAGTTTCAATAACGGTTCTACCACCACACTTAAGCATATTTAGTTTAATAAATATCCTGTATGGATTGCATACCGATATTGGAACCTTAGTACCAATCATGGACGATTAGTGCTATCACCATCCATATTAATTGGTAGAAATCGAGACCGATCTAAAATCTCTGACAATATGGGGCTTTGTCACCCGGTTGTATACAAGCGCAACTCCACGCCGATCACCACAGACCTGCACGTGACATTGTGTAATCACAGCCAGCACGAAACTCCCGAAGGGCCAACGCTGTGATAGTCTTTTCGTCTAAAGGATTTGCCCAGACATAGCACTCATACACATTGACATATAGCGTATGACTGTGAAGAATATAATTCAACACTAACTGCACCAAGATCAACCTTGAGCCACCAAATGACATCCAACAGCGTGTCCAGCATCACCAATTTTGCACTACTGAGTTGGCAACCACAATACCACAATAACTCCTTGAACATTCCGAGAACCTCTTAAATTGAATCGAGAATTCTCTTCGTGCCCAAATTCACCCTGACCGCTCCGAGACCACTTTTGGAGGAAGTGGAACTCATCACGCCCATAATCCACCTGAAAAATCTGAGACGACTCTAGAATAGGCGACTAAGGGGAGTCTCTTCAGGACCTTAATGCTTCAATTAATACATCTAGCTTACGCCTTCAATTACTTTATATTATTTATTCGCTCTGTATTTACTCTAGCTTACGCCTTTTCGAAACTTCGCATTTTTGCTCCGAGTTTTATAGATCCACCATATCACACATCGCTTACTAAAACTAGGCTGTCAGACTCTTCTAGTGGCACACCATATACTGAACTAGCAATCCCACGGTTTTGCAGGTATTACTGCCACCCATTTTAAACCATAAATTAAAGCACTCTAAAGCCATGCTATTGTGCCAATGTATTTGTGTTCATGTTTCTGTCAGGGCAAAGACTATCCCCGTGCTAAAAAATTATTTTTCGGATCATTGCTACTCCTTCGTAGGTATTAACGCTAACGTTGATCATGTCAAACAATCCAGCTTACTGTCATTGATTTAGCTAAACACGCAAGGTTCAAGGCGGGAATGAATGACCTAGATAGTGGAGTCACTTAACTATGTCAGTGTCGTATAACAGCTCATTTAGCTCGTGATTCCATCGAATTCTGCACTCGCCATTGACTTTGATTGGACGAAGGCTCAAAAAGAACTTTCATCAGAACTGCTCAACGTCCAGGTCTCTGATTGATCCTAAGATCTTACGAAGGATATTTTTCTTCTCAATTTCCTACTGAGCCCAAAGTTTCAATGCTGACATGGTTGGAGGAGTTTATGCTGGATCTCAGATAGACGTAGACGTTAACAACATCGAACACACCTGCCAAGAGAGAGGTGGTTTCCAATATTTTAATTTTGGTTTGTTAATATAAAGTATTTCGTCTTTTCTGCATTTATCCTATCTTATAGCATTCCCATTATTTTTGGAACACGATATCAGTTTGCGGTAGTGCATCCTTTCAACCCAATTTTCCAAATTCTTGTGGACGGTTTCTGGCCTTATCTCACGAATAGCTTGGGCGGGTATGCATCATTTCTGGATAACCCATATATCACTGATCTTTAATGGAACGCCACAATAAAGAAGTCTAACGGTCAATTCGTAGCATATGATTAGTAAAGACCATCCTTTGTTGACCACCCAGGGAAAAAAGTTATGAGACAGCTTCATTCAAATCGCTAAGGATATTTATGCACCATTCGGTGTTTCGATTTTCGTTGTGCATACAATTAATTTTATCTCTTCAAATTTACAACTTGGTTATATACAACACTGACATACCTACATGACACTTATGCTATAACTGATAAAATTGTTCTTATAATGTTGCAAAAACCATAACAATTACTGCCTTGCAAGTATCCAGGAAAATCTTGAAACCACTCGCTGTTAAACTGCGAATAAACCAAAATTAAGACATTATAAATAAATAAAAAATAGTACACGTATCTGTCCGATAGCTAAGACTAAGTGTTCGTCACACCTGTAAGTGATCGAATCGAAGAGACATTTAATGGTTTCTAAAAAAGCCGCTCGAATACTTGAAGATAATCTTAGACGAAACTCAGACAATCCCTAATGACCATAATAAATGAATTAAACGCATGGTCATGGACATATAAAAATAATGTGGCTTAAAGACAATTTTATGACCAACAAGCGCAGCATCTTCTGCGGGAGTTTAAGACCAAAAACCATGCAAAGCTGGCTTAATTTAAGTGCTACGTCAGTTGTAGCTGTTGATCGTTTTGGGCTGCTGCGGCTCATTACGGTACCATTACGCCCCACTGCCAGTCTGGCTGCCCGCCAAAAACTTAACGCTGCTTTAGTGCAAGTTTGTTACATATTCAACCGCATGTTGCGTTTTTCACTTAAGTATCTTACGTACTCTTAAGCTCCAAATGTTGTTCATGTTGTTGTTGTTGTTGTTGTTGTTGTTGTTGTTGGTGTTGTTTTGAATATTGCTGCTGCTAAAATCTTGCTGTTGTTGTAGAATTGCACAAAAGCCAGCCTGCTGTTGCATTCCATTATCAGACAACGCACCATGGGGCACAGGCGCCACTTACGTACAACGTGCGTTGTCGTTGTCGCTGTCGTCGTCGTTATACTCCTCAATGTATCAGGTAAATGCACTGCGTTGCATAGCTACTACCTCGTATTCTGCATCTTCTTCTTAATTTTCTCTTGTGCTATACTTTACTCCAGTCAGCTAGTTCTGCTCATCTGCTTCATTGACTTGCTGGAATGTCTGCTTCTACTGCTGTTTGGGACGGACAGCGTGTATTTGAACCTTTTTGGAGACGCTGTCGTCGTTGACATTTATACCAAGCCGCAGCTAAATGCATCTTGTGTTCATTTTTGCTGCGTGCGCTATGTTGACAACATGTTTTAAAGGTCGCATGTTGCTGCAGTGTAGCAGCTACCAACAAAGTCGCGCCAAAATCCGAAACAAGCCGAACAACTCGTACTTTGAAGTTTTCAATTAATGATCGATCTGAATGCCGTTCATATCTACAGGTGATCGTACTCCACGCGGACGCACTGTCGCCAAGACTTCTCATGTTCTCTTCGCTTTCAGTGCATCACGTACCGTCCGTCTGTACGTCCGTTGAGCACTTGATACTTTAAGCGTTAGCAGAGCTTAGCGTCTTTGTGCTATGATGCGACTTAACGTAACAGGATTACGTGAAATTATACGCAACTCGATCAGCTGGAAAATGATCGACGATGGAAATCCACGCTAATCTTGATTGATTTTTCTTGTTCTCTTCGAGTTGATGAAGGTTAAAAGCGGCAGTTCTGGGTGGCAGAAATCTAAATCGCTAATGGTCAGCCTTGATTTTGGCAGACATTGATGGGTGGAAATGTTGATTTGTGAAAAAATTGTCAACTCACAGATAATAAGTTTATGGAAAGGGCCTAAAATATTTATATCTATATCCTTTAATTTTAAGTGATTTAAGAAGAGATGAAACAGAAAGTTCTCTAATTTTTTTGAGGAATCTTTTTTCTAAAAGATTCATTAATTGCCTTACTTGCATTTACAGTCTTGGTCATAGTAATAGCTCAAAATTATATATATATATATATTAAAAAAAATGTAGTTGATTTATTTATAACTCTTTTCATGATTTATGTTAATTGTGACCATTATTAATTTTGATGTGATCAATTAAAACCACTACAATAATTATAAAAAATAAGAGAGATATAAAAGAGTAAGTATGAGAAAATTGAGAAGCAAAGTAACAGGCACGGTTGAAAATTTATCAATAATACCTTTAACCGATGACATTAAAGATAGGGTTTTAGATTTTAAGATAGAGGCGTTATTTTGAAAGGATTAACTAATGACTGATATTCAGAGAACACTGATGCTACGGAGAGAACACTTCTCTAGGCTTCTGAAAGACACCGCTAATAACAATAACACCAAAAATGATTGCATTCCGAAAGTTCCAAGTACGGACAACTTTGACATTCCGCTGCCATGTCTTGACAGATATAGCTCGGCTTAAAAACTACAAAACCACGGGAGCAAATGTCCTAGTTGCAGCACTATTCAAAAACAAAAGCGAAGCTCAATATAAGTCCATTCAAAACTTCTATGCCAAATATGGTTGGAAGAATGTATTTCTACTGCCCAATTCACAAGAAAGATAATCTCACCATTTCCGTCATCAAAAATGGGATAAATCTTCTTAATATCTCATATTAGTCAAGTCCTGTTGAGCTGATTATGTGAAAGACTGAATGCAATTGTAAACCAGGTGATTGCATCTTATCAGTGTGCCTTCAGACCTACTAAATCTATCATCGACCAGAAAATTTGTTACTTTATACATTGATCCATGATCCATGATTTATACATGATATTTGCTAAAAATTATTATACGTTATTAGAGGCATGTTCTTAGCCTTTACGACAAAAGTAGACAAACGGCGTTGCATGGAATTATTGCAAGTCGAGTATATGTGTTAAGATATTACAGCCTAAGGCTAACAATTTTATAAAACGAAAGTGAAGAATTTTTACAAACCCTTACGGTAAAAATATAAAAACAAATATTAGGTCGTCAGGTCACGGAGATAGAAACTTATGCAACAAAAATTCAATATTGTTGCATGGAATTATAACTCGCTGAGTAGAAGTGCTTCGAAAAATTTTATTTTGCTATAGCAAAAAATCGTTTCTTGAGCTTGACACCATGTTGGCAACCGCTGAATGGAGTAAAAAATTCAACAACATTAAAAAAACGTTGCATAAAATTATAACTTCTTGAAGGCGCTATGGTAAATTTTATGGAACAACAGTAAGAATTAGGTGTTCGGTTACAAAATAAAAATATCATAAAAATTAATGACGCGACCTTTCAGAGAACAGATATATTGCCACTGTAAATGTACCACTTAAAAGCAAAAACAAAATATAAAATAAAAGTAAACAAAATATTAAAAAAAAGTTTTAATATACCACGTATTCAAAAGGAACTAAACGAAGGAAACGTATAAAATAATTTCTGCTAGAGTGGGGCTTTTAGTTCTCCTGAAAACGTGGAGAGCATGCTATAGAGAATAGTGAGGAGTGTTATTAACAATTCTAGTACGTTAGTGAACAAATGATTTCTTAACTCAGGTCCCTTGACTCTCTGGATAGAAGTCTTTTCATAGATGGCAGATTCAAGTTTGCGGCCATCTATGTTATTGCGTTCAGTCCAGTTAGTTCTACCGGGGTTTCAGAAGTCTTGAATTTTAATGTTATCGAAGTTATCAAGGCTTATGAGTTTTTTTGTTAAAAATTTTTCTACCTATGCCTATCTTTGATGAATTATTGAGAAATTATATGTTAGCAATTAAAAATTTGTCAATTTAAAATATGTTAGTGGACAAATGCTTTCTTAACGAAGGTTTTCTTAACTCCTTAATATTCCCTATAGCATGCGCCCCACAGTGATGCGATTGGTACAAGTTAGACGGAAAATATTATTTTGTGGATTTGTTTGGTAGTTTCTGGTGTTTTAGGTATAGGAAAATGCAAAAAAACCTATTTCAGAAATTTTTTACAAGGGGGCGTGGCAGCTGCCATACAACTGAAACATAATTTGCGCTATATTTTAGAAATTATATAAGCTACGACAACAAAATCAAACGTAAATTTTTTGTATGTAATTTGAAAAAAGTGAAAAAAATTTGAGCGTGATTGAGCAAGTGGGCGTGGCAGCTGCCATACAACTTAATCACATTTTTCGGTTTAGCTTAGAAATGAGTTAAGCTACGATAACAAAATTAAACGTAGATGTTGTGTATGTAATTTCGAAAAAGTGGAAAAAATTTCGGCGGGATTGAACAAGTGGGCGTGGTAGCTGCCATGCCTGTGGACTATATTTTGGTCCATAACTCAGAAATGAGAAAAGCTATGAAATATTTCGATATATAAACTTTTCTCTGAAAAATAAAGGTCAAGTTGGAAAATGAATCAAATCGGATGAAAACCACGCCTAACTCGCCCATACAAAGTGACTTTATTAAAAAGGTAAAATGTCTTAGAATTCCTCAAAAATTAATTAATTAAAAAATTGCGTATGAGCTTCGATATTTAATATGCACTCTGAGTATGAAATTCAACGAAATCGGGTGAAAACCACGCCTACCTCCCATACAAACTGACTTTGAATATACTTTGGTTCGGTCGTGGGGCTATTTTAATTTCGGCCCAGTCGAAGATCATTGCTTACTAGTTATAAATTTAATTTGCAATGAATATAAAAAGCACTAGCAGCTTGGGCTTATCACAATTATAAAAAACAGTTGAAACCTGGTTTTGAAATGAAAATAAATAGCATTTTTATGACCATCAAACAGGTTATAAAACAGGGAAACCGGCCATTTGCGCACCTTGACACTTTTAGAGCTTAAATAAGACATAATAATGGTTAAATAAAAAATATATTTTTGCATATATAAAATGGCCCTTTTTTTAATTTTACAAAATATTTTACCAATTTTTGCGTTTTTTTTTAAAAAAACACCTCAGCTAAAATATTTTTTTTTTTTTTAATATATATTACAATATTTTGTTTTTATTAGTTTAAGAATATTTTCTAATGTGTTGAGAATATTTAAACACCACATATAGTCTAGTCTATACAAAACGCTCAGGACCTAGTTTATACATGCATTTTTAGGACCATCAAATAGGTTAAAAAACAAGGCAACTGGTCATTTGTGCACCTTGGCACTTTTAGAACTTAGAGTAGACATAATAATGGTTAAATAAAAGATACATTTTTGTAAATACAAAATGGCCCTTTTTTAATTTTCCAAAATATTATACCAAATATTCATTTTTTACGCAGTTATATCGATAAATACCGTTTTATAGCGCGAACATTTTAAAAGATATATTTTTTTTATAGAAAATATTTTATTTTAAAAGGTCCTATCTTTAAAAAAATAATTAAGTAAATATAACTAGAAAACTTATAAGCAAAAATTTCAAAAAATCACCTTTTGGGCCAACTTTCAAGAATTTTTGCACTTTTTGTAGAAAGCGCAGGTAAATAAAAAAATTATTCCTGAATCATTGGACATTATTTAATTGTTAAAAATATTCAGAATGTAAAAATTCGATTTCGACTTTTTTCCGTCTAGCATGCACTTTCGCATCACTGTGCGCCCCAAGTTTTTATGAGAACTAAAAGCCCCATTATAGCAGAAATTATTTTATACTTCTTAGATAGTTTTGAAAACGTGGTATATTAAAAATTTCTTTTTACTTAAATTATGATTTTTGGTTTTAGTCTTGTGTAAAATTTTACAATAGATTTTGAAGGTTCAGTACAAAATTTGTTTTAAAAACCGAAATAGTTCCATAAATATTAAAAAAACAAAAGAAAAACTTAAGAAATTTATTGACATTGTAGAGGCTCGAACTCTCAACCTCACGCTTATAAAGCAATTGCCGTGCGCTCTGAGCTACAGAACCCATTTAAAAAAGTCATCTAAATAGAAATAAATCAAACAGACTACTTTTTACATTCTGTGGTGAATTTTTTAATATTTGGATTTGTTTCATAAAAAACAAGAAATTCGTAAACTTTGTCCAGGCTAGAACTCACTAACTAGCTTTTATAAAACGATTGCTTTACGCTCTGAAATACAGAACTCACACGAAAATATTTTCTAAATTAAGTAATAAATTCACTGCAGTTGTGAATTTTTGTATTTAAAAATGTCAATGAGCTTAAATGAAGTGAATCTAATAAAATCGTTTTAATAAAATTGATATTAGGACAAGTATTAGGACAAGGATGTAGAAGTGAATAAGGACAAAGATAAAAAAAGGTTTTGGAGTAAGCAAGTATTTGGACATAGATTAAGACCTAGAATAACACAAGTAGTAAGACATAAGAACAAAGATTTTGACCTAGATTAGATGGAATTGGACAAGGATATGGACATTCAGACCAGAATTGGGAAACGGAATAGGACAAAGTCCTAAAGTACACTTAAAGCCATTTTTAAGGGCCAGATTGAGAAAGGTTGTGGACAAGGATTGGAATAAGGAATTAAACAAGGATTTGGACATACTAATTACAAGATTCAGACTATAGATCGAGAAAATATGTGGGAAAATAATAAGAATATGGATTTTAACAAGGATAGGTCATAATTTTGGCAAAACTTTGGACTAGGATAATTATTAGGACAATTATTAGCATAAATAAAAGATTAAGGATAAGGATGAAGACGAAATATGTTAAAGTAAAAAATTATATACATTTATTTATTGATAATTAAAAATAACTTATTACAAAAGATTTAAAAATATTTTATGTTTTAAAGGGTGATTTTTTTGAGGTTATGATTTTCATGCATTAGTATTTGACAGATCACGTGGGATTTCAGACATGGTGTCAAAGAGAAAGATGCTCAGTATGCTTTGACATTTCATCATGAATAGACTTACTAACGAGCAACGCTTGCAAATCATTGCAATGGGCCCTAGAAAAGTTGGCAGAAAATCCGCTTTTTTATCGACAAATTTTGTTCAGCGATGAGGCTCATTTCTGGTTGAATGGCTACGTAAATAAGCAAAATTGCCGCATTTGGAGTGAAGAGCAACCAGAAGCCGTTCAAGAACTGGCCATGCATCCCGAAAAATGCACTGTTTGGTGTGGTTTGTACGCTGGTGGAATCATTGGACCGTATTTTTTCAAAGATGCTGTTGGACGCAACGTTACGGTGAATGGTGATCGCTATCGTTCGATGCTAACAAACTTTTTGTTGCCAAAAATGGAAGAACTGAACTTGGTTGACATGTGGTTTCAACAAGATGGCGCTACATGCCACACATCTCGCGATTCTATGGCCATTTTGAGGGAAAACTTCGGAGAACAATTAATCTCAAGAAATGGACCGGTAAGTTGGCCACCAAGATCATGCGATTTGACGCCTTTAGACTATTTTTTGTGGGGCTACGTCAAGTCTAAAGTCTACAGAAATAAGCCAGCAACTATTCCAGCTTTGGAAGACAACATTTCCGAAGAAATTCGGGCTATTCCGGCCGAAATGCTCGAAAAAGTTGCCCAAAATTGGACTTTCCGAATGGACCACCTAAGACGCAGCCGCGGTCAACATTTAAATGAAATTATCTTCAAAAAGTAAATGTCATGGACCAATCTAACGTTTCAAATAAAGAACCGATGAGATTTTGCAAATTTTATGCGTTTTTTTTAAAAAAAAAGTTATCAGGCACTTAAAAAATCACTCTTTAAATGACCCCATATATTTAATACTGTTTAATATTAATTCATTTATTCTATCTGCATTCGCCACTAGTTCCTTGTGATTTACAGGATATAGGATTAACATTATTATTTTTTAATTTATAAAATTTTAAGATTGATGCTTAAAAAAATGTTGATTGTTACAATTAATATATTATTATTATTTACCTTATCCAGATCTAAGTTTGAGAGCAAAGGATATGTTGTCACGTCAAAGCCTACGAGTGAGTCCACGACACAGCCAACTCCTTGTTTTTCACTCTTTTAAAAAGTCCTGGAAGGAAAATGGAGATAGATAAATTTTTGAATATATTTAAAAGAGAACTCTCAATCTTAGAATGTTTCGACCAAGATAGCTTGTATTAGTATTACCCTGGTCATATCCGAAAAATGTTTAATTCAGTTTAAAATAAAAATTTTTTTCATAAAATTTTTTAACTACTTGGATAACTCTGACATTGATTATTTTCCTATTCGGTTTGTAACCAAGAGCTTTCTTCGGGTCTCAAGCTCATGGGTACTCAGTTTTTATCTATTTTTGCAATTTTTCGATCGAAAAGCGTAAATGTACTTTTTGTAATAGTTTTTTTTTTCTCAAAGATTTTTTTGCTACGTCCTTTAACAGTTTTAGTACAAAAAGTACGAGATTATGTCTTGTAAATTTTGTTGTAATCGAAATGCATTTTTTTATACACATTCTTTAATCCAAACACAAAAGATCGAAAGTACTACCATTACTAGGGATACTTACGACAAAGAACTTAACTTGCATATTTTTCATAAATTTATCACAAATACACCAAATCTTAAATAACCCTGTATTTTTATAAATAACCTTAAATAACTGTTTTTCTGAAACTACACATAATTTTTTTTTTAACATCTTCTTTTTGAAAAAAAAATTAAATGAAATGAGTTTCAAAAGTGTGCTTTTTTACCAACACTATCTCTTGATTGTTTGGCTAGGCGTGCTGCCCTTCAAACACCCACCATAACTGCGCTGGGTTTCTCTACCCAACCCAATGTCACATATCCTTAACATGATAATCACGTTTTTGAGCTTGAAAATTCTTTCAACTTAATGACTTTGTTCACCTCTCTTCAGTTTTTTTCACTGCTGTGTTTTGTTTCTCCAAAACGTTCAAAAAGCGTTCGTGCCTCGATCACAATCTTAGAATCCGCCGCGTTCGATCGCACCATTGCATTGGACTTAAATATTGTTGCAGCGGCTTCTTGTTGCTGTTTGTTGTTGTTGTAGTTTTTGCTGCTGTTGTGCAGCTCAATTAAGTCACCAACAGTTGCAAGTAGCTGGCGAATCCACAAAATAAGTTGTCGCTTTTTGCACATGATAGATCGTTGCACTCAGATAATATTTCGTAATGCGTTGAATGGAGTTCTGCTCGGCCATCGCGTAATGCTTGTGGTAAATGCCCCCACGTAAAGGTTTGGGGACAATTTAATTTGTTTGAGTTTAACAGAATAACGCTACTGTAATTCGGTTGGAAATAAAAACTTATTTATATTTGAGCCAGAGTTACATTTTAATCCGTTATGAAATGATTTTTTTTTAATTTCTTAAATGTTCGGGATCTTTAAAATTGAAAAGATGCTTTACTTAAGGCCACCTTTTTTGCCTTTGAAAATAAGTTTTGCGAATTTTTTGTTCTTATATGAACTGAATATTAAAAACATACTGCGCAAATTTTAAGCAAGTTTTTTTTGTGTAGGCAAGTCAGGACCTTGTTTTAAAAAAAAATCTTACCTAAGAATTTTTTTTGAATTTTTCGAAAACCACGTCTTTGGGCACATTTCCCATAATTTCTCGGAAATCAACTGTCCGACTTGGCTGAATATTTTTTTCGCTGAAAGCGATTAGCGATTGGCGATATTGAATGCAGTAGAATGCATGAAAACCTAGAACACGACCGAAATCAAATCACTGGTCGTCAATCGCGACGAACATTCGCCAGATTAGAATCTATGTATTCTATTTTTTCAATGGCGACCTGGCGATCCTCTCTTTGAGTGCTGTCAAACATGATAAGTGTTGCCGTATTTTTCCTAATGATGGCATACGTTTTGTGCTATTTTCATAAGATTTATTATCTTCCGAAATTTATTGTATGTGCTTATGTTTCCTGCATGTTAATTGTGCAAGTAATGTACACGTTTTCTGCATGTTATGTACATTATTTTTAATAATATCAAAATTGGCTCCAATTCTTGTAAAATATTTACTTTCACTTCAATATTATTTTCTTTAAAAGAAACTGAAACAAAAAATTTTGACAGTTCAGTCCGAATAGTTCGCCAATCGCTAATCGCCAATCACCAATCGCTTTCATTCTGAACGTTTTGTAAGCGATTAGCGAGGAGAGTGGATCACTTTGATTCTGTTCGGGCTCTAAATGTATCGGAAAAACCTTTCAAAACAATCGTACATAAATTTTGTTATTTCGAAAACAATTCCCATAACTTTAAATGCTTTTACCTCGAAATCACTTTTTCGTGATTTGTTGTAATAAAAACTTATACAAAAATGATCCAACTTGAATAATTTTTGCATCACATACTCAGTGACAGATCTAGGATTCAGGCTAAGATAAAAGTTTTGTAGCTTAAGTGAGAGGGGGCAGAAACGGCTTTTAGGGCTTTTTTATTTTTTTAAATTTTTTAAATTTCGATGCAATAATTCCGTTATTTTTTATATATAGAACCGACGTTAACGGCAATAATTCTTAACATATTTCCGTTTTGCTTTTTATTTTCAAATGATGCAAAATAATTTTTATAACAACCAATGGCATCCCAACACATGACATACATTAACAACAACGATAACAACAACAACAACAACAACAACAACAACAACAACAACAACAACAACAACAACAACAAAAATAAATTTCTTTTAATTAAGTTTTAAAAATTATTTTTTCAATAAAAAAAAACCTTTTGTTGATATCTTTAATTTAAGAGTTGCCAAGGTGGCCTTAAATACGCTCGAAACAGTTTAAGAATCCTCGGTGAAAAATGTCGGTGAGTTTTCAAAACTTTAGTGCGTTGGGCAATTCTGTAGATGTCAAAAGTTTTTAAACTTATAAATATTTTAGGATTGTGGCGTCCGTGGCGCAGTTGGTTAAAGTGCGTGGCCGCTATGTCAACGAACTTTGGAAACCCAGGTTCGAACCCCAGCAGCGACAGAAAATTATTTGAATTAAAATAATTTTTCTGTACGGCCGCCACCTCTCTGCAGACAATGGCAAACCTCAGAGAGTAATCAAAATGCCATGTAAAGCTTCTTGAGAACGAGAACATTCCGTTCATCGCCGTTTGGAGTCGGCGTTAAGCATGTAGGTCCGGTTCTCGGTCAATTGTGTACAAACTTAATAACACGCACAACACAATTGATCATAAGAAGCTAGGTCAAAGTCCTTTCAAGAGCTGAAATGGCCAGTTATTTTAATTTTTTTTTTTTTTTAAATATTTTAGGATAAGTAACGCATAAAATGTCTGAAAATTCTTAAAAATACACTAAAGAAGTAATGTATTGCAAGTTCAAAATGTCCACTGAGATATTTTGAAACAGCTATTTTTTTTTTAATTTATATCAACTTAAAAGTTGAATAGCACAAATATAATTTTAAAAAATAGGCATTCAATTAACTATTAACTAAATGTAGGCAAAACTATTCTACATTTTTTTGCGTAATTTTTTGTGGGCTCAGACACAGGAATTCATAAATTCACCAACTATTTGTCACCATTAAGTTCATAAATTTAATTGTTGTCCTCAGATATCTTATCTTGAAATGAAAGGACGACATAAAATCTATAGAACTAACTGCACTTTGCTTGGGAAAACATGTCAAAATAGCAGTTCACCTGTCGTGACCTTGCACAAGGATGATTTTCAACTCATATCACAACTGTTGTTATTTATCTTTAACTGTGTTTTTAATCGCTTATCGTTCAAGTGACGCCCATAAAGTTTTACATGAACAGAGATGCCGTCGATAATGTATGATGCATTCTGTGTGTTTCTTATGCTTGTAGAGAAAATTAAATGAAATAGGGCGATGATGTAGGTTTTCTTATATTATTATCCTTACGTGCCCTTTTTTATAGTTTCTCTTCGAAAAGGAGTCAGAAAATAATGAAAATAATTTTCTTTTTAAATATTCTCTACTAATAAATTATTGTGTTTGTTTAGAACAAGTATTTAACGGAGTTAGAAACTTAAGGCCGCAGAGGGTAGTGTTATAGAACTTTTATCAGTCGAAATAGATTGGAAATATAACGTGATATAAAAAGATTTTACGGTAAAAAATATTACACGCAAATAAAGGCCTGTTCTTAGCCCTGAATGCAAAAAAAAAAAAAAATGTATGTCTATTTCCAAAATCCAATGAGAATACATCAATCATGCAAGGGCGTTGCATGAAATAATTACTCGGTGAGTATATGCCACATAGCAATTGTTTAAAAAAAATTTAAAGATTTGTAATTGCCCTTACTACAAAAATAAAAATAAAATTATAAAATTACCTTTGACATGAAAATAATAAAGAAAAAATTGTATTTAAAATTAAAATAAGGACAAGTATTAGGAGAAGGATTTGGATAAAGCTTAGGACAAGGATTGGAAAAAGGATGATGGCAAGAATGTGTACAAAGATAAGGAGTAGGACAAAGGTTCGGACAAAACTAGAGCATGTGATTCGACAAGGATTAGGGCGGGAAGTATGACAATAATTGGGGAAACGATACGAACTAAGATTTAGACACAACTTAAACAACATTTAGGACAAGATTTAGGACACACTTAGGACAAGCTTTAGGACAAAGATTGGTAAAACAAGCGGGACAAAGATAAGGAAAGGGATTCGAACTAGGATAAGGTCAGTTATTTGGGCATTGATTAAATCAAGACTTTGGTCAAAAAGTAAGACAATTATTAGGACAAATATAAGAATAAGGATAAGGATGTTGACGAGTTTGAAAATAAAGGAAAGGTTAGAGACAAGAATAATTGTAAGTATAAGGATACGCTATCACGTCAAAACCTACGGGTGTGTCCACAATACAGCTTACTCTTCTCCTCAATTCATTTTTAAGGTTTTAAGCATTGACTCAAATCATTTCTTTCCAAATATATTAGGTTGCTACTGTGTTTCAACGATTCTTGAAAGACTAGACAACAAATTATAAGAGTACTTTTTGAACTAAAAATGGCCAAAAACGAAAAAGAAAATTAAAGAGAATATCAAAAATTTCTCAAAGACAGAAATAGTTACATGAAAAAGTACGGGTACACTTTTCAAATTTTTAAAGATTTTGTAAAATGGGTAATGGATAATCAGAAAAGGTGATTGTATAGGGTCATTGCATAATGGGTTAACAATTGTAATGGTACGATATTATAAAATGGGCAATGGGTTATCAGAAAATATAATTGTAAATGGCAGGCCCGAAGCCATGATTTTCCTTGGAGGGTTTTGGTGAGTACTTTCTTTTAATGATTTGATTTGCTTGGATTTTTTGTGTCTTTCTTGATCATATGGGGGGGTTAACACCAAAAACCTCCCTTGGCTACGAGCCTAATATAGGGTGTTATTTTAGAGGAGCGGGACTTTTTTAATTGAAATAAAATATTGATAATACATAATTTCTAACCTAAAATTGGCATTAGTAAAAAGATAGTTTTAAGTTATTAGTGTTTAAACATCATTTCGGCCATGCGTCCGCCGCGGATGGCTCGGATGTAACACATTATGGAAGTTAAATTTTCGACCTCTTTTTCACAATGTTCAACAATGGTTCGCACAATGTTGTTCTCCAAGGCATCCTTATATAAAGTAGCTAGCTTTTTCGCATAAGACATTAACTTGACATTACCACAGAAAAAACAATACTAAGGCCTTAAATCGCATTATCTTAGTGACCAATTGTGACTTGTCCATTTCAAGAAATAAATCATTTTACAAATGTATCCTTCAGTAAGTCGATTGTTGAACGCACTGTATCTCATGTGGCACCATTTTGTTGGAAAACATACATGCAAAGAAAAAAAACGTTTATTGCCAGTTTGCCGCAAACGAACTTTGTTTGTCGTGCTTGGGATCGTTATTTGCAAACGTTTCAACTGTTGACATAATAATAGTTCAGTTACGAGAAACGCGTCATTTAGTTGCAGGTACTTAATTTCGCTTGTCATATACGCGAATGATTTTTAAAATGCATTGAAAACTTGTTTTTCCCAACTGAAAACTTCCTTTCTTTTTTCCTTCGTTGTATACACACAACGCTTATAATTCAGAGTTACTTTATGGACAAACGGTTCTATATAAGCAAATTCGTAATTTGCTTAATACGCGGACGGATATAGCAACAGAGGTGCGATGAGTAAAATTCATAAGAATACAGACGGACATAGGGAGAAAGACAATTAATATAATAAATAATAATGACCGAAATAGCTTGCGGTATATATATATGTATAAGATATATTTTTAAGTTGACAACTGAATATTCGTTTGTGGCAAATACAGCTCACAAACGAAGTGTATTTGGCTAATTTTTCAGTTGAGGTGAACGAAAAATTTCTATGCGTGTATATTTAATAAACATCCAAATTAATTGGGGCACGAAATAATTAGCAATCATGGCTCTTTATAGCTTGCAGGTGACGTTAACGCTTTCCTCGAACTGATTTTTAAAGAAGGGAGGACCAATAATTTCACTGGCTCATCAAGCGCACCAAACAGTGATTTTTGTGAACATAACGGATAATCTTTTGCTGATTTGCTGCAGTCCAAATTTTGCTTATAGACATGCCTCTTGATCCAAAAATGCCCCTTGCCTGACATACTAGCTGTTGATCCAGTTCATTTTCAGCCCATTGAACGAACGTTCAGCGTAAAACAGCAAAACACTAGACAGTGATTTTTTGGATATAACGGTGCCTCGAGAATTTCTTGCGGATCTTATGTACTCCAATGCAGGAATTTTGCTTATTGTCATTCTCTTTGAACCAAAAATGCTTCCAGAACATTTTCAGCTCATTCACCGAACGTTCATCGTCATCAATGGCCATTCCACATTTATTCTTGCACCAGCTGGATCATAGAAGGGCGTATACTAAGATCTTTACGTTTAATTTTCCATGAACTAGAATTAAACAACTTCTGAAAGGCAAATCGACTCATTTGTGACCTCGTTAAACTACGCTCTACAACAGCAACTGTTTCATCGGTGCATATTGTACGACGTCTATGCGTGGTTCAAAACTGATCTATCGTTAATCTAATAAGTTACTCGACTGAACGATTATAACACATGGTCAAATAAGTCCCGAGACTAAATAATAAAAAAATTTTTTTTTTCAAATATTCTTCTTTATTCATCAACATATGTAGGTTCCTTCCAGAGCAATACATTCATTCCACCGCTTTTCTAACTTTTCAATATCGGTTTTGTAGAACGATTTGTTCTTCACCTCAAAATACGCTTCAGTTTCAGCCATCACCTCTTCATTGGAGCCAAATCTCTTGCCGGCAAGCATTTTTTTGAGGTCAGCAAGAAGCCAGTAGTCACTGGGGGCCAAATCTGGGGAATCTGGTGGATGAGGAAGCAATTCGAAGTGGATTTTCGCCATCGATTTGTGACACGGTGCATTGTTTTGGTGAAAAAATAATTTTTTTCTTCTTCAAATGGGTCCGATTTTTCGCGATTCCATTCTTCAAATGCTCCAACAACGTTATATAATAATCGCTGTTGATTGTTTTTCCCCTTTCGAGATAGTCGATGAACAAAATTCCATGCACATTTTAAAATAGAGATAAAATAACCTTTCCAGTCGACTGTTGTGTTTTTGGTCGCTTTGGCCTACTTTCATCAGTTGCTCTCCACTCAGCTGACGATCGTTTTTATTCCGGTGTGTAATGGTGGATCCATGTTTCATCCATTGTCACATACCGACGCAAAAATTCATGTTTATTCTTTGTAAATAGTGCCAAACAGCTCTCCGAATCATCGACACGTTGTTGTTTTTGGTCCGGTGTGAGAAAACACGGCTCCCATTTGGAAAGCAGCTTTCTCATCGACAAATGTTCCTGTAATATTGTTCCCACACTGCTTTTCGATATCTTCAGAGCCTCAGCTAGCTCGCGCACCTTCACTTTACGGTCGGCCAATAGCATTTTGTGTACTTTTTTTATGTTTTGTGGAACAACTGCCTCATTTGGGCGTCTTGAACGTTCAGAATCATTTGTGTCTGTACGACCAAGTTTGAGCTCAGCATACCATCTGCAAATGATTCCTTTTGACGGAGCAGACACCGAATAACACTTCCGAAGCCGTTGCTCAGCTTGGACGGTATTTTTCCCCATCAAAAAACAGTGATAAATCAACACACGGAATTGCTTTGAATCCATTATTTTGAAAATATCAACAGTAGCAATTAAATAACTGCAAATTCTGAACTAAACGTTAGATTGTATGAAATAAAATTTTTACACGTATTGTTTGAATGTTAGAACTATCGAAATATTATATCGATATTTCGTTAGAGGTGCCACCTAGTAGTTAATCTCGGGACTTATTGGACCATGTGTTATTTTGTTGCATAAAGCGCAATGATAGTTGATAAATTACTACAAAGCTGCCTTCGATGATACTTGTACTTTACTGATCCAGATAAGGGCTCTTCTGAGACTTTAATCAATCTTGTTTTAAAGCTAAGTTTTTTTATTACTTAATGTTAAAATTTTGATTATGTATCATCTATGATCATCATGCAATAATTTATTTTAATATTAATACAACTGTGCTTCTAGCTTTTAGATCTACGGAGAATTTGTGTATTTCTTTCATATCAATAGCTCGGTAAATCATTTTCTGTATGAGTTAACGTGCAACTTTACTTCACTGAACTAACACGTATTCCCTCAAAGTCAGCAGAATGTCTTAATTTTCCGCCACAATCGCCACAGTGCTATTTAACCCCAACCAACCCAGCTAATGCAGTCATTTATAACCTCATCTCATGTTTTATGCATTCGGCTGCAATTTAAAAGATAACTATTGCAATTAAGTGCGTGTTCCACAGATAAATCCAAACATTATCATTAGAGAGAGAGAGGAAAAAAAAAGCGATTCACGCATATTATCTCTAAAATTGTCCATAATTCTTCGATTCATTTTCTTAAGCATATCAAGAGAACTATGACGATTTAGTTGCATGCTACACTATGCAACACATTTCTTCTACCGTACCGTGTGGTAATTAGGCTTATCTTAATGCTTGGCTTTTATTTCAATTTGAATTATTTCACCTTTCAAATTAAGTCAAGCTGGCATTTTTGGGTAGTTAATAGACGGGAAAAATAAGGTGTTTTTAATGTTGAAAATGTTAAGAGGTAAGAGCATCAAAGTCAACATTTTGTTGTTGTGCTTGTCAAGTGTTATCTAGGCATGCATAATTTAGTAATTTATAGAAATTTTTATATGTTCCTAGCATGATGATTATGATGATGATGATGATGATGATGGCTTCATTAAAGTTTTGGTTGTTTGTTTAAGAAGAGGAAGAATTAATCAAAACTAAAGTTATCTAGGGAAATGTCACATGATTAACAGCCGAACTTAAGAGAGGAAGGTTAAGTTGGAGTTAAATACAAGTTTTGAAGTATTTTTTTTTTCAGCAAAGGTTTTTTCGATGAGTTCATTAGCCGTTCAAAATCTTCCCAGTAAACCAACGGTATCTTTTTATATTAATTTTTATTAATTTTAAATTAATTTTTGTAGCCTTTTTTTCGGGTCGAAGCATACGTTTTTGACACAACGAATATTTTTTTTAATTATTATGAATTATTTTGAATTATCCGATTAGAAAAATTAATTTTAATTGAAAAAAAATGTCTCTGTTAAATGAGCTATTCGAAACTCGGACCTAGGAACGCGATCGGCCACCACCAACTCTTATCGATATGAATAAATATATCAATAATTATCGCCTAGCAACCCTATGGAACGTTGCTTCAACTTTAAGTTGGATGTTCGGCCATCCTTGCCTTCTCGAAGCAAATGGCTGGAATAAGAAGATCCTCTTGAATGGAGCGCTGACTTCCATGGCCTTGATGTGGTCGAAATAGAGTAATCGTCAGGTTTTTGCATTCCGTACAACTACATTTCTTGCCTATATCTCTATTGAGCTCGTACGTTTCGCACCTTATTTTTTTTTTTTTTTTTTTAGATTTGAACCAAGGATTTCAGGTGGAATACCTATTCAGTCAAGTCTGCCTTGGTTTGAAATGGGGTGATAGATTAGTGGGAAGGATAGATCAATCAGGTGAAACACGTGTAGGATGTTCTAAGCGTGGTGGAAAGCCAAAGAAACATGTGAATTTGAATCAGAGGCAAGTGTTATGCCTTTACCTCAGTCAATTCAAATTATAAGGCAATCTCATCCACAAACATCTCACCATCAACTACAACTTTAAGTCGTAAATATTGATGAAATTTCAGTTGATTAGAAAAGAGGATAGAAAATTGCAAATGCGAAAGGTTTTAAAGCTTAGGAACATGGCCTGGCCGGGAATCGAACCCGGAACCCTGGGGTAGCAGTCGATCACGCTACCTACTCGACTACCGAGGCCGCCTTATAAACGATACTTTCGACTTTCTGCTAAGGAGTTTTAATCCTTCCCACCGTCCTGTTGGAACCACATGTCGTTCAAGTCTATATCTTCCAATTCGGGCTAAAAATAATCGGTAATCATGGCGCGGTAACGATGGCCGTTCACAGTAACGTTACGATCGTTATCGTCTACGAAAAAATATTGTCCACTGACGCCGCCGGCATGCAAAGCACACCAAACACTTATTTTTTGTGGATGATTCATGAAGCACATGTGAATTTTCACCTGACCAATAACGCATATTTTGCTTATTGACGAACCCATTGAGCCAAAAATGCGCTTCGTCACTGAAGATGATTTTGCGATGAAATTCATCATCTAGGCGCATCTTTTCCGGAGCCCAATCGGAGAACGTACGACGCTTCAAATGGTCCATCGGCTTTAATTCTTGAGTCAGCTTGATTTTGTATGGGTGTAAACCAAGATCCTTACGCAAAATTCGCCATAAAGTGGTCTGGGCGATGCTAAATTCTTGAGAACGCCGGGGAATTGACTGTTTTGTATCGTTTGCTATATTTTCGACACTTCGACCAACCCGTTGTCTCATTGGCACGGCAACATCACACAACAAATATGTAAACTCAAATTTTTGCACTAAGCTTGTTATTGTTGTCTGTCTACTAAGGCGAGAATTACGACCGAAAATTGCAGTTAACGCTCTTAAAATTGCGATCACCGACTCCGAAATTCAGTAGTACATTTTTTAATATGCAGACGTTCTTCGTTTGTGTGCTTTACCATGATAAAAATCTTGAGTTTACTGAATAAATTGACAGTGATAGTTCGATGATTAGTGAAAGGGTGCGTTTAGAAATTTTATTCAAAGTTGCGAAGTCCCTATTGGAAAACCGTGTATTAAGAGCCTATTAAATTGGTAGAAATGCTACTACAGAACGCTGGGAGTGTGCAATGATATTAATGGTTTTCAACAGGTGGAAAAACCGGATTGAATATTTGCTAGAGCATTGGAGTAGACTTTATCTTTAACGTAACCCCAATGAAAAAATTTTATGGTGTTCGGTCGATCTCGGCGACCAATCTCATTCTCTATTTCGAGAAATCATACGTCCAGGAAATTTTTTCCCGCAACAGAGCTTTTGTTGAACCAGTTATATAGCATGTGGCATCGTTTTGCTGAAAATAACCGTCGTCCAAGCCCATAGCATCAATTTCAGGCCAAAAAAGTCAGTCAACATTGTTCGGTAATGCAATCCATTCACTGAAACGGTCACACCAACATAATTTTCAAAAAAAAATATGGCACAATGACACCACTATTCCAAAAACTGCACCAAACTGCCACTCTTTGCGGATGGAGAGGTTGTTCGACTATTTCTCTTGGATTTTTGGAGCCCCGGATGTGACAGTTTTGTTTATTACGTAACCAGGCATAGGAAAATGGTGAGAAATAAAATGTTTGGGAAATCATGATCTTGTTCATGTACTTTTAGTGCCCAATCAGCGAATGTACGGTGTTTTCCATATTCTAAAGGCTTCAATTCTTTCGTCAACTGCACCTTATACATAAGTATGTAGGCCAAGATCTTTATGCAAAATATGGTGTGGATACGCCCAATTCCTGTGATGGTCTAGATAAGCCTGGAATTTCGGCCACACTCTCAGCTACTTACTTACTTACTTATCTGGCGCTTACAACCGTTGGTCGGTTTTGGCCTCGTATAAGAAATTGCGCCAACCATTTCTGTTTTGCAATGGCTGGCGCCAGTTGGAAACACCAAGTGTAGTCAGGTTATCCAACATTTGATCCTTCCAACGAAGATGTGGGCTTCCTCTTCTCCGTTGACCACCACCGGGCTACGAATCGAAATTTTTTCGTTTTCCATTCGCTCAACCCAGCAGAGTGGCTCGATTTTAATGCGCTTAACTATGTCGATGTCAGTGTATAGCTCATAGAGCTCGTGGTTACATCGAATTCGGTACTTGCGATTGACGCAGATTGGACCGAAGATCTTACTAAGAATCTTTCTCTTGAAGGCTCCCAAAGTCTTTTCATCAGAACTGCTCAACGTCCAGGTTTGTGCTGCATATAATAGGACGAGCATGATTAGTGACTTATAGAGCGTGAGTTTTGTTCGTCGAGAGAGGCTCTGCTTCTCAATTGCCTACTCAGCCCAAAGTAACACCTGTTAGCAAGAGTTATCCTTCGTTTTATCTCAATACTGACATTGTTGAAAGAGTTTAAGCTGGATCCCAGGTCACCTCAAAGGAGATGTTGTTAACATGGACGTGGTTTTCAAGACGCTGGGATGTTTTTTTGGTTGACACTAGTTATTTCGTCTTATCTGAGTTCACTGCAAGACCCATTCGACTCGACTCTTTGGCTAATCTGAAGACTGTTGCACTGATTTAGCGCGTATTATGGCCAATAATATCGATATCATCAGCATACGCCAGCAGCATAATACTTTTGTAGAATATCGTGCGACTGCGTCTCAAATCAGCAGCTCAGATGATCTTCTCCATCATAAGGTTGAAAAAGTCGCACGATAAGGAATCACCTTGTCTGAAACCTTGTTTGGTATCGAATGGAGGAGTGAGATCCTTCCTGATTATAACTGTGCTGCTGGTGTTGCGCAGTGTCATTCTGCAAAGTCGTATGAGCTTTGCAGGAATACCAAATTCAGACATGGTGGAGTATAGATGATTCCTTATTGGCCTGTCGAAGGCGGCTTTATAATCGACAAAAAGAGGGTGTGTGTCGATTTGTTTCTCTAGGGTTTTCTTCAAGATTTTTCATAGCGTAAATATCTGGTCTATGGTGAATTTACCAGATCTGAAGCCACACTGATAAGGTCCAATCAGCTGGTCTACGATGGGCCTCACACTGAGGTTCCAATCATTTGGAATGCATTCTTCCGACCATATTCTGCATAGAAGCTCATGAATGCATTCAAATAGAGCTTCGCCTCCATTCTTGAAGAGCTCAGCACGTAAGCCATCGGCTCTTGTGGCTTTGTTGTTTTTAAGTCGAGCTATAGCTTTCAAGACTTCACTATGGTCGGGCAGCGGAACTTCAACGCTGTCGTCCACAATTGGGGTTTCCGGTATGTCATCTCTATTGGCGGGAATGTTGTCGTCGTCACCATTCAAAAGCCTAGAGAAGTGTTCCCTCCACATCATCAGTGTACTCTGGAAATCTGCCGCCACTAGATTCCCATTTTCCTTCTTGTAGGAAGAGGCCCCGGTTTTGAAACCATCGGCCAGGCGTCTTATTTCTTCGAAAAATTTTCGGACCTCATTCCTGTCACCATGCATCTCAATCTTCTCGCACTCACGCTTTTTCGGTTCCCTTTTCTTTCGCCTGAAAATGCGTCTCTCTTCCATCCTCTTCTCTTTGTATCGATCCTTAGCAGCACGCGTTACAACCGACTGCAGGGTGGCTTTGTAGGCGGCGTCTTTTATGCAGTGGCGTCGCGATACTCCTGGTCATGTCAGTGGGTTCGACGAGGGCGGTGATAGCCAATCTCTCAGCTACAGCATCGATATTTTAAGGTGACCTAGCCAAACGAACACGAGTTGGGGTCTTTACATTACTAACTGTCCTAATGGCCTAAACAGTACGAACTTTACGAATCGTGTTCGCGATATTTTCACCGTTTTTGTAGTGAATTTTTACTATTTCAATGCACTGTGCGAGTGCATTAGCTGGAAGCCGTTATGGTTTGTACCAATTAGTGCAGCCCACAACGACTTTATAAATTCACGCCAAATAACGCAATTTCGCCTGATTTATGTTTCATGAAAAGAAAAAGTTTTCTTGTGACTCTAAAATGAGTGAATTATGATTTTTTGACAAAATGCAAGAAAGCTGCAAAGCTCCCAAAATATATTTATGAAAAATTATCAATCCTAAATTATTCACAAAACTCTTACTTTTCGACATAACCTTCGCTTGTGATTCAGTGGATTAGAATCATTGGACAAATTAATTATAATTAACATAGATGTTACAATGTATTCCATATCGTCATATATTGCTTTATAAGAAATTAAAAAAAATATATATATTTTCTTAAATTAAGCGGAACTATAACTGTGTGATTTTTCACAGTATTATTCCAAGTCACTGCCGCGTGGCTTGGTTCACAGACAAAATAACAAGCAAGCAAAAAATTTTACCCACCATCATGCGTGCTTAAATCTCATTAATCACCAAGCAAACCCATTTAGCGCACTCCAAATCCAAAGAAAAATAAAAATAAACAGGCGAAGCAGGAGAGAAGAATGAAATCTATCAGCCAGTCACAGCGTAACCAATCCTCAGACACAGCTACAGAACAATACAAAAGTGGACAGCAGGCAGTTTGGCAGGCATGGTGGAGTACAACCCAGACTTATTTAATATGCAAAGACGGCAAACATGAAACAGCCCAGGCATGGAGTAAAACTCCGAATGGATTTGGTGGACCAGCAGATAGCAGGGCTTAGGCCGAAGAAGATAGCAACGAGATCCTGCCAAGTGCTGAAAATGTTGCCGAGAGTGTGCAACACTGAAGCACTCGCGTTAAAATGTTATACAAACAAATACTACTTCCTTCCTTTGTCGCCAGCTCTAATGCACGCAGGGTGCGAGAGGTGAGTTAACTCAACCACAACAACAACAACAACAACAACAACAACAACAACAACAACAACAACAACAACAACAAAAACAAAAACATCTACAACAGCAACAACTCCAACAACAGCAACAACAATAACGCGCTATTAACAGCAACAACACCAACACCAAGTCGTTAAAAGGGGTGGACAAGCAGCACACTCGGTTGTATAAACAGCAGAGTCATAAATATTTTGGTCGTTTTTGTTGTATTTTATTGTCTCGTGGAGTATGTGGTTGGTGTTGTTGTCGTTATTGTTGCTGTAGCTGTTCTTGCTGCTACTGTGCGGTTTCTTTGTGAATGAGTTTTTATTAGTATTTGAAGTTGTTGTTGTTGGTGTTATTTAAGTCATTATCATGGTATTTGTGTTTATCTATGTGCGCGCTGCATTAATGTAGCCAACATCATGCCATTAGGTGCAGTCAATGGGGCGGAGCTTCTGTGCTCAATATACATAAATGTATCTCTTTAACTGACACAAATAGGCACAAATACAGCATTGCCAACATAAAACTAGAGAGGCAGGCAACCACCATTTTGGTAGCTGAATATTAAGGGTGTTTTAACGATAATGGCATTACTTCTGAGGGCTGCTTAAGCTTATACAGAAGAAAAACAAACAAAACGGAAGTAGATGTTTTAATCTTGTCTTTTTTATACTAACCTTAGGAAGTAGTTTTGTGTTTACTCCTTTTTTATATTTTCGTCAAAATTTGAAGTTAATAAAAACATAAAAATAGATCCCACACAGCTCTGCAAAGGTACCCACTGAACCACAAGCGAAAGTTTGTCGAGAAATATCAGAGTCTTGCGACAGTTTTCAGGTTTTTTTTTTTTTTTTTTTTGTAGAAATTTGAGTTTCCTTGTGTTGTGTCAAAAAGGTAACATCCTCTATTAAGTCAAACATTTATTAAACTTTTTGTTGCACATTTACATTTAAGGAATGATAAATTTTTCAATGAACAAATTTTTTTATCATATATGAGCAGATACGAGAGTTGCAATTTATATTCCTGGCCTTGGCAACAGTAAGTGGCAACCTATCCTCTGATCATACCCTTCTTCAGAACATTTTGCTGTTTGTCAGTTGAAGAATTTATCTCGGACAAGAAATGGAATTAGCTCGTGAACATTTTACTGCGATTATTTTCAACTACTTTGTTTCAAATGAACTAAATTTTTTTATACGGTGATAAAGCACCATCCTTCACCACTGTAAAAAACTGGTATAACGAATTCAATCGTGGCCTACGTTCCTTCCTTGACGAATTCCGTGAAGGTCATTCAAACTCGGTTGCTGTGCAAAAAAACATCGATACTGTGTGTCAACTGAAGAAAGACATTATCATTTGTCCGTAAAAAATTTTTTGCGTTGGATCCCACATAATCTGAAAAATTATCAAAAAAGCCTCGTATACATTGGTGTAAGGAAATATTGAAGAAATACGATCAAGGTGCATCAAAGGCTGTGTATAGCATCGTCCCAGGTGACGAGACGTGGGTTTATGCATATAAGCCTAAAACAAAACAGCAATCGAAGCACGGGTCTTCCAAAACTAGCTAAATCCAACAAAAGTTGTTCGCGGAAGAAGCACATCGAAGCAAATGGTTGCCTGTTTCTTCGGCTTTACCGGTCATGTGGCGACAGTGGCGTTAGTGTACAACGTAGAACGGTCAATTCTGAATGGTACACATCAGCGGATCTGCATACGGGCTGAAAGGGCTTTAGCCCCCCCCTTGGAGAATTTTTTGTATGGATAAAAATGAAAAAAAGTCCAAAAAGACGGTTTAGCCCCCGTCCTAGAATCCTAGATCCGCCACTGATGGTCCTATTTATTCGCCACAATTCACGGAAGAAATTCGGGAAAAATCGAAGAATAGGTAAATTATCCTACATCATGACATTGCGAGCTCTCAGACATCTGCTCAAATAAAGACATTTTTGATTAAATTTAATGTGACCTTCTTTACTCAATTATTAACACTAACTATTGAGCTCGAGGCCAAGCATGTAAATGAAGAAAATAACTAACAACAACAACACCAACAACACATCTGCATAGAATAATTACACAGCAGACTAGATAGCTTTTTCGTTGGCCGCTTCCCCAACTCATCAGTAGTCTTGCGTGATATTCACTGTGATCCACCAGCTACTTAAGACTACACGCAAAGAAATTTTTCGTTTACCACAACTGTTAAATTCACCAACTATACTTCGTTTGCGAGCTGTATTTGCCGCAAACGAATATTCAGTTGTCACAACCTAAAAATATTTCTTATATATATTTACCGCAAGCTATTTCGGTCATTATTATTTATTATGTTAATAATCTTTTTCATTATGTCCGTCCGCCTTCTTATGGATTGCGCCTCAGTTGCTATCTCCGTCCGCGTATTAAGCAAACTACCAATTTCCTTATATAGTTACAATTTGTCCAAAAAGTAACTCTAAACTATAAGCGTTATGTTTATACAACGAAGGGAAAAATAAACAAAATTTTCGCTTGGGAAAAACGAAGTTTTCAATTGCTGCAATTTAAAAATCACTCGCGTTTATGACAAACGAAATTAATTTCCCGCAACTATATGACGCGTTTCTCACAACTGAACTGTTATTATGACAACTGTTGAAACGTTTGCAAATAACGATTTCAAGCACGACAAACGAAGTTCGTTTGCGGCAAACTGGCGATAAACGTTTTGTTTCTTTGCGTGTAACTTTTTCTGTCAATTTGTCGAAAAAATTACTAGGAATTTTGTCAGGGAGAACAAATCTTTCCATTAGTAACTAGAGTACTTATCTACTTTTGGTGCATACCATCAAGGGTAACCTTATTTAATCAGCTAAAAAGTCGAATTAATGGGTCATCCGCCATGAACGAATTATTTTTTCTCAGAAAAAAAAGTACATGTAGCTAAGTGCGGGTGTGTTCGAAGCCTCTTATACTATACTTTCATCTTTAAACGCATTTTTCCCATAACGGTGTTTTTTCGAGGTGGCGGGGTGGATTCGCGCAGCACCGATGAGACATCTTCATTTTAATTGGCTCCAATTGTTCGCCAGACATGTTCGCATGGAATAATTCGCTAATTTTTTTATATTTTATTCCGTTCAATAGTTACTGCAGAAAGAAGTTCAAGAAACTAATTTTGTTTTTCAAAATTCCGCCATTTTGTTAATTTTCAAAATTTTAAAAATCTGTCATATTAGCGCCAGAGCAATATATCACAGATTAAAAAGATATTTAATTTTTTTATTTCAGACAAATTTGCAGACAAAAACCATCCCGCCATGGACGCATGCTTTTTTACACAACCGCGAGATGGGAGGGTTAATATGCACGAATTATTATGAAAAAATTCTATTATTTAAATTCTAAATATATTTTATATTCTATATGATTCGTCTTCCCAAAACAAAAAATTGGTGAAAATAACTATTTTTACAACATGTTGAGGAGAATAGTCCCTTTATTTTCATATTGTATGGGGGGTATCTTAAATTTTGCCAAATTTCAAACGTAGAGTACAAATTTGGAATAAAGAAAATTTGCAAAATTTTAAGTGCTTAGATTAATTTTTAAAAACCTTTTGGAATTTTTAAAGGTTTTACTATTTTGAAACCGTTTCTTTCTATGGGAGGTGGACGTGATTTTCAACCGATTGGACTCATTTTCCAATTTTATTTTCCATTTTTAATAATAAATTTATATGTGATGTTTCATAGGAAAAGCGACCTTATCTTCCCATGCAAAATTTTTCAGGAGAGCTTAAAAAAGACGTTTGGGTAAATGTTATTGGTTTTCAGGTTAGAACATCCCAATCTCTACCTATTTTTATAATGTTCCCTTTAATCGTCAAGCTTTGAACATCAATATTTCAAAATTTTAGATTTGCATGCTAGGACTTTAAAATTCTATAAGTAAGCTATTTATGAAATTTTTTGTGATGATGATGTCTTTTAGTTCATAATAGTATGTAATTTTAAGAAATGCAAAAAACGGACCTTTTTCTGTGCAACATGTATTCGATGTGCATTCGAGCCCCAGCTGACAGAAAATTTTTTCAATTGAAATTAATTTTCCTGATCGGCCGTCACCTCTCTGCAAACAATGACAAACCTCAGAGAGTAAATGAACGCCATCCCTGCAAACATTTTCTGAGTACCTCAAAAAAATGACTCTAAAAAGAGTATTTCTTATGCGTGTTTTATGAGTACGCAAAAAAAAAGACTCATAAAGGAGTCTTTGATATGATTCTAAAATGATTGCTATAAAATAAGACTCAAAAAATAGTATTTTTTATGCGTGCTTTATGAGTACGCAATAAAAAGACTCATAAAGAAGTCTTTGATATAATTGTAAAATGATTACTCAGAAATAAGACTCTAAATAGAGTATTTCTTATGCGTGTTTTATGAGTACGCAATAAAAAGACTCATAAAGAAGTCTTTTATATGATTTTAAAATGATTGCTCAGAAATAAGACTCTAAATAGAGTATTTCTTATGCGTGTTTTATGAGTACGCAATAAAAAGACTCATAAAGGAGTCTTTGATATGATTCTAAAATGATTACTCAAAAATAAGACTCAAAAAATAGTATTTTTTATGCGTGTTTTATGAGTACGCAATAAAAAGACTCATACAGAAGTCTTTTATATGATTGTAAAATTACTTTATTTTTTTCTGCTATTACTTTTTATTTGAAATGTTTAAAAAAAGATATTGTTGTCATTTTTTTTTTATTTTTTAACTATCAAATATTTTAAATAAATTTAAATCTAAAAATATATTTCAGTCTAAATGGATCATAATTACTTCTATGAGTTCTGAAAGAATTCTCAGTATGAAACTTTAAAATTCCATGATTCTTAAATATGACTATCAAAAGTGTCTTAATTTTGAGTCCTAAAGACAATTACATATAGGAGTTCTAAAAAAGTATTTATTTAAAGTCTTTATTATGAATCTTAAAAAGTATTTAAAATGAGTCTTAAAATAGTCTTAATTTTGAGTCCAAAAAGACTCATTTATATGAGTTATAAAAGAGTCTTTATTATGAGTCTTTAAAGATTCCTGATTATGAGTCTTAAAAGAGTATTTAAAATGAGTCTTGAAAGAGTCTTCATTTCGAGTCCAAAAAGACTAATTTATATGAGTTCTAAAAGAGTCATTATTATGAGTCTTAAAAGATTATTTAAAATGAGTCTTAAAAGAGTCTTAATTTTGAGTCCAAAAAGACTAATTTATATGAGATCTAAAAGAGTCATTATTATGAGTCTTAAAAGAGTATTTAAAACGAGTCTGAAAAGAGTATTATATATAAGTTTTAAAAGGGTCTTAATTTTGAGTATTAAATGAGGCATAAAACAGTTCTTATTATGAATCATATTTTGAGGCCCACAACCTACGAAAATGTACTCATAAAAGAGTCTTTTTTGAGCGCATTATGACGATAAACACTCATTTATATGAGTCTTAAAAGACTCTTTTAAGAGTCATAATGTTTGCTGGGATGCCATTCTCGAGAACATGCACATTTGCCGTTAGGAGTCTGGATAAAATTAGTAGCTCCAGTTCTCCATCATTTATGTACAAACATTAAATAACACACACAACACAATTCGATCATATGAAGCTCGGTCAAAGTCCATTCAAGTCCAAGATATGAAAACCTTTTTGCGCATACACACCATCATAAATACAATTTCATAAAAATTTTTTTTTTCTTTACATATTAAGTGCCAATAATATTTTCTGGAACTCAACCATATCAACTATCAAGCTATCATTTATTATCGAAAGCGACTCAAACTTTTCTCGAGAATTAAATGCATATTCAGCACATAGATGCATACTCTTCTTAAGTTCTTTGCGTGCATTGGGTATTATTTTCACAAGGACCTTATCTGCGGTCTTATCTCTTTAATATCATTGTAGAGCCTACTCCGCTTTTGGTTTTGTGAAATATTAGTCAACAGAGAGTTCACCAACCTATAAATTAAAGAAATGTATCTTTTTTTTACCTTTGAAAGGCCCATCCTCGCATAAGCTAACCAAGTTTGATCTCCTTTAACTTTCTTTTGATGAGTAGTGATGTAAATGTCGTCCCAAAAGTCACTGGCATTTTAATTCTTTAATAAAGCGCATTGTCTTGTTAAAATGTCTGTCATTTTTTGTTGAATTATAAAGAAGCACACGTTACTGATAAAAAATAATATCGCGTTAAATGGCCGTGAAGAATTCATGAAATTTTCTATGATATTCTGGCATAGTTCTTGATCAACTGCTGCAATGGCCAGTTGGATTCCCTGTTTCAGCTCGATAAGCGTTTATTGGGATAGACCTTCCCTTTGAAGAAACCCCAAAAGAAGAATTCCAACGGCGTCAAATCGCATGATATCGGTGGCCAATCGACATCAATTCGGCGCGAGATAATTCTCCCTTCAAATTTTGTTTTCAATAAGTGCATTATTGTGTTATGGCTGTGTGGTAAGAGGCAATATTAGCAATTTCAGGCCAAAAGCAGCTGCTCAGCATGTCACGATATTGGGCACCATTCACAGTAACTGCGATTCCAGCTGCATTTTCGAAGCAGAATGGCCCGATGACACCAACAGCCCAAAATCCACATCAAACATTGCACCGTTGTGGGTGTATGGAAAGCTCTTGCCGCGCTCTTGCATTCTCAGTGCCCTAAATGTAGTAGTTCTGCTTGTTGATGAAGCCATTGAGATGAAAATGGGGTTCGTCACTGAAGATGATTTTCTTTGCAAAATCATGATCAACTTGACATTGTTCCAACACCCAATCTGAGAACGTTCGAAGCTGGGCATGGTCTGTCGGCTTTAGTCCTTGGGCCAACTGAATCTTAAAAGTATGTAGATGCAGATCTTTTCCCAAAATACGCTGCAGCAAGCTCCTGCTAACCAGGAGGACAAATTGACGTTGTTGAGAACCTACCTGTTGCTGTGGTTTTAACCTATCTCTTTCTGGAAATCGTAAGATTTTGATATATATGGAAACTCTTGGAAATAAGAAAGCTACCAAATGAAATAGGTATACAAGTTTCTATACCGTCTTCTAACGGTTAAGTGCATGTTCTCAAGAAACTTTGTATGATATTTATTACTCTCTGCGGTTTACTTGTAGCCGAAAAATGTAATTTTTGGAGTCAGATAGGATTTGAAGACAGGGGGTCCCGGTTCTTAAAATTGACAGAGAGTGGTCTATGAACGTTTACACATTCAGACTTGGTCACGACAGTTACCGATGTTTTTTTGATTCACCAGTTACTTAGTGAATCAATTAACTGCCTTACACTGCTTTAATTGGTATCCCTTATTTCCAATCCACCTTAAGTCAACCTTAAGTCTGACCCTCTTTTTCGTCTAACCTTTCCAAGTACCGACTATGGATGCAGTAAATCGATATCCAGGAAGGTTCGTGATTATAACACTCGCTTTTCATCAGAGCAAATCGCAACTCCGAAATATCTTTATTTGCTCTAACACCACTTCCTACCCCTCACTGGTCACTCGTTACAATAAAGTCATGGGATATATGTACGAAATATTTTTTTGTTTTGTAACGCAAAGTAACGTGTTCTATCTGGCAACACCTTCTTCAGGAAAAAAAAAGTTTAGTTATCCTTAATAAAAATACTACCTTGCTATTAAGCGCCATGTCTCTGGCGCTAAAAACATACCAGATACAATAAGATACACACACTTCTACACAGTTTTATATAATTTCAATAACATTAAAACTTCGCACAGCCATTACGGTTGAGGATATCTAGATACTCACACTGCGCATAGAGAGCACCGCTACCAATACACGGCAGAACCACCAACGAGTACCACACAGATACCAACATAGCTGGCCAAACGCCACATTTAGCTCTCTTTCGCTCTAACGACCTTAAATCAGCTGACTTGTTGAGCTCTTCGGGGGAGTGAACCAGCAGCAACACATATCGTCACAGCAACGAAGACTTCGACAAACAGCTAACAGCAAAGATACTTTTCTTGCGACGAGTTCCCACAACGAATTCAGTCAACTTTTTGGACTTGCCGGCGAGAGAGTGTAAAAGATTGTGTTGCGCGGCGCGTGCAGTTCAGAGCATTTTAGAAACTTTCAATTCGGAAGATATTGGAAGAAATTAAATTATACGATATTAATTTTTGAAATTTATGAAAAGTATCTATGAATGCATTAAAATAAAAGTGCCAATATATTCTAAAGAAAACAAATAATATTGTAAAAAGTGTAGATACCATCTGTTTAAAGTGATCTAAAAATATTTTCTTCTTATAAGAAACCTTGACTACTCTGGCAGTGTCTCGTGGAAACAACGAAAAAATACAGTGTTCCATTACCGCTGCTTTCAACTGCAGTGGTAATCGCTTTGTAGCAACCAATATATTCACGTAGACTCGAATATGTTGGTGCCGTCGGACATGATTGCGGCACAATCGAAAATGGTTTACCAGATGAACAAATATTGCGCCGATCGCGTGCAAACACGCAAGGCACAGATACACAAACAGATCCAGGAGGTCTGCCGCATAGTGCAGGACGTGCTGAAGGAAGTTGAGGTGCAAGAGCCGCGTTTCATCTCCTCGCTGAACGACTACAATGGTCGCTTTGAAGGTCTCGAAGTGGTGTCGCCCTCGGAGTTCGAGATCATTATCTACCTCAATCAAATGGGTGTTCTCAACTTTGTGGACGACGGCACGTTGCCGGGTTGTGCGGTGTTGAAGTTGAGCGACGGTCGAAAGCGTTCCATGTCACTCTGGGTGGAATTCATTACCGCATCGGGTTACTTGTCCGCGCGTAAGATTCGCTCCCGCTTTCAAACGCTAGTCGCGCAAGCGTGTGACAAGTGTGCCTATCGGGACATCGTGAAAATGATTGCCGACACAACGGAAGTAAAGCTGCGCATACGCGAACGCATCATTGTGCAGATCACACCCGCCTTCAAATGTGCCGGATTGTGGCCTCGTTCTGCCTCGCACTGGCCACTACCGGGAATTCCATGGCCCCATCCCAACATCGTTGCAGAGGTCAAGACTGAAGGATTCGATATGTTGTCGAAGGAGTGTATAGCATTGCAGGGCAAGAACTCGGCCATGGAAGGCGATGCCTGGGTGCTAAGCTTTACCGATGCCGAAAATAGGTTGCTGCAAGGTGAGTCCAAGACATAAGGCGTTATGTTGTTGAGTCAGCAGACGTTGCCGTTGATATTTCGGATAAAAATAAGTGATATGAGAGATAAGTTGAGTTTACCGTCGGCGGTACACTTAAAGATAATTATTTTGAGACGACTTTGATTTTTATTGCTTTACCAGAACTTAAACAACTTAATGAAAGATAACGTCAGTAGAGGAGATAAGCTTTGAAGTTTATGGAAGATTAGATTAGAACAGGTGCAAAACTAGATTCAAAATAGTCTTTGAAATAGGAATTTGCTCAAAAACTTTTAAAGCTCTTAGTTTTTATATTTGGAAATGAAAATCTGATGATTTCAAATGTTCACACTTTACAACATTCTCCTACATTTATCTTCATAAAATTAGTTTTTCCTCGGTGATGCCCGATGTCTTTGCAAAAATCTTCAATGTCATATTAATTATCTTAACTATTTGAATAAGAATGTTCGGATGCAGATGAATAACTATACATACTTGTGTATTTATTGAGGACTCAAAAAGCGAAATTAAAAATGTGCAACCTCAGTTGTGCAAGTGGTAGGTCTTACAGGGATTGTAAGTTCGAATCCGGGTCTGATCATGGTCCTATATTTTATCTTTCTTTGTTTCTTTCATTATTTCTACTCAACTGAAATGGAAATGTATCAATTAATATGACTTAAAAGTTGCAATTGATGTTTGGAAAGCTTGTGGAGAGTATACTTCAGTAACTTAAATCGAGTATGGAGAAGGCAAAACATCTTTTTCAGATTCAAGTTCACATGGTTTTACAACTTCACAGGACTTCCTAAAGATAGAAAGCAATGTCTTGTGATCCATAAGAAAATATTTAAGAACGAGTAAAACTTTGAATAAGTTGTAATGCGGTTTTGTTTCTCAAAAAAGCTGTTCCGTTTTTTTTTCGAAAAGAAAAAGGTCATATTTGATGAAATGGAATGGAATGTAAGGAATTTTGATATAAATCGATATATCAACAAGTAGTGTAAGACTTTTTGTTTAATAAAACGACAATTGTTTGAATGTCTCTTGAATTTTTATTAGGATTATAACAAAAAAAAAAAAAAAAACACATGCAGAACTGCTATGAAACACAATATCTTTCAAATTGATCCTTATTTTTAAAATTTGAGCTCACTCTTTTGCATACTTGGAGCTCTATTTCGGCGATGGCTTCTGCAATTTCCGCTTGAGAAGTTGGAATTTTTTGCTTATAATTACTGAAGACCTCATTCTTAACATAACTCCAAAGGTAGAAGTCCATCGGTGTTTAATCGCAGGATTTTGTTGACCAATTGTTGTCTCCAAAACGAGAAAGCACACGATCAGGGAAGTGCATGCGCAAAACCTCGATTGTTTAGCAAGTTGTATTGCACGTAGGACCATCCCGTCGAAATGAGAAGTCCTCTGTGTCCGTATATTCCCTATCCGTCCGCAAAAAATTGCTTATAATGTCTCTGTAGAGTTCTGCATTGACTGTAACTCTTCTGAATGTAGCTCTCCTATCGTCATTTTTGAAAAAAAAGGACCTATGACGGTTCCGGCCAACAATCCGCACCAAACAGTCACTCGTTGTGAGTGCGCTGGCATTTCCTGAACCACTCTTGGGTTTTCGAATCCCCAAATGCGGCAATTTTGCTTATAGATAGCCGCCAATGTGAAAATGAGCTTCCAACGTCACCAATTATGTTTTCAAGACCCATTAAGAGAATGTCGGCACTTCTGGTGATCCGCCGGCTATAGTTCCTTGAGTCAACTGGACCTTGTAGGCATGCAGACCCAAGTTTTTCGTCAATATTTGCTACAGTGTGAAAGTGGAGAGGTCGAGTTCTTGAGTATAGTGAGGAATTGAGTTGCTTGGGTCGCTTTCAGTGCTTTCCTTCACTGCGTCGAAATTTTCGGTCGAACGTCCGGGCAGTCATTTCAGTGTCTTTACATCTTGCATACAGTCAGAGTGTTTTGGAATTTTTTAGGTTATGTTACGCAAACACGTTTCTAAAGGCAAAGAAATTTTGCGCATCGTAACAATTTGTAACGATTAAATACAATTTTCTTCTTTTATAATTCAAAGAAAACTGTTGTTTCTTTCACTAAGTAGAATTTTATAGTCAATTTTCTACGTTTATAAATAATAAATGTCAACTTATGACAACTAACCAAGGGTGCAGCTGTTAAATAATGCACCTCTGATACACTCTTTATTTTTATCTTCGGCTTGGTTGATAGATAAAAATTATGGATGGAATTGTGAAAAAAGACAAACGGCAAATGCTTTTCTAAGTCTACCAAGCCTCCTTATGGGCGTTACAAACGAAGTAGCAAAGTAAATATTTAATATATTCCTTACAGAGTTGGCGATCCTTGAAAATTTCGACATTAAACCAAGAAAAAATACTCTGTAAGATTCGACGGTTTGAAATACTCCGCCCTTAATTATTACAGATTAACCTTCTGTGATCTAAGATCAAGATGTAAGAAATTTAAGAATCAAGTTATAAATTTATTGAAAATTTGGAAAGTGAGTATTGAAATTTCGCAAAAATAAAAATTGATATATTGATAAAAATTAGAAAAATCATGGAGACTTCTTACAATTTGATCTCAAATCATAACACAAAATTAAGAAATTAATAAAAAGTTTTTAAAACGTCAGATTTGTCTAGAACTATTGTAATATTGTACCTTTTTAAGGTACTATTGTACCTTTTAAGGGCCCATTTAACTTTGATAAGGCCACTCTATTTGGCGGAAAAATAGACTCTCTTTGGATTTTAGAAAACTTAGTCTAAAAATTTGTTTCAAACATTTAAAGTTCCGCTTTGATTAGAAGCACTGCGGACAAAGTACATTCCAAGTTATTGTAAACAAGCTTACTTTGACATTCTATTTTTTAAACCTCAGTGGAACTAAAATAGTGCAAGTCACAATCTTATTCGTGCAATTGTAAAAATTTCCCATCAATTGTGAACGGTTTCGGCTTAACTTGGAATACTCCTTTGCCTTTATTTTTTTCCCAATCAGCAGTAAGTTTGCAATTCAGTATCGCAATCATATAGTAAATAAACACCATGGGTTTTTAGTGTTGCATATTTGCAAAAACGTAGTAAGTGCATCTCTATATATGTTGTTAGTGTGGAGTAAAAATATAGTCTACCATTTTGCAAATGCTATGATGCAAGACCATTTGCATAAGATTGTGAATTGCCCTATTATAGTTCCGCTCAGGTTGAAAACAATTGCATGTCAAATGAAACTTGTTTACAATAACTTGGAATATACTTTGTCCTCTGTTCTTCTAATCAAAGCGGAACTATAAATGTTTGAAACAAATTTTTACATTTAGTTTTCCAAAATCCAAAGAGAGCATATTTTTCCGGTGTCTAGACTGGTCTAAATTCTTAAAAAACTTAAGTATGCCCCTAAAAAGATCTCTATTTTACAATATTTCTAGCCAGTGTTGTTGTCAAATAAAGTTTTGCTCATTTCAATTTTCATTACTCTTGAGTAAAACTTTAAATGTTAAAAAAACACTGTATTAAAAGTTTTATTTTTAAGTAAACGTTTATTTTAGGTAATTTTTGTTTTTTTGTCATCGAAAAAAATATGACTACGCCATGATGAAAACAGCTGTACTCGTGACAACGGACATCGCAAAATTGATGATAATTGTTAAGTTTTGTTACTAACTTTTGTTACAAACGTTGTGACAACGTGTATACCCCTTATACATATCGCTCATTCCAGAAAAAAGTCTACCGCACATCCGTTAAATAATTACAATTCAATTATTTTGAAGATAACCAAGAGCCAACTGGTCAAAATGGATGCCAGATTCGTGTTCAGCGGGTCAAAATATATGGAAATATGTGGGTTTACCTTCTCGCACTGAAACTTTTTTGTTTTTGGTGTCGGTTTAAAATTAAATTATTCATGAAAAAATGGGATAGTCCCAATGCCTTACAAGTTGTGTCCCGATGCCATACGAGATAAATAGGATATATTTTTTCATTGAACTGACCTATAAAGATTATAAAGCTATTTATGAAGGAGTATTACACAAAATTCGTAGAAAAACTTTTATTTGTAAATGTATCCAAAACGCAGAGATTTGTGTTACAAAATGTCATCGCACGAAAACAAAAATTCTCCGTGTCTCAATACCCGATGTTTTTTTAATGCATGATTCTAAAAAACTCTTGCACATTTAGTCTTAATATAAATAAATTTGATAAGGACATAAGTAGTTCTATTGTAGAAAAAAATTAAAAAAATATTCCACAATTATTTCGGAACTTAAATGTATTTCCATTTGCAAAATATGTACTCCAAATGTCCCAATGCCTTATTTAGAATGAGCGATATTTAAATTATATCCTTTATGCAGTAGGTTTGAGGACATAAAAACTATACAAAGTGCATTACTGCAACTATCAATTGTAAAATGTTGTTATCTTTAAAGACACATTCTTAACAAAAATTTTATAAACAAAGATTGTAGATAAAAATTGACCGAAAGGATAACAAATCTACTGAAGAGCGGTGGGTCATGGGCTAAATACTCTTTGACACAATTATTCTCTCTCAAATTTTAATGTTTCAAAAAATTTAATGCTATTTTAAAAAAGCTATATAATTGCATAGAAAGTGGGCGTTTTTTTAGTTTTGAACCAAGGATTTCAGGTATATTACCTGTTCAGGCAAGTCCGACTTGGTTCGGAATGGGGTGATAGATTTGTGGGAAGAAAAAGGGTAGCCAAGTGAAACATGTGTAGAATGTTCTAAGCGTAGTAGAAAACTGTAGAAAGATAAGAATTTGAATCTGAGGCAAGTGTTATGTTTTTGCCTTAGTCATTTCCTGTTATAAGGTAATCTCATTTACAAACTTCTCAACCACCAACTATAGCTTGAAGTCGTAATATTGATGAATTTTCAATTTCAGTTGATTAAAAATGAGATTAGAAAATGAAGAAAGGTAAAAGCGTAGGACAATGGTAGGACCGGGACTAGAACTCGGGACTTCTATGGTGATATTCGGACACGCTGCCTACTCGACTACCGAGGCCGTCTTGGTGATCGGTTATTGAATCGGAATCTTGTGTTTAAGTTAATAATAAACTTTTAATAAAATGAATAATTAGATTCAATTCGAAATTTAAAATATGATGACTTCTAAACATAGTTTTAGAGTTAAGAAAAGACATCAGACTAAGGCGCTAAAAAGTTTTTGATAAACTATAGTTAGTAATTTTTACCATAGTTCCAGTTTTTAACATCAAAAACAACCTCTTATAATTCAAATTCAACTTTTTTCCAAATCTAATTCAACTTTCTACAAGTAAAAAACTTTTTCCAAAAAAAAAACTTTTTACATATCAAATTCAACCTTTTACAGATTTAAAAAGAAACAATTCCAAATTCAACCTAAGCCAGGAGGAAGACTTATTTTATGTTTTTGTTATGTATTTCCTTATATAATAATTAAGAGTTCAATATTTTTAGTTTGATTGTGTAACTGCATGAATACAAAATATAAAATTGAAAGAAAAAGTATCATTAGTTTCCTCTAAAGAACCTATTGTAATTCCTCTAAACAACCCATTATAAAAAGTTGTCCATTTCGGGTTTTGAAAAGTGCAGCTATGGTATTTGGCAGTTGTTAAATTTTCATGTCATCCAAACTGGTTTTTGTGTAGTTAGAAGTTTGTCTTATTATCTTGTTTGTTTGTAGTTAAAATATGGAATGTTTTATCATCGAACAACGCGATAAAATTGTTTAATTGTTAATTTTTGTTAAATTCTGATTTTTTAAAACAAATTTTCTTTAGCGATGTGGCCATTTTGCGCTATAGGGTCAGAATTCGTGAAATCAGCACAAAAAATTTTTGGTAGTATTTTTTTGATCGCATGTGACTATATCGATAGCTTTTAATAGTAGAAATAATTATGCAAAATTTAAGGGGGATATTGCTTTTTTTGTTGTAGTTATAGAAAATTTAATTTTTGTATAATTTTATTTTAAAAAATTCCCAACTTCCGAACAGTCTAATCGATTTTAATAATTTGTATATCAAATGAAAGGTAACTAAGAGTTTTTTCAAATTATTTTCAGAAACATGAATAAATATTTTTTTTCATTATTTTTTTCACACATTTTTGTCTTACAATTGATTTTTAGTACTCTTCCCCGCCTTGCAAAAATCTGAAAAAAATTTTAAATGCATGAAATTGCTACTAAACGCAATCCGTTGAGAAAACAGGCGAGAAACAATTGATTTATTCAGAATTTTAAAAATACTGCAACCACGCGGTGCTATATTCCCTGACTACGGTCGCACCTGTCACTCTTACGCGCTCATGAACGTATAAGGCTTAAATCTATCTCCTTATAAAAAATGTGTAAACAAACAGTGTTTCAATATTAAAAATAATTTGATAGTGTTACGTCAGAGAGTGCATTCATTTCGCCATCGCCCAAACTGTCAAATCAGACGAAATTTTTTAAAGCTAGTTTGGTTGGAGGGGGGGGGGGGGGGAAGATCATGCTTACGTCAATAAACTTTGAACTCTTGAGCAATTAAAAACCAACGTTCGTTAAGTCCTCGAAAAATCAAGACATCGAAATGGCACCTAACTCATCAAAAGGATTGAGTCCTGTAAAAACAGCCATGGAGGACATTTCAATAATTTTGTATTCCACTATAATCGACCAAACATTATATTAAAATCTGCATTTTTAATGTGTGTTTTTTTAAACTTTACTTTCTTACTTTGAAATGGATAACCGTTTACATGCTTGATTTGATCTTAGAGACCTAATATTTTTAGTTTTCCGTTTTTTTTTTTTTTCAGTGAACTTATAAATCGAGTAAAATTAAACTGACTATTTTCGATACTGATGTAATATCTTGTCCTGAAAGTTTTAACTTTCCATTAGATATAGAGTGGCTTAAGGAGTCTTAACCCTCTAATGCATAACTTTTATTTTGCAAAATAAAAAGACTTCTTAGATGATTTTTATGTCACAAGACAAGAATTTGATATCAGTTTTTTGATACAACGTATAGTTTAGCTATAAAGTAAAAAAATATAAGAGTGCCAAAAGGCACTGCTATGCTGTTTACGTACCAATACTTGTAGCAACACAACAACTTTTTATTTTCACTCTTTGAGATAGAATGACATTTTTTTTCTTGATTTGCTTAAAACATTTTTAATGTTTATATAAAAACAAATTCATATTTTATTAAAACCAAATACAAAGGCACTTTATTTCAGTAAATCTTATGAAAAACACTTCAGGAAAATATTATTTTGTAGTTTTAGCATACATGGATCGTGGATCTGTATATTTTTTACTTCCAGGTTAGGTTAGGAGAGTTAGATTAGGTTAGGTTAGGTTAAGTTGGGTTAGGATAGGTTGAAGTGGCTGATCAGACAAACGACTCGTACACTTAGGCCAGTGCAGGCCCGTTGTGATACAACATAATCTCTTTTGGACCTATTCGAGATTTCCCTCCTCAGCAAACCATTTCGAACGGATGTTTAACTTTAGGATATGCTTGATTTCCCGGCATGACTCTTTGGCAAGTCCACTGGGAAGGAATTTCCCAGAGTTACTATTCTCTTTTTTGTTAGTGCCGATCATTCGCAGAGGAAGTGCTGAACATTTTTTATTTCTTTTTCACACATGCAGCTTCTGGAAAAATCATTATATATTAGTTCTTACCGAAGAGCATGCGTCCCGATTAGACAGTGACCCGTAAGGATTCCTACTACTAAATTGTCTAATTGAATGGTTGTTGCCTGATTCATATGTTCAGTCTTTTTGGGCGGCAAGGCGACGTACTGTCTACCTTCCCATTTTCAGAATATTTTTCTCTTGCTGCAGGTGAGCTAGGTGTGGTCAGTGCTAAGTCCAAATTGGAAATACTAATATTTACTTCTTCACTCTCAACATTATTCCAGTTCCGCTCAGAACAATGAGGCCGTTCTCTTATTCCATTAATACTTCTCCTTCACTAATTTCGAAGCTTTCAACATTACCATGTTCAAAAATTCTTCTTTTTTTTTATCTGTCATACTTTATAAATTACTAGCTTTTCCCAGCGCGCGTTGCTGCACCCTACAACTAAATGGGAACATAATAGGTGTATTCAAAACTTTTCTTAGACTCATAGTTTGACACTACTGTTATTTTCCACTGCCCGTTACAGTTTCCCAGCAGCAGGAGATCACCAAATAGTAACTCCATTTTATTTGTATGTAAGTATTGCTACTTTTACTTTCAAAGCTATTCGATAATACAAATTTTAACTCTATGGGCGGAGCCACACTCTCTTATATAATGCCCATCCCAGTTTTCTAATAGATGGACATTACCCTGTTTTAGTACAGTTACCGACAGTAAGCATACAGACTAAATTACCAAAATGTAGCCCAATCGACGAAAACCGTAGGAAATATAGCATTTTTATTGATTTGTGGGCGGTAAAAGGGGGTGTGACAGAAATTTAACCCATCTCGTACTTGAAAAAAATTTACTGCCAAAATTTCAGCTCTATCGGCTAAGTAATTTTGAAGTTTCCAGCCATCCCACAGACAGCGTTTTGCTTTTTGTATATATATTTTGGATAAACATTATTGGCTATAACTTTTGATTGGCAAGAGATACTTAGATAATTTTTTCTAATAAATTAATTTTTTAGCTTGTATATTTTTTTCAAAATTATAAAAACACAATATTGGAAAAACAAATTTTTTTCGAAAAAATCTAGGGAGGTCCACCCCTTTTTGAATTACGAAAATGGTTTTTAATTTTTGCGTAAAATTAAAACAACTTTTACTTAGAAATGTTATAACTTTTGAATAGAATTAAAAATTTGAGAATTTGAGTTTAATTTATTTTTACAACAAAAACAAATTTTGAGCCTGTTTTTGAGGAAAACTCCAATATTTCAGACCTTTTTTGAAAAAAATATTTAAAATATATTTACTCAACTAACGGTATTTTTGCAATAGAGTTTTCATAGTATTTTGATGAAGCTTTAAATATATCGTTTTAGTAAAATTTTTCATAGTTTTCAAGATATGTTCATGTTTTTGATATCAAAATAACGGAAATTTTTTTAATTTTACTAAATTTAAGAAATAATTTATATTTTGTAAATATTTGCACATGTAACCTAAGAAAACAACTAAAAATATGCGATTTTGCAAAAAATTTGTACTACAGCACCATCTGGTGTCCAAGGCGGGTAAAAGAAGATAGTGCTAAAAAACTCATCGTATCTGAAAACTACTATATACCAATTTTTATTCTAATCGCATGAGTGGTTTGGGAGTTTTAGGTGTTTTTGTAAAAAAATTTGTACTATAGCGCCCTCTGGTGTTCAAGATAGGGCAAAAACGATAGCAGCAGAACACTCAACGTACATGAAACTCACTGTATACCACTTTTCATTCTAATCGCATTAGCAGTTTATAATTTTTAGGCAGTTTTGTAAAAAATTTGTACTACAGCGCCTTCTGGTGTTCAAGGTGGATCAAAATTGATAGCCCACAAACACGCACCGTACCAAAAAACTTCTATACACAAATTTTCATGCTAATCGGATGAGTAGTTTAGGAGTCTATTGCGGCCTTACAAACATAAGCTCCTTTTTTATATATATAGATTTGATCGTATTCCTCTCCAATCCTCTATTTTTCCTAGACAAAATTTGAAAAAAAAAATAATAATTTACAAAACAGTTCTTAAATGCTTAATGCATACCGATGCCTTTAGGCACAATAACTTTAAATGCTTACTTTTAACTCATTAAATACAAATATTACATTTCTAGTGACAATACTTCATAGCTTATATTCCAAAATACTTATCTGATTTTTTTTTGTTACTATTAATTCAATCCTTTTAATGAAATAAATACTTCAAAATCAACCCTGTTTACAAAACAAATTTTTACGTGCGCACCGCTCACTTTTACAAAGACAACAGACAATAATTACAAAATGCGCTAAGCTAGAAAAAATTAGCCGTTACAAAAAATGTTACCCAAAGTGCATAGAATATATCAGTTTGATTTCTGAACTCGAAAAAACGGTTTTCAGTTCTAGATTTGAATGACAACGTAAGTGTGCCTAAAGGCATTGTTATGCAGTAGAGGGTTCATGGGTTGTTTTTGTAACTGAGTCCAGAAAACCAATAGACCAAAAGGGTCGAAAAGACACAAAATACGAAACAAATCAGATCATGAATCAAAATTGCTGAACTTGGCTTTTTATTTTCGATATTTAACCCACTGTCCTCCAAAGAAAATTCTAGAAAGAGGATCATCCGAAATTTGAAAACAGATCCACGATGTACGAGCATTTTCTATTCTGTTGTGTTAAGCACACGCATGAAATAAAGTGGGTGTTTAAAACCCATACCATACAACCCATGTTCGTCTTGACACCTCAGCTATTAGACACCAAGAGGCTTTTTCGATCGTAAGTTAGGTTAGGTTTTAAAAGGTCGAGCCACATTGTCCATGGTACATTCACGGGAAACTTGATTGATGAACTCTTTATTTGTTGTTATAAGTCTTCAAAATCAACCATCTTCCACTTACCTCGATATTCCTAAGGTACAATTTCTTCGACTTCTTGCTAACTGCTCTTAAGAGCATTTATGATTTTCAAAATATTTAATCCTTTTACTACACGCAAAGAAAAAAAACGTTTATCGCCAGTTTGCCGCAAACGAACTTCGTTTGTCGTGCTTGAAATCGTTTATTGCAAACGTTTCAACAGTTGTCATAAACGTTGAACGAAAAATAAACAAAATTTTCAGTTGTGAGAAACGAGTCATTTAGTTGCAGGAAATGAATTTCGTTTGTCATAAACGCGAGTGATTTTTAAATTGCAGCAATTGAAAACTTCGTTTTTCCCAACTGAAAATTTTGTTTATTTTTCCCTTCGTTGTATAAACATAACGCTTATAGTTTAGAGTTACTTTTTGGACAAATTGTTACTATATAAGGAAATTGGTAGTTTGCTTAATACGCGGACGAAGATAGCAACAGAGGTAGAATCCATAAGAAGACAGACGGACATAATGAGAAAGATTATTAATATAATAAATAATAATGACCGAAATAGCTTGCGGTTTATATATATAAGATATATTTTTAAGTTGTGACAACTGAATATTCGTTTGCGGCAAATACAGCTCGCAAACGAAGTATATATAGTTGGTGAATTTTTCAGTTGTGGTAAACGAAAAATTTCTTTGCGTGTACCTGCATAGAATCGAATATGCAATACCTCTCTCGTCTCTTCCGCCAGAGTTTTATCAAGTAAGCTTCTTGAGTATTTTTCAACCCATTAAAAAAAATATTGGTAAAAGTTGCATTTGAAATGTAAAAGTTGTATTTGAAGTTAAAAATCAGCAACGGCGATATGTAAATGAAAAATAATTTACTTAAGAGTAGAAATTAATTAATTTTCAATTTAAATTGGAAATCATACATTGCGATTTACTATCATTTAAGAGTAGAACTATATAAATATTCTAACTGGATCAGAACAATTTTTTCTAGTAAATCGGAAATACTTCGGAAATATTAATAATTGTTTCAGAAGAAATAATTTTTTTAATTAACTAATATCTAGAAGCTTCGATACAGTTTCTAGGAACGAGACGCAAAATTTTTATTTATAATTGCTTTTACCCATTATATCTCAAGGTACATTTTTATTTATCACTCTAGAAACCAAACGTACACTTTATTACCATGTCATAATAAATGAAATCGTAAACTTCGTTTAATGTCAGAAGTCTGCCATTAAAAATCTAGTAATTCCAGCATTAAATCAAAATTGTATTTACAATCACAGCACTTCGCTAAATTTATTGATTAATTTCAACTTTAATGCCGATTGATATAATGACTTGTAAATAAATCGATATCAGGCTGATACGTTTTAGCCATTGGCATAAATAGCCAACCAAATTATGTTTTAAAACGATTGCTTAATATATATTTTTAAACAATTACTGAGTTCAGTAAAAATTTAGTGATAACAATAAGTGGGGACGTCAACAAAATCTTGATGTTTTTGAAATTGAATCTACGGAGATTATTTTGATTTTTTGTGACATTTAGTACTTCAGTGCTTCCAAGTAAATTAAAAGAAAAAACATAAAAATTGATTATATCGCATGTTTTTAGTTTTTTTTATAATTGACATTAATCAATAGTTGAATGACATTATTTTGCTTAATCAGCTTTAATTGATTTCATTGTCGATTAAATACCTAAGTTTACCTGCCTTGTAAAGCGTATCTTATTCTCGTATTTACTGCTAACAAAACACGTTTCTAGCTATAAAAAAGCTCTATAAATTGTCCAGTTTAGAAGCGCATGATAAAGAACTCCTGTCAAAATTGCATCAATATTTCACATCTTTGAGATAAGATACTAAAAAATAGCATCCCGTGGTATATTAATTAAATTATTAAATATTTATTAAATCAGTTTGACAGTTTGTTGTTTGATGGTCTTTTTTTATGATTAGAAGTAATTAAATATTGCATTCGTCGATTAATATCTGAAAAATAAAAACTTATCTATCTGCGAAGGCTGAAATAAATCAGTTATGTTTGCCGTTATTTCTTCCATTGCGTCAATAGCTAATTTAGTATTGACTGTCGCACGATGTGTGTGGTCTGGAGAATTTATTGAAATAATAATTAATAGAACTTTGTCAAAATCAAATCTACAAATAAATAAAATAATAAATTAAACAGAGAACGGTAGTCATCGTCCCTCAACATTGTAAGAGAAATATTACTATAAAAAATATTAAGAAAGAAGTTGCGAGCATAGACCCAGAAGTACTCGGTCTAAGGTCACTAAGGGAAATAACGCATATTAGCATTATCCACGCCTCAGTATAAATTTTATTTAAATATTTACGTGGATAAATCAAATGTTTTCCTTACAACTTGTTTTTTTCCCGTATTTGAATTTTATTTATACCACACACGTACACACATATTCATTACAAGCAACCCAGTGGGCAATTATACTAGGCCTTAACAAAAGAAGTTATGCTAAGACTACTACTATTGGCATCTTTATACCTCCTAATATCGCTGTACCATTGAGCACTTCTAGAAGCCCTTTCTATGGATGGGGCTCAAAAATTTTTTATTTCTGTGCAACGCAAAACATAAAAGAAGTGAAACATATCATAAAGTGTTAGCCCAAGGAGAGCACAGCGCTCTCCTATAAAAAACATAAATAAAAACAAAGCGAGAAAATTTTATTTATTTAATAATAAAATAAAATTTAGCGAGAATTGAACTTTAACCGCTGGCGTTATAGTCAAACGTTTTACCGCTCTGCTATTACCCCGTTTTTTAACTTGTGAACAAAATATATATAAAAATATGAGGTCCTCAACTCTGAAATTATTTTTCCGCTGGGCATATACAGCAATTTGATTAATTGGTATGTAGAGTTCATTCCTGTATGGAGAATTTAGCTCTATAGATAAGGCGTTGTTTTTGAAATCTTGAGTTCGCAGGTTCGACGCTCAGCGGTGACAAAGAAATTTTTTCAGTCATTTATACAATGTATATATCTCTCTCATTCTCTCTACTATAAAACAACATACCCTTCTTCTCTATCGAGTGACGAAATGAAGTAAAGTGACCTAAGGAAGTTTCACTTCAAAATAGAAATTGCAAAACAAAAAACAGTTAACTGCATATTTTTTGCACGGCATTCCCACTCTTAAGTGGGAATGCAATCTAAATAATTAGATAATTTTTCTACACTTGGTAGGCGGCTTACCTAATCTGAAGTGGACATAGTTTAAAAAAAATTAGCTTATTCTTCTAATAAATTATGTGTCTTATCTATTTTATGGCTGAAGGTACACCAAAATATTTAGGTTCTTTATTTACTCTCGCAGTTAAACTACCCAATATAATTGTAATAATTAACATTAAGAAATTGGTAACGCACCTAATCAAATTCGTTGAGTGAAAATCACCGGATTACTTTAGCTGAATTCACAACATTTTTAGGTAAAAGTTCTACTCTTTTTTTTCTGTGTACATAGATTTCTTTTAGCTCGATACAGTTTTTCCACCGTACCATGTTCAATAGCTTCGATACCCTCTTTGAGAATCGTCAAGCTCCTTAAAATAACTATCAACCGCAGACTCTACCTTTTCAGAATACAGTTCAATGGGTCTAAATCTGGCGAAAAGATCGTGAAAAAGCATGTGTGAATTGGTGCATTGCCTTGATGAAACAAAACTTTTTTTTCGCCAAACTCTGCCATTTTTTTTTTCATGACTACACCTCTCAACCCCTACATTAGTTCACATAATGCTCGCCGTCAACTTTTTTTCCTTTCTGAAGATAATCAATGAAAATTATCCTAACTGACGACAGTTTCAAAGTTCCAGTCATTGAACTGTCTTCGCCTTCTTTGGGGCCGATTTTATAGTTTTAGTCGATTGTTTCGACTGTTCCTTCTTTTCACGTTTGAAGTTATGGACCTATGTTTCATCCATGGTTATAAATCGACGCTAAAACTCTGCTTTATTGCTGTGAAATTGCGCAAAGCATTCGATTGAAACAAACCCGCGGCGCTGTTTTTATCTTCCAGGTCTATCTTTCTCTTGTTCAAATTTTCAGCCAATATGCGATGTACAGCACTTTTTGGAATGCCTATTAGGTCTGCTACCTCGAGCGCTTTCAGTTGAGGATTATACAATACTATTTAGTGGAATTCCTTCACCATGTTTGGCGTGGTCTTTGACAGAGCTTCTTCTAATCTAATTGTGTTGTGCGTGTTATTGAACATTTGCACTCAAATGATCGAGAACTGTACCTACTAGAATTTTCTCAGGAAGCTTTATATGGCAGTATTTACTCTCTGAGGTTTGCAATCAAGTGAAACATGTGTAGGAAGTTCTAATTGTGTCGGGAAGTCGCAGAAACATGTGAATTACAATCTGAGGCAAGTGTTATGCCTCTACTTCAATCAATTCTAGTTATAACTATTTACAACTTTTTGAGTTGTAAACCGTAGCTCAAATCTCTTAGGGCCAGTTTTTCAGTGCGAGTTTAAACTCTAGTCAAGTTAAACCGAGGTTAACTCACCAAAATTGGACGTTTAAACTCGGTTGAACTAGATATTTTAGCATTCGTTGAAGTTAAGTTGACTTAAATTATCATATTATGTGTTTCTTTTTTGCCTAAACCGAGTTTAAACGTCCAATTTTGGTGAGTCAACCTCGGTTTAATTTGACTAGAGTTTAAACTCGCACTGAAAAACTGGCCCTTAGAGTTATAATTCCATACATCGTTTTTTCATTGCTATTGCATTTCCACTGTATCAAGACTCCGTGGTGTCGTGGCTCCAAACATTATTTTTATTTAATTTTCCTTATGAGGTCAAAAAAGCATTATTTGCTGCCATAAAATAAAATTTTTCGTTGCACTTCTACTCAGCGAGTAACAATGCCATGCAAATCCGATACATTCTGAAAAATTGCCATTTTCAACTGTTATGGAAACTTGCGCGGTAAAACGTTACGTTGTCACGTCAAAAAAAAAAAAAAAAATACTACCGAGGATGTTTTAATTGTTTTACATCGGTTCGGTCATTGTTATGCAGGCGCTTATATGATCCCCGATCACGTCCTTTTTTACGCTCTTTTTTCGTTTGATGAGATCTGTGATGAAAGTATGTTCATTTGATCCCTGAACACTAGTACACTTTTTGCTACTTTCAATACTTTATGAAAAAAAGTATCACGAGTATGAGTATGGTGAGTGTTGCTGTTAAGCAGGTTTCATTACTGCTTTGACACATTTCGTTCTAAAAGTGTACTATTTTCATGCAAAAACAAAAATGTCGTGAATAATTGCACAGCGCAACACTGTTTTGATCTCGTGATTCCATATTATTTTAAATAAATTCCCTCGCTCACTCTTTCAAATTTCCCTTTTACATTGAAACAACAACAATGCGTGCCCGTGATGAGCCCGTGAGCGTCTGTATAACAACGGCCTTAGTGTCGTTTACTGCAACCTGCATTAATAGATAAGGCCGTTGTTACAGACGCTCACGATCACATCACGGGCACGCATTGTTGCTGTTTCAATGTAAAAGGGAAATTTGAGAGAGTCAGCTAGGAAATTTATTTTGCTCAGACTGGTCACTAAGGGCGATGTTATGTAGACGGTCACGGGCACGGCACGGGCACGGCACGGGCACGAGTTTTTACTCTCTTTTTCCGTTTGATGAATGTCGTGCCCAAAGTATGTTATGCTGGCGGTCATTTGATCTATGATCACTAGCATACTTTTTGCTACTTTTAATACTTTATGCAAAAAAGTATGACGAGTATTAGTATGGTGAGTGTTGCTATTATGCAGGTTTCATTACTGCTTTAAAAGATTTCGTACTAAAAGTGTACTATTTGCATGCAAAAATACAAATATTGTGAATATGAGTTTTTACTCTCTTTTTCCGTTTGATGAATGTCGTGCCCAAAGTATGTTATGCTGGCGGTCATTTGATCTATGATCACTAGCACACTTTTTGCTACTTTTAATACTTTATGCAAAAAAGTATGACGAGTATTAGTATGGTGAGTGTTGCTATTATGCAGGTTTCATTACTGCTTTGATAGATTTCGTACTAAAAGTGTACTATTTGCATGCAAAAATACAAATATTGTGAATATTTCCACAACGCAACACTGTTTTGATCCAGTGATTTGGTATCGACAGCCGAATCATTTGGTGACCGCGGTGGGCAAAATTTATTCCCTCGCTCACTCTCTCAAATTTCCCTTTTACATTGAAACAACAACAATTCGTGCCCGTGCCGTGCCCGTGACCGTCTACATAACATCGCCCTAAGTGATTCCAAAATGAAATGGAATCACGAGATCAAAACATGGTTTCGCTGTGCAATTATTCATAACATTTGTGTTTTTGCATGAAAATAGTACACTTTTAGTACGAAATGCATGAAAGCAGTAATAAAACCTGCTTAATAGCAACACTCACCATACTCATGCTCGTGATACTTTTTTGCATAAATTATTAAAAGTAGCAAAAAGTGTTCAGGAATCAAATGAGCTGTATAACATACTTTCATCACAGAGCTCATCAAACGAAACGTAAAAAAGGACGTGATCTTGAATCATATGAGCGTCTGTATAACAACGGCCTAACTTGTAAAATCCAGCGTCACAAAATTCGACCGCACTCCAGGAAAATTAAAAAATTTGGGGCTTTATAAGTATATCCCCCATGTCAAGGTATACCTAATGGATGGGATCCCAATCCTTCATTCATTAACATTTACACTTTCAACACATTTAAATATAAACACATTCATTTATGTGAGATTATCCGTGGGAAAAATATTGAAAATTTATTCTATTGCGGAAACATTATTACGTAAAATATATTTTCGAAAAGAAGCTTGTTCTTAGATTTAAGCGCGAATAATTTATCTATAAACAATATGACGGACTTATTATGAGCAGATTTTAACTAAACAAAAGTATTGTCAAAATTTGTCGCCTTATTTATTAATTTGTTTAATAACTCTTTTCGTAATGCTTCTTTTTGTAATAGATTTTTTTTTTCAATTTTAGCAACCTTATATTATAAATAGACCGACCACATTTGTAGTTAAATGATAATGTTAATTTAAAAAAAAACCGAAACTAGTGGTTTTCCTGTAATCGGTACCACAAAAAAAAAACCCTTAGCCGATAAATGTAGAGAGACATATAACGTAATTTCTTGATTTCATATAAGATAAATAAGCAAAAAACCCAGCCTAATAATACTACTAATTATATCAGCCCATAACTAAAAAGTACATTTTTCCACACAGAAAATAAAAGAATTGATTTATTACCTAAACTAGTTTAGCTAATGTGAAAGTTTCTATTTCACCTAATCTTTTCAACAACTTTTCTACTTACACAGTTAATTTAACAATCATGCATTAGGTAATTCACCTAATTAAAATTAGTTTCACCTAATTAAAATTAGCTTATTAAATCATCTAATTCTTCTAGTTATTTTACCTAATGCAAGTTGTCGATTTGTTCGTACACTAGGGAAATAACGCATATTAGCATTATCCACGCCTCAGTATAAATTTTATATAAATATTTACGTGGATAAATCAAATGCTTTCCTTACAACTTGTTTTTTTCCCGTATTTGAATTTTATAGGAGCACAGCGCTCTCCTATAAAAAACATAAATAAAAACAAAGTGAGAAAATTTTACAAAAAGTAAAGTCTCTTGCGAGAATTGAACTCGGGCCGCTGGCGTTATAGTCAAACGCTTTACCGCTGTGCTGTTACGCCGTTTGATTACTTGTGAACAAAATGTATATAAAAATATGAGGTCCACAACTCTGAAATTATGTTTCCACTGGGCATCTACAGCAATTTGATTAATTGGTATGTAGAGTAAATTCTTGTATTGGAAATTTAGCTCAATAGATAAGGCGTTGGTTGTTGAAATCTTGAGATCACAGGTTCGACGCTCAGCTGTGACAAAGAAATTTTTTCAGTCATTTATACAATGTATATATCTCTCTCATTCTATCTACTATAAAACAAATCTTTCTTCTCTATCATGTGACGAAATGAAGTAAGGTCACCTAAGGAAAGTATCACTTCAAAATAGAAATTGCAAAACAAAAAACATATTTTTTGCATATTTTTTGCACGGCATTCCCACTCTTAAGTGGGAATGCTATCTAACTAATTAGATGATTTTTCTACACTTAGTAGGTGGCTTGCCTAATCTGAAGTGGTCATAGTTTAAAAAAATTAGCTTATTCTTCTAATAAATTATGTGTCTTATCTATTTTATGGTTGAAAGTACACCTAAATATTTAGGTTTTTTTAGCTACTCTCGCAGTTAAACTACCCAATATGATTGCATATAATTAACATTTAGAAATTGGTAGCGCACCTAATCAAATTCGTTGACTGAAAATCACCGGATTACTTTAGCTGAATTGACTACATTTTTAGGTAAAATTTCTACTCTTTTTTTTCTGTGCATGAAAGCTTTTTTAATATTGTACGAGTATTACCGAAGATATTAACCGCACTTACTTAATATATTGATTAATACATCTCTTCTACCGTGGAAATGTACTTTCCATTTCCATTTACTTTCCATAACAACGTCACTATAAGGTTGAAAGTAATGTTGTAATATAAGTAAAGGAAGATCGTTCCAATTTTTTTTTTTTTTTTATTTTGAAAAATGTGTTTGAATTTTTCCTCGAAAATATGTGGAACACTTTAGTTTAATGTTTAAACCCTTAGTTGTTGGTTGTGATGTATATATTATATTTTCCACTTCTATATTTGACACCTTACAATTATGCTTCTTTCAGGTACGAAAGTAAATAGTATGCCTTACAGCCTATGCAATTGCTTTAAGAATAATTTTTAAAGAGATGCCAGAGGAAAAGTTATTTGTATGTTTTGATCAAATTAAATAGAGTTGCTACTTGGTGATATCCCTCTACTAGAAAACCGTGACACGCATTGGACAAGGGGGTGTTGCTGTGCCCATTTTTTGATATCGAATAGCTTTGAAAGTAAAAGTCACAGAACATTGAAACTCAGAATACAGTTATAGCTTGATGATGTCCTTCTACTAGAAAACTAGGACTGAAATTTCACAATGGGGTGCGGCTCTGCCTATACAAGCACAGTTTATAATATCGAATAGCTTTGGAAGTAAAAGTCACAGAACATGGAAACTCAGAATGGGGTTACTATATTGTAATTTCCTGCCGGTGGCGAGTATGGTGCGGTATAAGTTCGGTTATATTTCAACATGAGTGGATAAAGAAAAAAAATATTTTCAAAAAAAATAAGAAAAAAAAAAATCAATTTTGAAATGGTCGAATTTCGACCAAAGGCGACACTAGTATCCTTAATTGATGCTGCACATATCCAAAGACTGGCCTTGGGCCTTAGCTATTGTAATATCAAAAGCAAGACTTATTGGGAATTAAGTCTTTTAAATTCAAATGGTTAATCAGTGGGAATCATTAGAATTCGTGGTAATAAAACATTTTCACCTTCATATTTTCCTTTCTAAGACCTTGCTTTAATGAGATTATTCATCACTTTTTTCACGGCTAATCCAACGCCATTACAAATTCGAGACTGATTGATGCTCCGAAGTAAAATAATCGGAACACCAACTTCTATTTGTAGACAAAGTGGCGGCAAACCTAGTAAATTGGGTGAATTAAAAAATTCAGTCTGAAAATTTACCACCCTATCTTCATTTATAATGGTATCCACTGATTTGGTATGTAATTTGGAATGAACGCATTGATACCAGTAACATTTTTATTTTTGGCTGCCAATATAGCTCGTTCACTCCAACAAACATGATCAACCAACATGATTTTGGAAATACACGCTTTATGTCTAGGAAAACACTTCTAACCAATTATTCCTTTGAATGTGTAGTACAGCAAAAATTGTCTGGAAGCGTAATCAATCCAGAGGCATTGTCAATTGGGACTTTGCCATTTCGAAAATAAAAAAATTGCATTGAAAATTCAGCACCTGGTGGATCGTTCTGCTCTTGAACACGTATATTTATACTCGAATTTCGCACACACTCAAAGCATACGAGCGCGCTGTAGTTGAGGAGAGACGCAAATAAAGTTCACGTATACAGTGTCGTGTATATCAAAAGCAACCAAAAAAAGCCATTGTCAATTATACCGAGAAACTTTTCCGTTTTTACTAAAATTCTAGTTTGATATATATTTTTTATAATCATTAAAATACAAGTTATTACAAAATAATTCAAACGTTTTTATTACTGCATGCTTTTAAATTTTTTTATAATTAATAAAGTACCAAGTAGAAATTATGCTGTGCATAACTAAAGCAACTTAAACTAAAGATATAAAATCGATTGAAAATACAGGTTGTAGGGTTAATATTTGGTTAAATAATCTTTATTTTTAGTAACCGCAACACATCTGCGTGGCATTGAAGCTATAAGGTTGTCAATTAAGAAAACCTTTGCCCACCGACTCGTCGATTAAGGATTCCGAATAGATTTTCTATTTTGTTAAGATCAGGCGATTGAGCTGGTAAATCCAATACCTGAATCCCTTTTGCGCAAATTCACGTCTGAACGATCATTACGGTGTACTTAGGGTCGTTGTCATACTGAAATATCCACCTGGTTGGCATTTCTCGCTCAGCAAAAGGCAAGATGACTGTCTCTAAAATCTCTTTATAAATAAATCGATCCATTTTTTGGGTAATTTCATAAACAGGATCTTGGTCCAAATCTAGAAGAACAAGCCCAGAATATAGCCGAGCCGCCTTCATGCTAAACTGTGACCTGACAGTTTTGAGGTTTAAGGCTCTCACCTTTTCGCCTATGTTCTGTGGCCATGCCATCGCTGGTAAAGAGATTAAATCTGGACTAGTCACTAAAAAGGATGATAAAAGGTCATCAGATCAATTTAATGAGTTCTTGCAAAATTTAATTGGGAATATAAAAATTTTTATTTGATTTAAGCCAAAAGATATTATGTCTTGAAAGCAAACCTTCGTTCTATTTTTTTTTTTTTTGCAAGCAATGGCTTCTTCGCTGGTATGCAACTTCTTAAGTTAGCTTCCAAAGTACAGCCCATATTCGACGGACCCATCTGGCAACGCCATAACTTTTGACAGAGATGTCAGATCGCTTAATGACATACCGCGTTTGAAGCGTCAGTCCAAGCAGATTTTTACCATGGATTAATACACGCCACGCGAGCGCTCTGAAATAGTTGAAATTTACATTCAACAGAAGAAGTCAATTGTGAAAACTCAACGTGCTTTTTCACGTGCCCATTTCACATTGAATGGGACCGTAAATAAGCAAAATTGCCGTATTTACGCCACTGAAAATCCTCAGGAGATTCAAGAAGTGCCTCTTCATGACGAAAAAGTCACAGTTTGGTGCGGCGTTAGTGCGAAAACGGTCATTGGGCCGTTTTTCTTCCAAAATGAAAATGGCCATGCTGTTACCATCAACCAGGAGCGTTATCGCGACATGATGACCAATTTTGTGATGCCAATTATTCGTCGAAAGCGTATGAGGCAGTTCTGGTTTCAACAAGACGGCGCTCCACCGCACACAAGTTTTAACAAAAACATGGGTCCGTCGAATATGGGCAACCCCGTCGGCGAACAATACTCGAGTCCACGTTTAAATTTAGTGAGTTAACAACAGACTGAGATGATAAAAAAGGCTATTTTTGAAAAGCTAGGATTACATGTCGGTCCTCTTTCGGTGTTCTTTTACGCTTCGGACTACGCAAGTGAAGGGCTTTCACAGTTTTTTTAGTCTCAAATTTTTTTATAAGACGTGAAATTATTGATTTATTTATTTTGTACTTTTTGATAAAGAAATTAGTGATGCTCCTGATTTATACTCATCAATTATTGCTGTTTAAAGGACTCTGGGTATTTATCAGGCGAAATGACGTTTTGATATTTCAAATGTCTTCTTCACACAAAGAATTATTTGCAAATGACTATTTTCAGTCTAAATCAGTAACAACTAAGCAAAAAATTAAAAATATAACCGACATTTACCATTATTCGGAGCAAAAATTATTTGTAAATTGCTTTTGTTATGCACTTACAAATAATAATAACTTACTTAAGTTGCTGTAATTATGCTTTTACAGCAACTTAAGTAAGTTGCTTTTGTTATTCACAGTCAAAAATCGCTCTTTCCGTATACTGCTCTCATTGCTGAAATACCGGTATTTTTTAATTCATTTCTTTTGATGTTATATTGAGCGCAATACATGATTAAGTATTAATTTAATTTAATTAATTATTTCAATTAAAATAATTTTTTTGTACGGCCGCCACACGTTGGGAAAAATATGATAAAAACTCTCGCATCGCTTAAGCTTAAAAAAAGCTGTAACGTCTAAACGGTTAGACGTAGAAGCACCAATTTTTTATATTTTATTTAGAAAGCATTAAAGAATATTTGACAGTACCTTTTCACTTTTTTTCGCTTATAAATTTAAGGACCCTACACTTGGAAGTTTAGACTTTTACAAGCCTTATAGCATGTATAGAAATGTTTTTTTTTAAGAAACTAATTTTGAATCCTTAAAATATGTTTTAAGGAATTATTTTCAACTTGATAAAAATTCATCATTAACCCTTTAACGTGTTGTTCATTTTTATGCAATTTTCTTCTTTAGCAAAAAGAAAGAAAAGATGACTTGAAAGAACCATGAGATTAATTGTGTTCATTTTCGAATCGAGCTCAAATGTGTAAGAACTGTTCTCACCTAAAGAAAATTTGTTTAACCCTTTAACGACCAAATAACAGAATGTCAGAATGTATATTCTAGGTATTAGTTTAAAAAGTAATTCACAGCCATAAGCTAATAAATATGGTAATAAAATTGTACCCAGTTGGAAAAAATCATGTTTTAACCCTTATCTTCCTAATTAATCCTGAAAATTAATTTCAGACATTTATAAAGGTATTTAAGAACAATTATAGAAATAAATAAAAAAATAAAAAACTTCCTAACATGAAATTTAACAATTTCATCAAAAAATATCAAAGTAGAAAATGAAGTCGTTGCTTTAAGCTGGTATTTAAAATTAATATTTTTAGAGAGGGTGTTTTTAAGAAATATTTGAAGAATCCAAGTTGTGAAAAATACCGTCGGAACCATTTCTGATACCCGAGATATAAAATCTTTTGTTCATTTTTTTGAAAAAGTTAAAAAATTGCATTCAAGTATACATTTCTCAAAACTAAGAAAATGCATATGCAAAAATTATGATAATTATTAATTCGCCAAATTTACGAAATACGCTAACACTATAATTAATACTACCAAAATTTAGATTATTGAGCAGCAATTAGAAGTACTGGACTATCTCGATTACAACTTTTGCTTCGAATATCCTTCACACAGGACACTGTGGATAAAAATCATGAATGGCATCGTGTTAACCATTATATTGTTAGTTTAAGCCTATACTTATTTTTGCTTTAACATTCGTAGTTTTTTATATAAAAGTCAAAGCATTTTACGATCGTTATTTTTTACTGTTTTCCTCAAAAAACAACTTTATCCTTGCGGTACAGAAAGACATCCTTTATTTTTCCTTAAAATTTTTTTGGGTGATCTTGACAACCCCATGCAACTTTTGAGACCTCTTAGAATACGATCTAAATTGTTTGATACGCCCTAATGTATAGTGTTTTAACTATAGCGGGTAATCGAACGTTTCAGCTTCAGTGCATACGTGGTAGTTTAGTTATAGTTTAAAGCTCAAATACTCGAAAAGGCGCAAGTAGTCGCAAGAAATTTTGGTACCACCAGAAAGAAGAAGGTTTGAAATGTAGGCTCTGAAGATTTTGCGTGGAATTGAGTGGAATTAAAAAAATGACAGCTTATTAAAAATTACAAATTTTTAGAAAAAAACACAAAAAGCGCACAAATTCAAACATGCGTCACTGTCCCAAGAACAACAACTTAAAAAAAAAATACACAGAACTAACCTTATATTAATAGGCTTTCATTGTGTAAAGTTTCATTAAATATGTTTAATAATTAAAGATTTTATAGGCAATTTTATTGAGTGGTGTTATATAAAAATAAAATAAACAAAAATTTTTTCAAAAAAGCGCCATCTTTAGTTGGCCGTGGAAACTACATCATACGATAATTTAACAAACAAAACTGATTTTCTGCATAAGGAATGTATCTAGATAACAAAAAGAATTGAAAAAATTTAAACCCCTTAACTTTCCAATAACACCCTAATGCGAGAGTTTTGCCTCTTTTTTGCCCCACCTCTCTGCAGACAATGGCAAGCCTCAGAGAGTAATCAAAATGCCATGTAAAGCTTCTTGAGAACGAGAACATTCCATTCATCGCCGTTCGGAGTCGGCATTAAACATGGAGGTCCGGTTCTTACACAATTGATCATAAGAAGCTAGGTCAAAGTCCTTTCAAGGGCTGAAAGTGCCAGTTATTTATTTTAACGTAGAATACGTTATACGGGGGTGTTGATCTGGAGCACAAACTTTTGAGAAAATGTTTGTCACTTTCATTATAAGTTTTTAATACTTTATGCATGCATTGAAGAAAATTCAAGTATGGTCGTAACATATTTAATATGTCTTCTTTTGATTTGTATTTAAATAATCATATTGCTACATATAATTTTTTTGATTCTATAAATAAATCAAAATTTAACTCCTTCAAATTTTGTATTAATTTTCATATGCTTTGTATTTTATGTATTATAACATCATGTGTAAGAGCAGTACGATTATCTGTGTGTTCATCACAGAACCAGTGTGAGAAAGAGAAGAAGTATAATGACCAAGTAGCGAACGATGTGTACATACACAACATTGATAAGCGAAGCAGAGAAACAAAATTGTGCTTACCCAGTTGGCCACGTCTTTAAGACATCCTCAATGTCTTACAGCTTTATTCATAAACACATTTTAGAGGCAGCGTAACTTTAAACGGGCTTTAAACAAGAAAACGTTATTCATAAACATTTTTCGTAGTTGTTTAAGAGCTGCGTAACTTAAACGCCGAAATTGGCGTTTAAAAGTTACGTAAATACAACCATGATTTTTGTTTGTCTTTTCTTTTAATATCAAAGCCATGCTCCATATGCGCCCTTTGCAGCATTTTTTTATGCGGCGGCCATTGTAAATCCATAGGAATTCTTAATTTTTGTAGAGATTTTCTATAGTTCAGACACAAACCTTACAATCATAAGCAGAAAATGAAAAAATGTTTATGAATAACAATGTTAGCAAGGTTGCATAGAAGCTGCGTAAAGCCTTAAACAGTGCGTAACTAAACAAGCGTTTGAAGGTTGTTTAAGGAAATCTATTGAATAAAGCTGTTAATGACTAACGTATTCTATGTCTGACCTATGCGCCCGTGTTATCTAACACAGGCTTGAGCTTTTTTTTTTATTTATTTTACATGATTAAGTAAAAATAACTATTTAAATTTTGGGGAAAGAAGTAAAAAAAAAAAAAATAAATAACTGGCCATTTCAGCCCTTGAAAGGACTTTGACCTAGCTTCTTATGATCAATTGTGTTGTGCGTGTTATTAAGTTTGTACACAATTAACCGAGAAATGGACCTACAGGCTTAACGCCGACTCCGAACGGCGATGAACGAAATGTTCTTATTCTCAAGAAGCTTAACATGGCATTTTGATTACTCTCTGAGGTTTGCCATTGTCTGCAGAGAGGTGGCGGCCGTACAGAAAAATTATTTTAATTCAAATAATTTTCTGTCGCTGCTGGGATTCGAACTTGGGTCTCCAGGTTCGTTGACATAGCGGCCACGCACGTTAACCAACTACGCCACGGGGAAAGAAGTAAGGCGATAAAAAATATGAAGAAGTTTGCTACGCCAATTTTTGTTTCTCTTGATATTCACAACACTGTATATATTTTAACACCGTGAACTACACAATTGTTTTTTTTTTTTGCACAGAAAGCTTAAAATTTTCATGCAAAAATCTCGCTAATTTTCCAACAACAACAATTATGTTTTTAAGCATAATTTAAAAACGCGTGCATCGTATTTTATCAAACTTCACAAAAACCATCTGCATATAATTTTCAAAATTTTTTTTTTTCAATTTTTAATTGTAAAACACAATTTTTTAGATATTAGAAACAATTTAATTTATTGGAAATAATTCCGTCTAGAAACTAACATGAAATCTATAAAGTTTTTATTGCTCATTTATTTGATGATTTCTTTTTTTTTTTTTAAAAAAAAAGCAAATTCTTAAGATTTTAAAAATCATATAAAACTTAGTCATAAAATTTTGGAATTTCATTATTAGGAATTAAATTCCATAACTATGAATATTATACAAATTTGTTTAAACTTAACGCGCAAATTCATGAAATAAATTTCAAATTAAAAAATTCTGACCCACTATACTGTGGCGTCAATGTGGCTTGAAGGCGACAAATGGGAGAAAAAAAATTAATAATTCTCTTCGCATTGCTTTATCTTGAAATAAAGCCGACTTTATTCTTCATTGATACAAACAACAACCTAACTCAGAGCTTATCTTCAGTTTATCTCATCATCAAATGATTAGCATTTATAAATTATTTCATTGTATAAATCTAAAATTGAAATTGATTTGTGAACGACAGCAAGAATAACCGCACAAAAAAAAACCTAAACGTAATCAAAAACAAGTTAGCACTGGATGGCCAGATAAGAGCATAGACCACCATGTGGGCTATTATAAACATAGGTAAATGTTATCTTAAGAAATTCAGGTGTAAAAACCTACTTAAAATCGCAAGTAAGAAGGGGAAAAAAAAATTTTGGGAAATTGACCCCGACGTGATTTGAACACGCAACCTTCTGATCTGGAGTCAGACGCGCTACCGTTGCGCCACGGAGTCTCATAAAGCACCAAACAGCCAGCCGGTTATTGATGTCAACAAGTCTTGCCAAACTGTTTGTTTGTTTGTTTGTTGTTGTAGCTAAATTTAGTTTATTTACTAAACAACAACAACAATTGCTGATAATTTATTTGTTGCCTGTGGTGGATGATTTTTATTTATTTTGCAATGTTAAATGAAATAAATTGTCTTTTTTATGTGATTAAAATATTGAAAATAAATGCTAATTTCAATCGGTGGCTGGCTACATTTTGCAATATATTATGTATAATTAATGCCCTATTCTAATCAGAGTAGAGTCCAGTTTTGCACGTACCCACATAACAAGTTCCGAATCTGGCACAAGAGAAAATAACACTATGCAACAAAAAATATGTGTCAGGTTGAATTTTCGTTATGCTTAACCCACTAGGCCGTAAGCTTAAAAAAAAATAAAAATACAACTATTGCTACAAATATTACTATTACTATCGTTAGTACTATTACGATTATAATTATTATTTTTTTTATTTCAATATATTGTATTTTATACAATTCATAAATCCCGCGAAGCTCTTGGGGCTTATCTACAGGAAAAAATATATGAATATAAAATATATATATATATAAAATATGAAATAATTTACATATTTAGATAAAAGATAAATTTTAAAGAAATTTGCAAATTGTAAAAAAAATAAAAGTAATTCGAAATTTTATGTAGTGTTTAAAATATTATGAATACATTAACGTCTTCGTTTCCTTATGTCGTTATATAGCTAAATAAATAAATAAATAAATAACTGGCCATTTTAGCTTTTGAAAGGACTTTGACCTAGTCGTTTTGTTGTGAAAGGATCCATGCAAAATATATAGGGGTCTGGGGAGACCCGAGGTGTACAACCGAAGGTGTAGTCTTTACATGTACATTTTTTGTCCTGTTCAAGGACCTTTCTTAATGGTTCTTTTCTTAAATCGAACTGGAGATATAGAGAATTAAATTTTAGGAAGCTCATTTTGATATCGGATGGATCGTAGTACAATAAGGAATTAGTAACAAAAAAACACAAACAAAAAGCAGTCAGCGACTAAACCATACGCAAAATTACCAACAAGAAACAATCAGAGTAGCAAGAGTTGTATGCGGTCGCAAGTGCTATAATTACCAACAACGACAGGAATACACAACAACAAACACACGCTGTATGGTTGCGGTGCAGCTGCGCCTGTGAGCGATTCGGCGAATTACAACAATCATAGAAATATTGAAGTTGTTGTAATAGAGTGGAAAGAGTGGAAAGAGTTAGGCGATGGCAATCGCTGATCTAAACTAGAACTATATTAAAAGACTGCTTAAAAATGAAAAGGCCTGGCCAGACTCATGAGTACAACGGAGGTTTAATGCTTAACTTAGTCTCCTTTTAGCCGGGAATTCTTTTCCCAGCGATGTTCAATAGTTTCGATACCGTTTATAGTGAAAACCGACGAGCTCCTTAAAATAATCCTGAAGCGCAGACTCCTCCTCTTAATTTTTGCCAAATATTTTACCACCGAGCCATTTTTCAAGTTTTGAAACAGCAAATAATCCGAGGTAGCTCAATCTGGCGAATAGAGTGAGTGAGGAAGTAAATAGAACTTTAATTGGTCGATTTTTGACATCGTGAAAAAGGTTGTGTGAACTCCTTTTTTTTTTGGCAAATGATTTGATTTCGTTGTTCGTCGTTCAAAACGAGGATTTCGTTGATTGTTTTTCCTTTCTGAAGATAATCAATGAAAGTTTTCACACACGCATTCTAAGAAACTGACGACAGTTCCGAACTGCATTCGCCTTATTTCGACCTATGTTTCATCCGCAGTTATGAATAGACACAAAAACTCTGATTTGTTGCTAGAAAACTTCGCCAAACACTCGATTGGAACATTCACACGACGCTGCTTTTGTTACATTGTGAGTAATTCAGACACCCATTCTATAGACAGCTTTCTCATGTCCAAATTGTTAGTCAATATGCGATATACAACACTTTTTGTAAGTCTAATATGCCCGCTATCTCGCACAATTTCAGCCGATGATCATCCATTACCATTTTGTGGAATTTCTTTACTATTTCTGGCGTGGTCGCCTTATTTGGACAATCACTTTGATATTCGTCTGGGCAGATCGTACGGCCTCGTATAAATTCTGGCACCCAATTTTTACATTTGTAAACGAAGGAACAGACTCCTCGAGAGTAGAATCTAACTCCGCTTTGGTATTTGTTGGACTGAGTGGTTTCAAATAAAAGTATTCTATCACTTAACGGTGACCAATTTATTTCATGCTTAGAAATTCACTGAAAGCGTTAACGATTGATGGCTGCCAAACAAATACTGAACAACGTACCTTTGTCAAACTTCAAACTTTAGCTTCATAAGGTTGGCACTTTCTACCATAGTCATTCTTTTCAAACAATAACGGCCATCTCAACGTCAGGTCGGGTACTTTTGGGATTCCCTCGTACATGGTTTATCATTTTGTGGTTTAAAAAGTAAACATAATAATTAACAATTGATAATTTTTTTTATTTTTTTTTATTTTAAAAAAAAGTTTCGATCTTTTTTCCAAGATGTGAACTTTTGTTTTGGGACATGTTTCGTGGTGTGAAAATCGGACTTTCATACAAAAATCACATTTTTTTGCATTTCGGCTCAAATTTCGGTACCAAGGGCGATAACCGTAACTTGAGCATAGTTCATTCGATTGTGCATATAAAACTACAATTTTGAGCAGAAATCCAGATTTGGAACTTTTCATGTTCTACCTCTTTTGTCGTTTTTTCCAAAAAAATACTTCAAAATTGCTAGTTACTCATTTTATGCAACTAAGCCATAGGAAGGAAAAGGATGATGCAATTTTTTTTTTCTGATAGTATGAAGGTGTAATTTGCTCATTTTCAAACAAATCGCTTTACAATTTTGACTTCTACAGCTTTCTCTTCTCATAACATTTTCATGACCTGACTTTTTCACTTCTATGCCAACTTACGGTATGAGGGACGATTGATAGCAATTTTTTGATGATGAGATTAATTTGTGTTTTAAATTGCATTCTATTGTAAAAAATTTATCAAAAACATATTTTTTTTCATTGCGGCGAACTCAGCATTCAAAAATTTTTGCTGCAAATTGAGCAAAAAATTGGGCAAAGGAGTTGGGCTTAGGTTTAGCTTGAGGTTAATTCAAATATACATATAGATCTTTCGCATCATGGACAATAATTCCAATGGCGTCAAACAATGTCGCCGAAACGTGAAACTACGCATTCTTAATACTTCTCGAGCATTAACGCCAAAATCGGTTGTGTTGTGTGTCTTGTGGCGTCATTTTGTTTGAACAAGATATCGTCCTAGTCAAAAATTTCAATCACATGCCAAAAAAGTTTTGCTTCTTAACGTGCCCACTGAGAGAAGACTGGGCTTCTTCGATGAAGAAAACACGGTGAGACCGCCAAAAAGTTTCAGTCAAAATTCTTAGAAATTCCGAGAGAGGGACATCTTGTGATTATATTGCGACTAGTCCGACTACCTAATTCCATCACAATTTTTTTTTTTAGATATTTAAAGTTGAAAAGTAGAAATTCTGGTAGTCCGACTTTTAACAATGTTTTACATATGCTTAGGTTGTAAGAATTTTAAAACAAATGCACTTTTGTTCAATAATGTCAAAAGATTTATAAAGTGGGCAAAAAATATATAAAGTGGGCTTATAGCAATGGAGAAGTCAATTTTTGTAAATCGACAATCATCAATTTTCTTATATGCGTTCACAGCGTACAAACTGCTACCATTTAAAAACTTTTTAAAAATTTTTTTTAAAAATATTGTGATGCAATTGGGAGGTCAGGCCCGTTGCGTTAGAATCACAAGATGTCCCTCTCTCGGAATTTCTAAGAATTTTTACTGAAACTTTTTTAAAGGTCGAATCGGTCACACAGTGAAATTATTGTTTGATAAATCATCGTTCACAACCTTCTGCTCTAGCACTTATTGAACATTAGATCGTATTACCATGTATGGCTGAAAAGTAAACCTATTTTGACCCCTACTCAATCGTTAGATATTTAAAAGACATTTAAAAAAAAAATTTTAAAGTATGTCTAAACATAGCCTAAAAGTATGCTAATTTCCCGTTAAAAAGAAACGTTCAGATGCAAATTTTGAGGTGAAAAGATACGTTCGGTATATCCAATGATTTTGTACTGAGAAATGTCAAAAACAGCTGTTTCAAAAATTGTGCAATTTACTATTTGCAAAAAATGGACTTAAAAGCACAGAAAAGAACTTGGGAAAGTTTAGAAGATGAGGTCTTCACATCAGTATGGGAAGGTTTTTTTTTTTTTTTTTTTTTTTTTTTTAACGAGGAGTAAAAGCATCGAAAGCCTTAGTCAGTGCGAGACTTTAACCCGCTAAATATCTCCTCAGTCGAACGGTTGGATCCTCCAGGAACCACCGTTAGGTATTTCGTCTGGAGGCCGTCAGAGCATTACTTACTCAATCGTCAGTTATTGATCATCAGATCGTCGGTCCGGTTGTCCGTCATCAGTAAAAGAGGGGACTGCCGTTGCGCCTGCGTTGCGTAGGTTCGTGCGCTCGTTGTGTCGTACCCGTTCAATTCGGCGAAGCTCAATCATAATTTTTGCTGCTGCTGCCTGAAACGCTTCCCATTTCTGCAATGTGTCGCACATGTGATCCACAATATTCTCTGAGGTAGGAACCGCACCAAAAGCTTCCGCTATTTCAGCTCGTTCTACGATGAAGCGCGGACAACTGAATAAAATATGCCCAGCATCTTCAATCTCCTCAGGACAGTTTGTGCAGAACGGGTCGTCTTCATGTTTAAAACGGTGAAGGTACTGCTTGAAGCAGCCATGTCCGCTAATAAGCTGTGTGATGTAGTAGTCCACTTCACCATGTTTGCGGCTAGCCCATTTGTCCACATCAGGGATAAGAGCAAATGTCCATCTCCCCTTTTGTGATTGCTCCCAGCGACGTTGCCAAGTCTCGATAGTGCGCCGTCTCTCGTCAGCCTTTGATGAGTTTGCTCCAGCTTGAAAGGAGCGCTGAAGTTCGCACGCTAGTATGTCTATCGGCGGCATTGCCGCTGTTACTCCGATTGCTTCGTCTGATACCGTGCGAAATGCGCTAGCAACCCTCAATGCACTAAGGCGATATGTGGCCCGAATACCCGATATGTACGACGCTTTGTGTGTGGCATCCGCCCACACTGGTGCTGCGTAGAGAATGATGGAACTTGTGACTCTAGCTAGGAGTTTCCGTCTGCTGGATCTTGGTTCACCGATGTTCGCCATGATGCGCAATAGTGCACCGTTCACCTTCGACGCCTTTTCGCTAATTCCCAGTAGGTGGTCCTTAAAGGACATTCGAGTGTCAATGAGCACACCGAGATAGCGCAAGTATGGTAGTAAGGTTATGATATGCTCTTCTGCTCTAAGGGTAATGCTTTCGCGTACTTTACGAGAGCTAAGAAGAACCACCTCAGTTTTTTGTGCTGCCAACTCTAGATCAACACTTCGCAGCCACGTTGTTACTTTGGATATCGCTTCGCTGCATGATGCTTCAAGCGTATCAAGGTGTTTTGCCACAGATACCAAAGCAATGTCATCCGCGTAGCCGATTAAAGTGGTATTCGCAGGGAGATCAATGCCAAAAACGTCATCATACATGACGTTCCATAAAGTTGGCCCCAGCACTGAGCCTTGTGGAACACCTCTAGAGACTTTGTAACGTTTTACACCATCGTCAGTGTCGTAAAGCAGCCATCTGTCTTGGAGATAATTGGCGATAATTCTCTGTAGATACCCTGGTGTGCCGAACCTGCCTAGAGCTTGCAGTATTCGCGTCCAGCTCGCTGAGTTGAAAGCATTTTTGACGTCGAGAGTTACCACTGCGCAGTACTGCTTATCGCCCCCCTTCCATCTTACACCATTTGTCGCGTCGCGGGCAATTGTCATCACTGCTTGGATAGCATGGACGGTTGATTTTCCTCGACGAAAGCCGAATTGCTTCGCGGATAGGCCACCTGGTCCTTCCAGGGTCTCTTGGAGTCTTCTTACGATGATGTTCTCGAATACTTTTCCCAGTGAGTCGAGCATACATAGGGTCTGTATGCCGAGGGCTGATCGGGCAGTTTTCCTGGTTTGAGAAGCAATACCAACCTTTGGTATTTCCAGCAAGACGGAAAAATTCCTTCCTGAAAACAGGCGGTGTACATTTTGGCAAAAAGGCCGGGATCTGCTCGTATGGCAGTTTTCATTGCCACGGTTGGGGATACCGTCCAACCCAGGTGTCTTGATGTCGGAGAATTTTCCCAACGTCATCAGTACTTCATCAGCCGTCACTGAAGGGATGTCACCTATGTCACTTGATATGCTATATGGATGCATTTGGTATCCCTGTGGAGGAAAAAGTGTAGACACCACGTTGTTCATCAGAGCGGGATCCGAAGGCTGTGGGGCTCTAGGTCCTCGCAGTCTGGCTATAACTATCTTATACGCCTTGCCCCAGGGGTCAAAATCCGCGGTGTCCCGTAGTTTTTTGAAGCATGACTCTTTGCTGGCTCGGATCGTCTTCTTAAGCTGCAGACGGCACGCTTTAAGGTCATCATGTAGCGATTGCCAATTCGGGCGATTTCGCGCACGATGTGCTCTTCTGCGAGCTTCGATGCAGCGTCTTCTACACTCGGCAATCCCTTCGTTCCACCAGTATGCTGGCTTCCTGGATGGTGCTCGTCTCCTTCTTGGCATTGCTGCGTCGCATGCAGTGCTCAGTCGCTGTTTGATGTTTGCCACCATGATTGAAGCTCTGTTGTCCATCGTTTCTCCTTCATCCCATAAAAGCCGGAACACTTCAGCATCGAAGGCATGTTGTTTCCAGCCCTGTGTTTGTGCAATGACAATTTTTTGTGGACGACTTATGTTTTGCAGTTCGATGACGATTGCACGGTGATCACTGTGTGTATAAAGATCATCGACGCTCCATGCTGTGTTACACGCAAGGGAATTGTGTGCAAAGGTAAGATCTACTGCCGACCGCCTCGTACCTGCCTCAAATGTGTGGTGACCATTATTAAGAAGCTCGACGTCTAGTGTTGCAAGACATTCCATCAACACTGTGCCCCTGCGATTTGTGCTCCTACTGCCCCATCTTGTTGACCATGCATTAAAATCACCAGCAATCATTATGGGAGACTTTCCCCGAGCCACCGCAACAAGTTCATTCAACATCAGCTCAAACTGGTTTATGTCCATATGAGGAGGCGCATAGCATGAAAAGAAAAAGATTCCCTCGAACTTCACCCTGGTGAAACCCGTATAGGCCATTGGAGCTTTGCTTTGGTATGCCCTTCCACTAGGTGTCCATATTGCTGCTTTGCCTGTTGCGTCTGTCATCCACTTAGAGCCAATCATATTATGATGCTGCTCACTCAATAGGGCGAGATCGAAGTGTCTCTCGAAGACCGTCTGTTTCAGCAAGTCCTGTGCTGCGATACAGTGATTTAAGTTGAGTTGGATGATTCTCATAGTTGCCTTAAGTATGGGAAGGTAAAAATATAGATTTGCAAAAAAATTTATAAAATATTTCTGATCACTTGGCATGCAATATCAATATCGCCTTAGCTTACATTCCAGTTGCATCAGAAAGCTTTTGATTATACATAATTTTTCTACTGGAAGTATTTCATTATAATTGCCCGAAATAAAAGATCAGCTGCAATGAAAATTTTAATTTATTAACATTATACTTACTCAGGAATCTAAAATTGGAATAGGAGAAATTAAATAGTTTTCACATTACAATTTTCTGAAAGTAAAATTGGATATTTATACTCAATAACGCAAAGTCATTGCCTTGCTTTATATTTATAATTCGAAGTGTATGAGTAAGTTCTCTACAAGCCCCAAAATAATATTTTTAATTTTAAGTTAGACAAACATATATATATTAACATACATATATTAAATGCAATGTTTTTCTCTTATATTTTTAGGAGCTAGTCGTCGGCGCTGCCTTAGCATTTTGAAGACACTGCGAGATCGTCACCTAGATCTGCCCGGCAATCCGGTCACCTCGTATCACCTCAAGACTCTGTTGCTGTACGAGTGTGAGAAGCATCCGCGTGAAATGGAATGGGAAGAGAACTGCATTGCCGATCGCATAAATGGTATCTTTTTGCAGTTGATTTCCTGTCTGCAATGCCGACGCTGTCCGCACTACTTCCTGCCCAATATGGATCTGTTCAAAGGCAAATCGCCAGGAGCGCTTGAAAATGCGGCAAAACAAGTGTGGCGCCTGACAAGAATAATGCTGACAAATGTGCGTTGTTTAGAAGAATTGTAAAGCAGCGCTATTGAGTGTGAGTGCGAGAGTGAAAGAGATAGATAGTTGGCAATAAGAGATCTAAAGTTGATGACACAATTATAAGAATTTAAGCGAAAAATCAAATGCAAAATTCATCTTTGAGTCTGGTTTGAATTGATTCTTTACTCAAAAAGTGTTGCCAGCTGAAGTTTTAATGGAAGTTTTAATTTTAGTAAAAACTTATGTGTATTTGTATGTTTGTGTTTTACCCTACCAGTGCTTTTTTAGAGTTTCATATGAAATCTTTGTGAAACCATAATTTTAAGTTTGTCTACCCGGTCAGTTCTACTTGTGTAAAAGTTAACTATTATTATTTATTTTAAGTAAGTTTTTTATTTTAAGTTGCATTTGAAATATTTCTAAAATGTACGCCATGCAACGATTAGAGTTAAAAAACGATTTGTACAAAATTTAAATCAAAACTAAATCCAAAAATTATGCTTAAACTACATGATCACCCACTTAATTAAGGTGCTTTTTTGAAAAGTATACGTTAGGTTTTATTTATTTAAAGAGAAATCTGTAGCTTAAGTTAAATTCAATATTAAAAAGTAGTAATTTCTATAAAATCATAAAATCATAACAACTACTACGCTAAGTTAAAATATTTGTATTATTTTTAGAATAATAGCTTAAAAATAGAAATTGTTAAATTTACCTTAAAACAAAAAACATGTATTTCTTTACCAAGAATAATGGAATTTGTGTTGAAAACATGAAAAACAACAACATTTTTAAAAAATATTACTATAAATAAACTTGAAATTATTATCGCAAAACCGTTAAATTGTCGTCTCAACTCATTCTCTTGAAATTTATGACTTTACAAATGTCAAACATGATGACAGCAACATTTGAATGCCGTACAAACTCTGCATATAAATTACAATTAACAGCAATTTTGGTCAGTTAACAAAGGTAATAAAGTTATAACCGAAATTTATATGCATGTTATTTTTTTAGGGGGTTTTTTCTTTTGGACGGTACGTAAGCATTTAGGCTGGCAATGATTTATAATTGGCTGTGATAAATGTGGTTAGCTTAAGAATTCCCAACACGTCCTATGCGAATGCGAATGATTTGGTTTTATTTGGAAATTTTTATGAAATAAGAGGCTAATAAATGTTGTAATGAGTCGCTATGAAGTAATTAAGACATGGAATCACGAAATAAATTTGGTTAAAAAATGGGGTTGCGAAATCATCTATAGTTATTTGAGAAAAAACAAAAGTTGCAATAAGCAACAAAGGTGTATATTTTAAGGATTTTTAATATTCGTATGTTTTTCTTCGTAGTACAAATGTTTTTCCTCAGAGTTCAGTTTCTTCTCTGTAGTTTAGAGTTTCTTCTCTGTAGTTTCTATAACAATTTCTTATACTGGCAGACAATTTGTCACATCATTGCTTCAAGTTAAATGTTTATATAACGACTTAGTTTGAAGAGCATGTAAATTATTTTCAAAAATAATTTCTCACACTTATTTATACCAAATTTATTCGTCATGCCTCAAATAACTGGTTTAAAAACAGCTAGATTTGTGTTTTTTGTTTTTTTTTTAGTTTAATCTATGGCCATAAAATAATTTAAGCCAAAATCGCTTAAGTGGCTTTTAATGGCTTGTTTTGTAGATAAGAAAATCGTTAGTCGCCATGTGGCACAAGTTTACAAATTACAAAAAAAAAAAAAAAAATATCTAAAATCATATCTTTTTTTAAGTCAATTTAAATAACTGCATTAATATGCTCAAAATGGCTTTAAATTTAATTTATTCCAGAATAGAACTAAAATTATGCATTGGTGCTTCTTTTTGAATGTGTTTAAAAGCGATTTTGATTATTATACCAAAGCAACTATTTATAGAAGTAAGAGTTATGCGAACATTGAATTTTTAAAAATCGTTTTTACTGATTATGACGCAGAAGAATTTAAAATTCCAACATTCGGTGACAGTTTTGGCTTAAGGCGCATGTAAACAAGCTTTGTTATCATATCGCTTGGTTGTCATACGTTTAGAAAATTAGTTAAAAGGTAAGGAAGAAATTAGTTATTGAATAAATGCAATATTAAAGCTAAAATATATATGGGCGATTCCTAAAATTTTTTTACATTTAGGTGTAAAGAAAAATGAAAAAAAAAAGAATTGGCTGTTTCGTGAACACGTCTATAAGTTTTTGACATGACTTATTGACTTATTCTTATTCTCATTCTTATACAGGGTGTTTTTTTTAGGGGTTTGTTTTTCGAATAGAGATAAAACTGGTATTTTGTGGTCAAATCTGGCAACTCTAATGTCATTTATGTTCAGTTTGGTTTGCCATTTCATCATGAACAGGTTGACAAAAGAACAACGCTTGCAAATGGGCCGAAAATGAGATTGATTTCGATGCTGACTTTCATCGCAAAATTTTGTTCAGTGATGAGGCTCATTTTTGGTTGAATGGCTACGTCAACAAGCAAAATTGCCGCATTTGGAGTGAAGAGAATCCACATGAGATCCTTGAGACGCCATTACATCCACAAAAACTGACTGTTTGGTGTGCTCTATGGGCTGGTGGAGTCATTGGGCCATACTTCTTCCGAAATAATGCTGGAGAGTCAGTTACCGTTAATGGAGACCGGTATAGAGCCATGATAACCGACTATTTTGTTCCCGAATTGGATGGCATGAATGTGGATGAGTTGTGGTTCCAACAAGACGGCGCTTCATGCCACACAGCGCACGTCACAATCGATTTATTGAAGGAAACATTCGATGAGCGCATAATTTCGCGGAATGGACCTGTCAATTCGCCACCAAGATCGTGTGATTTGACACCATTGGATTATTTTCTTTGGGGATATGTGAAGTCGCTCGTCTACGCCAACAAACCAGAAACGTTAGGGGACTTGGAGGCCAACATTCGTGGCGTTATTGCCGACATACGGCCCCATATGCTCGAAAAAGTGGTTGAAAATTGGACCTGTAGAATTGGCTTTATTCGAGCCAGCCGCGGCGGTCACATGCCCGAAATCATATTTAAACATTAATGGCATAAAATTATCCTTCCAATAAAGCCAAATTGATGGACATTAAAACGATTTTCTTGAGTTTTATTTCAATTCGAAGTTCTATACCTCTAAAAAAAACACCCTATATATATCCTAATAATCCAAATTATTCTTTTAATCCATGTCCAAATTCCTCACCTTATACTTGCTCGATTTCCTTTCCAATCATTTTCCCAAACTTTGTCCTAAATCTTGTCCTTACACTAAGAGAAAAAATATTAAATTTATCCAAAAACTTTTTTAATTTATCTAAAAACGTGATCATTTTTGAACCAATATCGCATTTTCATAAATCGAGTACGTAACAGGGGCGCCGGAAGCGGGGGGAAGGGGGGGCAGTCGCCCCCTCGGTAAAAACTGTCACAATAATTTTTTTAGTACAAATTTTTTTAATTTTTTACAAATGTTTAGATTAAAATTTTTAATTTTAAATTTAATTTAATTTTAACTACAATACAATTTTTGATTTCTCTTCACATCGAATTTTTGTAATCAGCTGTGAAGCATTAAGCTCTAAAATCACAATTTTAAAAAAATCAGTCATTTACAGCTCATTTGCAATCGTATGGAAACTACACATCGCCTTGCTTAACGTTCACCCTAAAGTAGCACAGTAGTAGTGAAGTTTGCAACTCTAGTTCGATGACCAATTTGACAGCTTAATAACACGCAGCTAATATTGAACATATGAAAAGAAACAGAAAATTGGAGCTGAAATTTCCAGCATCTGTAGCTAGTTCTGAACGTTCTTTTAGTGCCCTTCGTCGCCTTAAAACATATCTTCAAAAAACAGAAGAATTAAAGTTTATTGCTTTCACTAATTTTGTTCTCATTTTGAAAAAATTTTTTTTCACTTGTTTCTAACCCGTGGAGTCCATACTAATGCAAATTCGCACCAAAAAAAATAAAGTGGTTGTTAAAAAAATTTTAAATTTTACTATAAACTAATAACTTCTTCGTTTCATATTGAATTAAAATGTTTTGCTTGTTTTTATGTGCTCTTATCGAACTTATTTTTACATCAATCTTTTCGTAATATTTTATTGATTTGTTTTTTTTCGTCTTATTGAGATTTTTAATGTAATAAAAAATGTTCTGCCTCCCAGTTGTACTGCCCACCCAGTTTTAATGAGCTTCCGGCGCCTTTGGTACGTAAATATATATAATTTATTTAAATACTTTTTTAACTAAATTATGCACGCTTATTGTTAATTTTATGTTAAATATTAAATATTTAAATAAAATATTAAAGTATTTAAGAACAATTAATAAAAACTATATTAAAATTATACACGAATTTTTTCGTGTATATTTTTTTTAAAAATCTTTAAAATCTTTACTATTTGATAATAAAACTATCGCATTTAAAGAAAATTTAATAAAAAATTTTGAAATTAAAAAAATTTTTAAAATAAATATATTATTAATGGTTTGTTATAGTTCTCGTTTGGTTTTTGTAATGGAAATTTAGTAATGAGCTCCGCTCAGATCCCCACAAAATCTCATCCATCGCACTCACGAAGCATCATCTCATCTAGGCAATATAATTTCCATAACAAAAACCAAACGAGAACTACATATAACAAACCTACATATAACACATATAACAAAAACTTCATTGACAAACTGCAGGAACGAGTGCGATGTTGCTGCTGCTTGTCAGCTATTTCAGCTGTTTGGAATAAATGAGAGGCTTCACTGTGTGGTATAGATAAAATTTAAATACGAAAAAAACAGTTGTAAGGAAAATATTTGATTTATCCACATAAATATTTAAATAAAATGTATGAACGGGCGTGGATAATGTTTATATTATGTTGCATATCCCAATCCTTGTCCGAGTCTTTTTCCAATCCTTGTTCTTATTTTTGTCCAATTCCATGTTCTAATAAATGTAAGTCTAAATTTTAACTTTTACTTTTGATTTTACTCTTGCTGTTGCTTTTGATTTTGTGTGGTACATGAACATATACGATGGTGCACCTAGGTTACTTTAAACGTAACAAAAAATTTAATGGCGTTATGAGGCCTCACAGGTAACCGCTTAAAGCAGAGTTAAACAGCTTTGCCCCGAAATACATTCACAAAAGCAAAAGCACGAATATATCTCACATACAGCTCGACGAAAGCTTCAGTTTGAAATTCTCCGTCGAGCAGTTAATATCTATGCTGCTCGTGTGCTTATCCGCTCAGTTTATGCAAAATTTAATTTTCACTAATTAACACATAATTCTTTAATCAAGTAATTTAATTTCTCAGTACTTTACTTTATTTTAACTCATATGTTTGTCTTTGTAATAATTTTATTTTATTTATTCATCCATCATTTTTAATTGAAATGAGTAATTAAAAGAAATCAGAAGACTGCATTTATCTCATTAACCGCATCTTTATGTATTCCGAAAAGAGCACTCTCGTTCGTGAGAGAAACGACCAACAATATTTTTTTATATGAAAAAATGTATTGCTTATTGTGTCCAATACGAACGACAGTTCTCTTTTCGGAATACATAAAGAGGCAGTAAATGTATACTTGTATTTACCTAGTCGTTTCCATTCTCTTCATTTATTTTTTTTTTTTTTTTTTGCCCGTATCTTTTTTTATATACTTTTTCTAACTATTATCAATTTCTCTTTTCTTAGCTATTATTATTATTAGATTTTCTAGGTTTGGCTTTACCTTAATTTCGCTTTTACCTTGTCAACCTTTGTGAATACCATAAATAAACTTGAAATATAAACTGTGTGCAATAGCAAGTCAACTTGCTTAAGTCTTTTATCAAAATAACACGCAATTTTCTTTCAGTGAAAGCTTAAACCATTGCATGAAAACTTTACTGTCGTTTACTGCTGCTTTCATGCGGTAGATAAGCCTTACTGTTGTTACTGTCGCATGAAAGCTTTACTGTCCTTCCATAAAATTGACCGTAGCACTAATAGTGGCGGAATTTTATAATTCCATGCAACGTTTTTTTTATTGTTGTTGCATGTTTACTGCATTAAGAAATTGCCTCCATGGTGTCTTGGACCTAAAAATTGATTTTTTTTCATGTTCTTGATGAGTGCAAAGAACCATCGCATTTGCTGGCATAAGATAAAAATTTTCGGAACACTTTTACTCAACGAATAGTGTTGCGGCCTCGGTAGTCGATTAGGTAGCGTGCTGGACTGCTGTCCCAGAGGTCCTGGGTTCGATTCCCAGCCAGGCCATGGTCTTTCGCCTTAAGCCTTTCGCATTTGCAATTTCTTATCCACTGAAATTGAAAAATCATCAATATTTACGATAATATATTTTTTTTACCGTAGTATAAACACATTAAGCGCTGTAATTCCATGCAACAAATTTGAAATTTTGTTGCCCTACACATCTCGACGATATTTTTAATTTTTGTCATAAAGTCAAAGAATTAACTTATTGCGTTGTATCATTACTTTTATCGTAGTACGTTAATCAGCGAGAAAAAAAAACCGCGTGGCCCTTGATACAAATTGATGAGCCAAATTCAAAGAACGCATGCAAAAAACAACAACACAAACCTCACTCTTTCAGTGTTCAGCACATTTTCCAGCGAACTTTACAAAAACAAATGCATGCAAAGCCAAAATAAAATACGTACATTCGATGATGTCGATGCTGAAGCTGATTGTCCCGTTACTTGTGTGACGAGTAATTTTTCATGCAAGCATTGTTATTGTACTAGAAATTAAGACTGGCAGTGTACTTCATGATATGTAATTTTATTGCATTGTAATTGTTTTTGTTTCTATATACACCATGGTTGCATTGATATATTGCATGGGGCTAGGGTAAATGTTAATGTACCACACAAAAGCAAAAGCAACAGCAAGAGCAAAAGCAAAAGTAAAAGTTAAAATTTAGACATACATTTGTTTGAATACATAGATAAAGCCAAATGCCAATTTTTGTCATTGTAACATTAAAAAGACGAAATTGGTTTCACATTTACCATTTACGGTATGTTAGGTGTACACAAAACCGAGTCGGTCTCCATACAAAAAAAAAATTGATAAAGTCCTCCCTAATATAAAAGCTTACCTAAAGAGTGTTTCATGGCTTCCAGAACTTACCCCGATGAACCGAAAAAAGAAATGGCAAAAAAGCACGACTTTCTATAGCATCGGATTTTGAAAAAAACGCCCGAATTTGAAATGGTAATTGAGCCCGAAAGAAGGTAATTACGTCCGAATGGTTTGGAAATTAAGCCTGAAAAAATGGAAATTACGCCCGAAATTTTCAGCTATGTTTCGGGCTTTATTTCCCTGATCCCTGAATTTTTCTGGCGCAATTTCCCTGATCCAGATTCAATGTGGGACCATCAAAATATTAAACAACAGACTTGATTAGTAAATTAATAGGCTTAAAATAAACGAAATTTCACCCAACAAAAACGAAAAAAAGCCCACCTATTTTTGGAAAAATTGCTCATAAAACAAAAAACGAAAATTAAAAAAAAAAAAAAAAAGGCAAAACCGCCAAATTTTTGACATTGTTCCCAAGAGATAAACTTCCCTTGTACGAAATGAGCAATTTTGAAGGCCTATTTTAATTCAATCAATCGTACTTAGAAATCTATAAAAATCTTTCGTTCAAGGAAATACTAATCTTTTTAAAACAGTTTGGTTAGCAAAGAATTCCCAAAATAAATAACGATGGCGGAGGGGTAGGGGCAAGGGTGACGGGGGCGATCTGCTACAATACATGTGCTCAGCTGTATTGCGATTATAAGATTATCAAAATATAAAAAGAACAGATTTGAGTAGTAAATTAATGTTCCTCTGAGAAAATATCTGCAAAGATTTCCTTAATTCTATTTTTTCTTGTTATTCCATGAACATGGAAACCTTCATGGACATTATGTCCGAATAAGGTCCAAATGATGTTTTTTTTTGTGGTGAAATATTTTGCTCTTATACAGAACCTTGTGTTTAAGGTCAAACCATTTTATCATAAGGAGTTTGAAATTTCTGAACTTTTTGGGAATAAACAAAAATTCGGGTCTTTTTTCCAAATTTTAATTTGGCTAAAATGCCCGATTTTTTTTTTTTTTTTTTTGCCTAAATTCCAATTTTTTGTTTTTTGTTGGGTCTTTCTTTCATCGGAAAAAGTACCCGACATTTTTTGGTACAAACACCCAAAATCATGACATAAGCGCCCGAAATATTGTGCATTTTTTCCTAGAAATTAATGCCCGATTTTGTATTGAGAGTTTTGGGCTTTTCTTCCATTTTTTTTTTCGGGCGTAAGTTCATCGGTCGTAAATTCCGGAAGCCGTGTTTCATTGCCATAAGAAAAATTTTTGCTAGGAACCCTGTAAAACCGTCGTTTTTTAACCATATCTTTGTATTTCTTTGTCCGATCTTCAAATGCAATATCGTTCAAAAGGTATTGATGAGTACTACAATTCTTCCATAGATGACATCGACGTACAACATCAACTTGGTTTGGTGATATTAGTTACCCAAATTTCTACCCCCTAAATGAAAAAAAATTTGATTCGAAAATTAAGTCTACAGAAAATTTATAAAGTTTGACCTTGGAAGTATTATCATAAGTTAATATTTTGGCAGTTTTGACAGGGTTCCTAGGAAAAAAAATTTATAACAATGAAACATTCTCGAGGTAAGCTTTCATATTAGGGGCGGACTTTTCAAACTTTTTTGTTCGAACTACTTTAGTGTACACGAAGTATTAAAACACTTTGGCCCATTTTCATTTAAGAATCATGTCTTGTTGCCATCATATTCCTTAGGAAATTTCATGGGTTTTGGTCAACTCCTTCAAATTTTGTTATACTGAGCTTATCGTCTTATCAAAAACAGAGGATTTTTTAGCTTTGAACCGAAGATTTCAAGTGGAATTCCTATTCCGTCAAGTCAGCCTTGGTTCGAATTGGGGTGATACTAGATTAGTGGGAAGGTAGGAACAATCAAGTGAAATATGTTTAGCAAGCGTGGTGGAAAACCGCAGAAACATGTGAATTTGCATCTGAGGCAGGTGTTATGCCTTTATCTCAATCAATTTAAGTTAAAAGGCAATCTCATCCACAAACTTCTAAGCCACAAACTACAATTTAAAGCCGTAAATATTGATGAATTTTCAGTTTCAGTGAATAAGAAATAAGGATAGAAAATGCAGTAAGGTTAAAGCATAGGACCATGACCTGGCCGGGATTCGAATCCGGGACCTGTAAAGTAGCAGTAAAGCACGCTACGTACTCGATTACAGAGGCCATCAAATTAATGGATTTCGACTACCGGGGTCGATTTCATGCATGTGGCTGCTGCGGCTGAATGCGCAGAAGCGTATCCTATCAACGCAATTTTTCAAGGCCTTGTTGATAGTTTCAGACTCTATCTCTCTTCGCCTTAAGGGCGACCGATTTTGTAACCTCGAAAATCGACTTTTTCTTCTAATAGCCTTCATTTTGTTTTTTTCGGGAGGAAAAAATTATCCTAGTTCAGTCGATAGCCACTTCAATAAGGATTAATTTAGTTTTTTTTGTTTCCTCAGATGTTCCAGATTTAAAAAAAAATCAAATAACGTCAAAAACCGCTTCAAAAAAACTCAAAAATATGTTTTTGTATTCTTTAAATGTTAATAAATATAAGTGCAAAATTTAAAACGATATCTTTTTTCCTTCTATGAAAAAAAAAATTCCCGAAAAATATTTTTTTCTTAAATTTGTAACCTATATGCACCCTTAAATGCATTCATGTACAGCTCCCGTAAATTATTTTCCCTTTAATACCCAGGCCTCGGAGTCTCAGAGCCGGAGTTTTTCTCCACCTAGCGAACACACAAAAAAATCTATTTGGTAAACAAAAGGATTTTCTTGTTTCAGTAAAAGTTAAAGTTATCGAACCAAAATTCTCTCAAATTTTTGCATTATTGTGCGCAAAAGGGTTAAACATGAAAATTATTAAATAAGTAGAAGCGAAACTTTAACCCAAAAAAGTAGGGATTTTAAGTGGTATATATAGTCTTTCTAAGAAAGCCCCATTTCATATAATGGCGAGAGTAGATTGATCTATTTTAATAAAATTTTGAAAAATGTTATGAAGACAAATAAGAACAACTTCAGAGTAATACAATCGCACCAAACCCATCATACCATACCATACTATCATTCCATGATCATCATATCAACTTACCATGCCGTCATACTATATCATAAAACTATGTGATATGTAGAATTTTATATCAAAAACATAAAGATGTAAGGAAAATAAATGCTATACAGAATAAACTATACTCGGATAACTATACTCTTTATTTCTTCGTGAACACACTGTATTTTTTAAACATGCAGCACTGCAATCTGCCCTTCTGCGGTTATACAAAGAGTGTACATGATCATCAAATTCTGCACACACTCTATTGAGAGCCAGCCGAATGTTGTACAGTACTTGTTTAAATTTTTGGTTTGATTTGAAATTGCTGTACAAAAGTTTGAAATATACTTTAAAATGTTGTACACTTCACACTAAAACTCTGTACACTTGCAGGAGCTTAGCGTTTCTCTTTTCTTTTAAGGTCAATGTTTTCGATATGAATATGATTCAACCACAAGCTCCATATGCGGCGAATTTTTTCATTTTCGTTTCATTAGGAATATTTCGGTTTTTTTCTGTTAACTGCAGCTCTAAACTTTTTTATTTTTAACGACTTCAATAAATACAAAAAATTAAGTAAAATTTCTTATTTTTGAATAAATAAAATACATTATTCCTAAATTTACGATTTGAATTGATCATGTATAAATTTTCCGATTAACTGAAAGTACGTGTCAAAAATTGTAGTTTTTTTTTTTCTAAGATTCAAATTCTGGAAATGAAGCCACAATATTTATTGAGAGCACTATTCAACAAAATATATTGATACCAATAGACCACTGTGACATGTCAACACAAAAAAAAAAAATAACCCAAAAAAAAGGGCTAGCTAGTAGCTACTGTAAAACCCTATAGTCACGTGTCAGTTTTGAATTTAAGACACCAGTATAGCCAGTGGGCCAACGCAAGGTTTTTGTTTGTTTTTTTTTTTCATTTTCATTCTTACTCGTGTTCCCCAAGACGAGCTCATGAATTTCGAAATACTGTGCCTTGAAAATTACAAAGTCAAGTAATGTATTTTGCGGCCCTTTTTAAGTTCCTTTTACGTTGACATTATTCATGAGTGAACGACATCTTGTTTTTTATTTAGGGATTTTTGTTCTCCTCTACATTCGTTTGTTGTTGTGAAGTTGGACGCAGTGCGTTCTTTTGACACTGGGTTATGTTGTGATTGATTTACCGATTGTTTTCGTTTGAAAGCGCTATTGTTTTAAAAAGAAGCAGGTTGGTTGAACGTTCTGAATGGTCGTATAAGTAGAGACTTGGCCGAGCTTGAGTTTGGACTGGCTCTTCATGTTAATTGCAGTTGAAGGTTTGTTAGTCAAGTTATGCTTGTGTTTGTATTTGATTTGCTACAAGCTGTAGCGGATTATTCAACGGATTGAATTTGGATTAATTCTGAGAACTGAACCCATTTTGAAAACTTCCAGGAAAATAAGCGACATGGTGGACAATATTGTGTGCATCATTTATAAAATTTGAAAATATATTAATTGACTATACAAAAAAGAAGCAATGCATAAATCAGCGTACATTTAATACACAGAAAATATTTGAATTCCAATTAGAAAAAAAAAGAAATTAATATTCAAGATTTTATCGTTTGATTGTGCTGGAGAGAATATTTCTTAAACCTTAATTTAATGTACATCTAAAGCACCTCCATGATTTGTTGCAATTCTTCTGGGTTGTAAATAAATGTTGTTTATTTTTTTTTTAGTTTGTTTAAATTCAATCCGATTAACATCAGCAACATTCACGTTGACCAACCTATAATAATGGCTGTTACGTAAATATATCAGAGAGACGCTCTTTTAACATCGTTTATCATGCAAAAGAACTCAAGTTGCTCAGGGCGCTGACCATCCAGCAAACTGACGACGACGACTTCACCTCCTGCTGCACTCAAGTCTCAACGAGTGTTGTTCAGTTGGTGGCGAACATAAAGTGTAGACTTTTCCATTCGAACCAGTTAACCAGTAAGGATGGATTGAGGGAGGGGGTGAGCCAAGTGGGCAACAACAAAAATTAAATTAATATTTACTTTTTTGACAAAAGACTGTAATCAAGTACGTTGGCGATGACAAGATAAGAGGTCCTAATTACACCTTGTTACCGCGAGGATAGGCCACACAAGACGTGGTTCAGTTTTGAATGGCTGCAAAGTGCCAGGCGACTGAGTAAGTTAGGAAGCTGAAGGAAAACACAACAACAAAAACAATCAGACTAAAGTTATTATGCCAAAACCTAGCGCCAAGACAGCTGTTCAAAGAAGATAGCATTTGATGGTACATTGTTTATTTTAGCCAATATTTAATTTTGATGAGATGGAGAAGTAGCTGATGTGTGACCAAGAGTTAATCGGAAAAAAATTTAGCTTAATTTCGGTAGAAAGTTTTTTAATATGAATAAAATTAGTAGACTTATTACTTGGTCTGAATAAAGTTAGTCTGGAAAGTAGAGTTAATCGATGCGATACATAAAATTGACGATCGCTTTTGAAAATACTCGTTATGTAGGCTCGTTCATCCCTGGCAAACAAAGAAGTTACTGGACGCTGGCCAGACCATTTTTGAATAGTATTTCGATATCCTTAAAATTTTCGAATATCTCTTCGTGTGTTTATTTTGTATTTTGAATGAACATGGAAGACGTATTAGCCGCTTTGCGAGACTATTTTATTACTTACAGCAATGCGGGACGGGCCCGCAGAATTCGGAACGGTTGGGCGACTCATTCGTAACCCTCTAGAAAAGATTTCAAGAAAGTAAGAAGACGACAGAACACACGATCTCCATCTTGCGTGTGTTTCGCATCAAACCAGCGTAAAGGGTTAATTTGCTCTGTCACAACTTAAGTTTCACCCATAAGGAGGCATGGTGAGTATAGAAAAAGTATTATCTGATTAAATAAATAAATATCCGATTTAGCCATGTAAGTATGTTTGAAAATACTTGTCAGTCCGTCTGTGGTTACAATTATGTTATAGCCGTATTTTTAGAGTTATCGTATTGAAATTCAATATATACCCAACTCTTTTGACGTGACGAAGTTACGTTGTTCCGGACAATTTCCAAAAAAGTTGAAAAAGGCATTTTTTTTTAAAATTCCTCATCGTTGCTTTGAACGGTTACTCACTGAGTATAGGTGCAATGATTAAAATAATGGTATGACCGTAAAGGTCAATTCTTTGACATCATTAAAAAAAAAAAAAACAAAACAAAAATTCAAAACATCATCGTATCTTTTGAACCACTCAAAGATTGATAATGCAACATTCATGTAACGGCGTTGCATTGAATTTTTACTCGGTGAGTATATAAGCTACGATAAATGTTTCAAAAGGAAAATGGGATTTTAACTTGGCCTTACGACAAAAATAAAAAAAATTCTGACGTCGTCAGGTCGTGAAGATAGTTGCTTATGTAACAGAAATGTTGCATGGAATTATTGCTCACTCAGGAGACGTGCTACGAAAAATTGTATTTACGCCTTACAACTAAAATATAAAAAACTAGCTTTTTCCCGGTACGCTTTGCTGCACCTTATCTACATAACTACCAGAAGTGTTGCAATGTCTTCAGAGTTATTCTATCTAAACCATCTGGTACTCAAAACATATTTACTCCCCCAATTTAAGCTCAATAGGCCCAGTAGTTTGGGAGTCTATAGCAGCGTCCTCTATTGTAATTTTTTGATTTTTCATTTCCCAGTAGCAGCATATTACCAAATAATAATTCATACCAACGTTCTATGTTCTGTGTCTTTTACTTCCATAGTTATTCTGTATCGTAAATTTGGCTAGAAGGGGCAGAGCCACAACCACTTGTCCAATGCCTGTCCCCCTTTTTAGTAGAAGGACATCACCAAATGGTATCTACATTGTGAGTTTCAATGTTATATGACTTTTCATCAAATCATGCGAAAAATGCAAAATTAAGTCAAAAAAAAATCAAATTTTTCGGGTTTTTCCGGTTTTTTCGAGTTTTCCACCAAGAATTTTCTATTTTTCCATTCGAAAACCATTTGATATTGATCTTGACTTTTTTGATTTTGATTTTGATTTTGATTTTGATTTTGATTTTGTTTTTGTTTTTGATTTTGATTTTGATTTTGATTTTGATTTTGATTTTGATTTTGATTTTGATTTTGATTTTGATTTTGATTTTGATTTTGATTTTGATTTTGATTTTGATTTTGATTTTGATTTTGATTTTGATTTTGATTTTTATTTTGATTTTGATTTTGATTTTGATTTTGATTTTGATTTTGATTTTGATTTTGATTTTGATTTTGATTTTGATTTTGATTTTGATTTTGATTTTGATTTTGATTTTGATTTTGATTTTGATTTTGATTTTGATTTTGATTTTGATTTTGATTTTGATTTTGATTTTGATTTTGATTTTGATTTTGATTTTGATTTTGATTTTGATTTTGATTTTGATTTTGATTTTGATTTTGATTTTGATTTTGATTTTGATTTTGATTTTGATTTTGATTTTGACTTTGATTTTGATTTTCATTTTCAGAGAGACTGAACGTGATAAGTGTGATAACAGAAGTTCTCTAACAGTAGATGCTGATTGATTACAATTGATTGCAAAGTATTTGAGATGACCTCGTCATTCAAGATCTTTGCGAGCTTCACTGCAGAGCTCTTGGGGTTCTTGTCCTGGTTGGGCCATGGTCCTAAGCTTTAACCTTTCTGCATTTCTTTCCTTATTTCTAATTAACTCAAATTGAAAAATCATCAATATTTACGACTTAAAAGTTGTACTTGGTGGAAGAGAAGTTTGAGGATTGGATTGCATTATAAATATAATTGACTGAGGTAAAGCCATAACACTTGCTACATATTCTAATTCACATTTTTCGACGGCTTCCCGCTTCGGTAAGAACTTTCACTAATCTCTCACGCCATTTCGAACCAAATCAGACTTGACTGAATAGGTATAATACCTGAAATCCTTGGCTCAAATGTAAAAAAAAACTAGTAAGAAATGATCTTCGACTGGGCCGAAGTTAAAATATCCCCACGGCCGAACCAAAGTATATTCAAAGTCTTATGCAATCAATAAAATGTTTATCTGTAAAAACGTTTTCTTTCTAAATATTTTTAACAGAAAATATTCGCTTTTGTTTTTGATAAAGTCGCGTTGTATGGGAGGTGGGCGTGGTTTTCACTCAATTTGGTTGAATTCCATACACATAGTACACGTTATATATCAAAATGTAGATGCAAAATTTCAAGTCCATACATTAATTTTTGTGGATTTTAGAGAAATTTTACCTTTTTGATAAAGTCACTTTGTATGGGAGGTAAGCGTGGTTTTCATCCGATTTGGTTAATTTCATACTTAGAGTGTATTTTGAACATAAAAACTCATATGCAAAATTGCAAGTCCATATATTAATTTTTGTTGAATTCTAAGAGATTTTACCGTTTTGATAAAGTCACTTTGTATGGGAGGTAGGCGTGGTTTTTATCCGATTTGGCTCATTTACGAACTTGACCTTCATTTTTTAGATAAAAGCTTAAATATTGAATTTCGTGATGATAACTTTAAAATTACGGCTTTAATCGTGATCACAGACAGACGGACAGACAGACGGACATGGCTAAATCAACTCGGGTGGTGATGCTGATCAAGAATATATATACTTTTCTATACCTACCACGCCTCCTTATGGGCGTTACAAACGGAGTGACAAAATTAATATACCCCCATTTACGTTTTTTAAACGTTGGGATATAAAAATAAAAGAGCTTTGATGTTGTTCAGTTTCTGTGTCTTAACACATAATTTTCAGTTTCAATCTTAAGCTATATCAAACAGAGCGATCATGCTACTGATTCCGCTGAATGAACAGGTTGAACATGTTGACTTAGTATTGGTTCTTTAAAAATCACTTCCAAACTCCTTTAAAGGAACCTTTTAGATCATACATGCCCACGTAGAAGCCCGATTGGCCCGCGTGGCCCTTCATACAAATTTTTTTCTATCTTGATTTTGTCTTTGCGCTTAGCCAAATAGAAAGAACACCTGCACAAAACAAACACACAAACCGCACTCGTTCAGTGTCAGCACATTTTCCAGCGAACTTTACAAAAACAAATGCATGCAAAGCATAAAAAACGCACAGTCGATGATGTCGATGCTGAAGCTGATTGTCCCGTTACTTGTGTGTCGAGTAATTTTTCATGCAAGCATTGTTATTGTAATATAAATTAAGACTGGCAGTGTACTTCATGATATGTTATTTTATTGCATTGTAATTGTTTTTGTTTTGTTTTGTTTGATTTTTTGTCAAAAGCAACGATGAGCAACATTTTGTGTTTGTTTTGTTTTTTTAAGCATTGGCCCGCGCTTAAAATTCCTTGGGCATGTATGTTTTAGATCAGTGTCGGCCGACGCCTATGCACGCGTGCTTCGTGAAACTTCGGTTTCTTACACCGACATAAAACTGGCTGTCGTGCTTTTACACCGACGCTGCCGATTATTCGTAGCAAGAGCGCTCAGTCGATGTTTCGCTTTTGGCTAGTTAACACCACGCTTCTATGCAACTTATGCGCGCAATTTATTACGTAATTTTAAATGCTTACACGTAAAAAAATGTTCAACCAAATGTGGAAATTAGCATATTTTTTCTTTAAAAATTGTTTTGGAGAAGCGAAAACTTAATTTGTTTTGAAGAAAGTAGGGTGCACTACCAGTGTTTTTTTTTATTTTGAAGTAATATGCAATATAAATAATATTATTACTATTAGGAGTCGGTAAAATGTTATTAGTAAAAGATTACTTTCCAAATAAATATGTAATATTGATATTAATAATATATATATATGCATATTGATATTATTAATAAAATATTAATATTAATGTTATTATTAATTATTATTAATAACGCGGCCCATAAACAATAAATAATATTGCACATTATTTACCTAGTAAGAAATTTCATTAATTTCAATTCACTTTCATATAAAAAATTTCTTTAAGCCTCTTGCGAAGTAAAATTTTCACAGTGTAAGCCAAAGAGAGATTCTTTGCTCTCACTTGGGCGCACACTACTACAAAACTGAAAGAACTGTGCATGTATTTTTTTGGCCGACACTGTTTTAGATAGTCAATCAAGTGTTTTTTGCTACCACTATCAAATATCTATACCTTTATTAAAGTGCATTTTAATGCATTATTGATTTTAGTTGTCTTTAATTTTTTGTTGGTTTTTTTTTAAAGCTTGTCCAGCTTGGTAATAAACTTATAAAAAAAAATTCATTTCTGCACACATGGCGGCGCTTCATTTACCACACCACACATTCATCACGATCAATCGTGATGCGAACTTCAGCTGCGCTCTTCTGCTCCTGCGCTATATTCTGCATTTTGCACCCAATTAATATTCCAATCAGATCATTACGGAACACATGTCCGTGCCTATGCCGGGCTACTGTTGATGACGATGACAACGAGGATGCGAATGTGGACGTGCATGATGAGGACTTTGAGTGCGTTGTTGCAAGTATGAGGTATAGCGCTGCATTGTTGTAGGCTTCCTTTAACTCCTCCATCATATCATTGGATCTCACGCATTGTGTTGCATATGGAAGCCGCATACAAATCAGGTATATTCCAGGGACGGACACTTGACGGATTTGCGCGCAAGAACGTGATTGCTTCTGGCAGCAAGTCGGGCAAGGATCTAAATGGAGACTTATGCGCTAATTTAGCAAACCAAGCACATGGACGGTTTTTTTAAAAGTTTGTCTTGGGCTTGGTTGTCGCTCATTTGTCTGCTGTCATAATTGAATAAAGTAGTTATTATGAAGGGCAGCTGCAAATGTCATATTGTTGGACTTTTAAACATTCTCATCAGAGTTGATGAAAGAGTCATATACATACACTGAAAATATCTATATGTTCTATTAAACATGAGAAAATTGTTTTAGAAATTCCCAAGAACAAAAGGTCGCCTATTTTTTACAAACTTTATTAACTCAAGAGGTACCTTAATTCAGCTTCTATGAATGTTGAGCCATTCGTGATATTTTGACTTTCCATTAGTGATTGAAATTACGGCTGACATATTCGTTAAAAAAAGCGAAACTCTAATATTAGTGTCCTTTGTGAACAACTCCGCGATAAAACAATTTGATATTACGGGAATAGTCATCTTAGATGAGACTTACAGCTTTTTCTTTTCTCAGCAAAAAATCCTGCCCTCTGAGAGTGCAGAATATTTTACTTTTTGACCTGAATTACAAAAATGTTGACCTGTTCGTAGTCGAGAAAAGATCAGATAAAATGCAACATTTTTTCAATGATGTTGTGTTGGCTGTACTGTTGCTTACTTTTGAGAACAATTTTTATAAATTTTTTTTTTTGTCAACCGTGAAAAACCTCAATCTTTAATGAAATGTCAATATTAACGTTTAATATTTTCCCAACATGTCACTTTTTTTATCCATTCAGTTGGTAGCATTTGAGTGCAGAATTTAAAACCGTCGATCTTGAGAGTGCAAAAATTCTGCATTTTTTCTACTTTCGAGGTCAACATTTTCGAGAAAAGAACACGATTTAATTTACTAGTCAGAATTTTTTCCGAGAAAAGAACACATAAAGGGCAGAATTCTCAAAGAGAGCAGAAAAGATACAGAATTTTTTTGAGAAAAGAAAACGCCATTAGATGAAGATCTAAAATATCGTTAATTTTGGCCTGATTGGAAAAAGAAGTAGAAATCAGTGACAATATTTCCGAATTTTGTAGGTTCATGGAAAAAATGCGATAATTCTGTAATTTTTGCATTCTTTGGCTATGGGATAATAGAAGGACACCCTAGAAGGCTACGCGTCCTAGTTTTTAAACAAAGTTATTCTAACGAAGGTACGTTATAGGAGGAGGAGTAGTGTCAACAGTATTATAAACAGGGATGCCAAGGGCCTAACTATAAACAATTTAGTAACAAAAATTCTCAGTCAAATTTTTAAACAATACTACTTCTTTAATGGAACGATGTTTTATAATTTACTCTAATGCATTATACAATTACAAGGTAGGCTAATTTTGAAATGGCAGCTCAAATGTGGACTTTTCCAACAACAAAGCTGTAGGAGCTACAAAAATCAAACGACAAAAGCAACAACAGTAATTAGAAAAACTCAAAATTATCAGCTGATTTTGACAACTAGCGCACCCTGCTCTCCAATATGAATCTACCTTGTAATTGTAACATGCTCTAATGAAAATATTTTTTCATAAATAAAAATTGATATTTTTAAAAACTTAAAAATAATTTCTTGGATAAATTTGTAAAGTGTTTTGTATGTAGTATCGTTTGTATGTGTTTTTGTTTGTATGTGGTGCAATTAAATCACCACAACATTAGGCCATTCATAAATGGTACTATGAGTTTCAATGCTGGGGAATACCCCGTATTAAATATTAATTATTATACCCACTGTTCAAAATTGAACTGGACTGTGTCGATGTCATTTATAAAGTAATATAAATTTAAATGGGTTATTTGGACTTACTCAACAACAACCGAAGAATTAAACCATGGAATTTTTACAAGTTTATTGGAATTTTTTGGACTTTGTAGATTTCTGAGATAATAATTGAGAATTTCAAAGCTATTTCAAATTTCAAATCCACATGGATTATCTACAAAATTAGCTAAATCATTGAAACTTTTTGGTTTTTGGACAAAATCTTTTGGACAAAACCTCTGGACAAAAACCTATGATTTTCTGAAAAAGGCTACACTGAAACTATTTATTTATTTATTTATTTTCTTTATGTGATTTTAAAGTTTATGTATGATGAAAATATGTTTTAAAGAAAAAGAGTTCCAATAATTCAACCAAATCCATTAATAATCCCAGTGGAACGTAATTGACTGATATTTATTGATTTTTGTACAAATAGTCCAGAAAATCCAAAAAAAAAAATCAAATAATCCACTGGTGGAACCTTTCTATCTGAAAAGTACACGCTTTTTTCAAGGAGTCTACAAAATTAAAAAATGTTCAACCCATATAGTTCCATTGATTATGACATTAACAGTCCGTTCAAAAAGTCCATAGGATCACACATAGATGGCGTTACTAGATTTTTTCCATATTATTTTTATTTAGTACTAACCTTCAAACGATGCTATGTAAATTTACCAACAATCCGACTATTGATTCGTGAATTATAGCATTTTGTGTGCAACTTTTGTTATTGAAAAAAAAAATGGAAAAAAGTGAATTTCGAGTTTTGATAAAACATTGCTTTTTAATGAAAAAACTAGTAAGAAAAGATCTTCGACTGGGCCGAAGTTAAAATACCCCCACGGCCGAACCAAAGTATATTCAAAGTCTTATGCAATCAATAAAATGTTTATCTGTAAAAACGTTTTCTTTCTAAATATTTTTAACAGAAAATATTCGCTTTTGTTTTTTGATAAAGTCGCTTTGTATGGGAGGTGGGCGTTTTTTTCACTCAATTTGGTTGAATTCCATACACATAGTACACGTTATATATCAAAGTTCATATGCAAAATTTCAATTCCATACATTAGTTTTTGTGGATTTTAGAGAAATTTTATCTTTTTGATAAAGTCACTTTGTATCGGAGGTAGGAGTGGTTCTCTTCCGATTTGGTTGAATTTCATACTTAGAGTATATTTTGAACATCAAAACTCATATGCAAAAATGCAAGTCCATATATTCATTATTGTTGAATTCTAAGAGATTTTACCGTTTTCATAAAGTTACTTTGTATCGGAGGTAGGCGTGGTTGTCATCCGATTTGGCTCATTCTTGAAATTGACCTTCACTTTTTAGATAAAAGCTTAAATATTGAATATCGTGATGATAGCTTTAAAATTACGGCTGTAATCGTGATCACAGACAGACGGACAGACGGACATGGCTAAATCAACTCGGGTTGTGATGCTGATTAAGAATATATATAGTTTTCTATACCTACCACGCCTCCTTATGGGCGTTACAAACGGAGTGACAAAATTAATATACCCCCATATACGTTTTTTAAACGTGGCGGTATAAAAATACAGTGGAAACCAAACAATGGCTTGATAAACATTATCTGGACTCTGCTCCATCGAGACAAATGGTAGAAAAGTGGATTGCTGAATTTAAACGTGATCGTACCAGCAAATGCTGGACGACTGTTATTATAGAAAACATCAAAAAAATCAGAATTTCAGAATCATAACACAAATTGGTTATGAACGATCGCAAATTGAAGGTGCACGAGCTAGCTGACATAGTAAAGATATCATCTGGTAGTGTTTTTAGCATTTTACACGTACATTTGGGTATGCGAAAGCTCTGTGCAAAGTGGGTGCCGCGTGAACTCATAGTCGACCAAAAACAACAACGAATTGATGCTTCAGAGGAGTGTTTGGCGCTGTTATACCGCAATTAAATCTAATTCTATCGTCGATTTGTGACAATGGATGAAATATGGCTTCACTATTACACACCAGAATCCAAAAGACAGTCAGCTGAGTGGACAGCAGTCGACGAACCGAATCCAAAGCGAGCAAAGACCCAACAGTCAGCCTGTAAGGTGATGGCGTCAGTATTTTGGGATACGAAAGGAATAATATTCATCGACTATCTCCAAAGAGGAACCACCGTCAACAACGACTATTACTGTGCACTTTTGGTTTGATTGAAGGCTGAAATTGCAAAGAAACGGCCACATTTGCAAAAGAAAAAAGTGTTGTTTCACCAAGACAATGCGCCGTGTCACAAATCGATGAAAACGATGGCAAAATTGAATGAATTGGGCTTCGAATTGCTTGCCCACCCACCGGATTCTCCACATTTAGCCCCCAGCGACTTTTTCCTGTTTTCAGATCTCAAGAGAATGCTTGCTGGAAAGAAATTCAAGTCTAATAATGAAGTAATCGTTGAAACTGAGGATTATTTTGACGAGAAAGAGAAATAGTACCATAAAAGTGGTATCGAAAAGTTGGAAAATCGCTATACTCGTTGTATCGCTCTTGAAGGCTATGTTGGATAATATATTCAAGTTTTATAAAAAAAAAAATTTTTCTTTCTTATCGTACGGACTTATTGAATGACCTGTTAAAAAACTTTGTGTGCAAAAAATCAATAGAACCACAAAACAAAAAAAATTTCAACTGCTCATTTATACCATATATCATTCATATATCATTGTTGTTGAGAAGCCACCATTTTGTCAAAAATAAATATTTTGATTATTAATTTGATTAAATACTGGATAATATCTTACTTGTGTTAACGAATTGTTTTTTATTTCATTTCAGATGATCCAGTTCAAAGATATCATGCTCACTGCAAAGTTAAGGCCTTTCGCGGCATTACAGTTTCTACCTTATCGAATAATATTTTTAACCAAAATTTCAGTGATAAATCTTGAATAGTTATACTTTAACAATATACAAAATGTTGGTGTAAAATAAAATACAACTTAAAACAAAAAAAAAAAATAAAAACGTGTATTCTTTTTTTTCAAAAAACTCCCAGAGACCCTTAAGGTCAGTATGTTTCTATGATACTCTATTTAAAATTATTTCTTACTGGAAATAACTCATAATTCTTTTTATAAAACTGTGTTTTCATTTTTTCAGTGTATTAATAGTTTTTTATTGTTCATTTTGAATAAAAATGTTTCTCTTCATTCCATTCAAGCCTTGTACCATTGGCTGCATATTGATTTTTATACGACACTGACAAACCTTTATTTTTTAACTTCAGAATCCGTTAAGTTTTTCAAGGATCCTGTTTCAGCGCCGTTTTTGTTTTGAGGACTACAGCATAAGGAACCACAAGTTCAATATATTTCGCAACTTTTATTTTTGTTGTTATTGTGATCTTTTGTGGGAACCCGCTGCTGTATTAAATATTTTTAATAATAATCCTATTAGCAACAAGTGACAGTTTCTCTGTACCGAAGTGATATAAATGACAGGTGTTGGTATGTTGATGACAGTGCATTTGTTGTATTGCGGCTACCTCAACGTGGGCCCCCCGCTGGTCAAACATACTCGAGCATAAGTTGTCAATCATCTGGCAGAGACATAATATTTTGATAGCTTACTTAAAATAAGTGAGCACAAAGACAGTATTTGTAGAAAGAGGAAATAGAGAATAATGGCAATTATTTATTTTTAAATTTTAAGTTTATTATTAAAACAAAAAATTGTTGAATATTTATCAACAATCTCAGAGTAAAAAACAAAAACCACAATAAATAAGAAACGTTTTAAAAAAGTCAACGAAACATTTATTTTATACTGATTAAAAGAAACTGATAAGAAAAATATTTTTGTGACTATGTCTGCGGACGGTTGGTAGACACATCTAATACACACACACAAATATACCAATGAGGGTGACAGTAAAGCATAGATGCCGATCGCACATAAATTATATTCAAATTTAAAAAACACAAAAAAGATCAAAAAGATACAAATTTTGTCATTGTATCTGCTTCGTTTATGAAAATATATGTAGAGAATAAAAAGCCAAAAAAACAACGAAGCAGCAACATTAAAAAGTGCCGAAAATGACATTTGTTTGAAATTTGAATACCAAAGCCAAAAAAAACCTACAGTGGATACAAAAAATCCATCAACAATTTAGAAATAAAATAGAGGAACCTTGCTCAGAGTCGGCAACAAATGTCAAATGCTTGCTGACATTGAGTTATGAATGAAGGCAGAGTAAAAAATGTTAGCCACGAAGTAGACGCAAAAGAAGATGGTTAATGAATAAGTGTATAAGAAATAGCATTAAAATGTCAATTGCATCTACTGTTGAAATTAATCATGCGAATTATAGGTGAAACTCAAACTCAAAGCTGCGCAGGCTAGCGTCCAAATTCAAAATGGCCAACTGTCAACTCATTATATGATAATTTATTTTCAGCATAGCTCACAGTGAGTTTCGAACATACAAACGATGGACAAAAATAGAAGGATTTGTTGGATATCAATAATTGGTGGAGGGTTAATAAGGCCAATTTTTTGGTCTCTCTGAAAATGATTCAAAATGCATGGACTTCATTATTTAGAACCATTGAAACAATTTTAAGTTAGTACTGGGCTAAACGGATGCACGTCACAAAACATTAAGAAAAGTGAAATGGATCAAAATGGGCTATAACGAGGAACGTAACCAAAAGATTCTTAATCTAGGTACCAAAAAGAAAAAAAAAATATATGTTTATATTATGTTAACACTCCAATATATACGAACTATGGTCAGACTAGACTAATTGTAAAACCATTGTAAAACCTATCGTAAAACTACATCTTCTAAAAAGACGGTTTCGAGGAAGTGAAGGTGGGTAAGGAAAATTTTATTCCAACAAAAATATTGAATGATCACGTGAATATTTTTAGGTGATTATTTTTTACATCTTTAATTATCCCACAAGAGTGCATCGATGAACTCAATTCGACTTTTGGCGATGAAGCATCATCAAAAACCTGCCAAATTGGTCATGCGGCCATGGTACCACTTGAGACACGTAGAACGTCAATTTGGAATGGTACAGAACCATTTGTTTGCCAAAAGTGTTCCATGAAATAAGGAAAACAAACAAGAGCCAAAGAATTATTCTTCATCAAAACAATGCGAGCTCCCACAAATTAGATCATACAAAGATGTTCTTGAGCACTCAAAATTTCTAATTAATGGGTCACTCGCCGTACGGTCGGGATTTTGTACCCAATTTTTATTCCCGGACATCATGGACTAATTGCGTCGAAAACGATTTTTGACCCCAGAAGAAGCCAGTGATGCATTCAAAAATTATGTTTTGGAGTTGTATCAAGCGGAAACACCAAGCCAATGCACATTGGTACAGATGAAAGGTAAAAGTGGACGAAATTAGGTTAATGTGGATGATATCGTATCTACATGAAATTTGGTACGTATTTGGGATCCCCAATTACGAATCTGGAGTTCAAACTTTAAAATTCATAATGGCGGATCCAATACAGCGTCCATGTAAGTGTAAAATTCTCGAATATATCTCGAATTTAGCTTGGATTTGGTTCTTAGGGGTTTTTGTGGTAGCTTATCACGATTCTGGAGGCGACCAAATATTAGTCGCCGATCCAATATGGGGACCATGTAAGCTCAAAATTCTCGAATATACCTCCAATTTAACTTAAATTTGGTTCATAGAGGTTTTTGGGGTAGCTTATCACGAATCTGGTGGTGAAATTTTAAGATTCAAAATGGCGGATCCAGTATGTTGTTAAAGCGCAAAATTCTTAAATATCACTCCAATTCAGCTTTGGTACTTACGGGTTTGTGGTGTCGGTAATCATAATTCGAAAGTAAAAAAATAATTTAAAAAATGTGAATACAATTTTATGTTGGTTTTTTTAAAATTAAACTCGTTATGAGATGTTGAAAGTTACTTAATGCAGAAAAAAATTCAAATTTCATAAGAATATTTTTTATGTTTCTTTTATTGATCCTAATTCTATTTCATCCAGAACATATCAAAAATCGGCCTTTATTTCATAAAAATCATCCTCTTCAGAAGATGATTTATTTGTATCAATATCATGGCTCTTAAGAAAAGCCTCATTAAAAGATAGTAAAGATACTTCTGGTGAACATTTCAATCGATTGCATTGTTTAATTCAAACGGGAAATAACGGGATCAGAACTATCTATTGCTCTATTTAAAACATATGTTAAGTTATTAATACGAATTCGAGATTGATGAAGTCTATCAGACTTGTAAATTTTATTTCGTGATTCAGCTGCATATTCACCAAAAAATAATTTGGCTGCTAATACTTTTTGTTAGAACTGCCGCTAACTCATTACATCCTTTCTTTCAAGCTGATTGACTTGCTGCCATCACCTTTAAATCAGTTTCATTATTGTATACTTTACATAATTTTGCAGCAGATTTTCGATTTCATCGATCTGATTTATCAGCAAATGGGAGAGGTTTAAGTCCTGCTGTAGATTTGATCACATTTTTAGAATTTATTATGAGTGTTTTCTCCTCTAGCGAAATAGCATACTTTTGTTTAAATCGCTCAACAGTCCTATTTACTCTTACCCCTCTGAGGAAAGTATTCTTGGAAAGCAAACAAGATCTTCTCTCAATGTCATCTTCGAAAGAGTCCGAAATGTCATTAAGCTAACTTTTTCGTGCCACACAGCAAACAAAACGCTATTTTTGAAGTGCAACCAACAAAAAAAAACAAAAATAACGTAAAAATGGGCAAAAACGGGTCAAAGAGGTTAATATGACTGAATTTAGAACTGTTCCAAAATGTAGCATCATGAAGTTTACTTCGGTTAACTTTGGAAGCTCTACGATACAAACCTTTAAATTAATTTGCATATATTTAAGTTTTAAGGTAAGAAAATACACTTTTTTAACACAAAAACATATATATTTTTTTATTTTTTTTTTTTAATTGATTTAGAAATATGAAAATATTCACGCATTTAAATGTAAACAAACCCAAAGTCCACAGTAAAGCGTTGCACCAATTAATGGTACACAAGAAAATATCAAAACAATATGCGCTTTTGCTTTAATTGGAGTATACTTTTTGAAAAAAATAGTAGTTTTGAGAACTTTATTTTAAGCATTTCGGCCGAAAAAAGTGTTCATTTGTATGCAATAATATATAAGTCTTAAAGGAGAATATTTCGAAAAACAATCTATTATCAATTTTAAATAAATTCGGTCATATAAAAGGTCAAAAACAACCAAGGAAAAAAGAGTATAAATTGAAATTTTTAACTAAAAGTGATATTAAATCTGGTTGTACAGTCAGCTCAAAACGACATAATACACCAAATAAACTATGTAAATTTTACAAAATCGGCTTTATAGATTCATCAACGCCCCATCCTGAACCCATCCGCCTCAGCTTGTACACTGAACCAAATATTGTTCTTAAAATCAAAGAATCTCGTTCATAAAGCGAAATTCATTGATTTTTAAGAACTATTCATTGCCCCAAAGAACGAATTCTTTGGCTCAATGAATCGTTGTTCTTAATTTTAAGGAACAGTTCATTGTTCGTGTTCATTAAAATTTTGTTCCAGTTCTTGTGTTGTAATATCTAAAAAACCAATATAGAATTTTATCTCAATAAGAAGCTGATTTTGTAAAATATATCTTGATATTGTTTTAAAATTTCTAAGGACAGACTAACTTATTGTAACAGTTGTATGTGTCATTAATTAATCATTTTTCTTCATAACATATCAAAGAAATAACTTAAGAACAAAGATTCATTAAACCAAGGAACTCGTACTTTGGACCAATTTTAATGTATAATACATTGGGACAAAGAACTTTTTCTTTGTTATTAAGTACGTTTTTGGTTCTGTGTAGATGATGTGAAGATGTGAAATAGTTTTTTTCGGAATAAATAGTCGTTTAATAAAAGCAAGAGTGAAAAAATTGCTAAAAATAAGCATTTAATTTGTTTGCGTCAAAGAAAGAAAACCCTAAATTCCCATGTTTTTATGTTTTCTCTAATTTGTGCAATATTTGTAGATAACAAATTATTGATCGGATCAATGGCACAAATAATCAAATAAGTATGTGTCAACCCACTGTGCAGCGTCGCCATTTTTATAGCATAGCGACCACTTTGAAAACAAACGAATTAATATTGCCCATGTCTTACATTTGAGTAAAAATTATTTGTTTTTTTTTCAGGTCGTCGCGTTAAGATTTTCGCATTAAGATAAGCAGTATTTTTAGGACGCAACTGGCAGCAGTTTGCCTCCACCTCGTCCATTGCTGAACCGCCGCTGTTTAACGCTGTTCGCCATCATTATTTTCCGCCTTCATTTAATTTGCTTTCATCTTCGATATTGTCTGATGGTTTGTTTTTGTATTTAAATTAATAATTATTAATTCTGTCATTTGTTGCGTTTTGTTTTTTGCATTATTTTTCGTGTTTTACTTACTTAGCGTTGTTTGCTGACTGCTAATATTTATTGCCTGCTTGGCTTAAGAGTTGGTCATCATTTGTGATATTTTATGTTTTAATTCCTACCCGTGTATCAGTGAAAACGTGTTGTCTTAGGCTGTTTTTAGTACTGTATAAACAAATATTTATTTAACTTTGTTGCTTAGTGTTATTTATTAATTTTCTAATACTTTTAAATTAACTATTTAAATTCGCATAATCCATCTGATTTATGATTGAATTCATAAAAAAAAAGAAAAAATTCAAATTGATTTGGATAAATTTCAACACAGTTGAGAAAAGGGGTTTTATGGTAGCTTCGAGAAAAGTTGTTTGGACAATATATTAATTAAAATTAAATTTATTGCAAAGTGGCAACCATTCATTTAGGAATTACTCTCTAGTATATTGCTATACAAAGGAAAGCTGCTATTTGATGCCTGAACAAGGATGAACAAGCAGCTTTCAAAATTTTTCCAAGCAAAATTACCAAAAAACATAGTATAATTTATACGATGGCTTTAGCAGTTTTCAGCCTCCTAAGTTTTTGGTCAAAACACCTAAGATTTACATGTTAACTGACCGATATTGATTTGGATGATAAATTAGCGAATTATTGTGTAATTTACAGATTATAGCTTCGACAAATTACATTAGTGACCAGATCCCCACAAAATCTCACCCATTGCACTCACGAAGCAACTGGGCTAAAAATCTAGGCTATATAATTTTCATTAGAAAAACCAAACGAGAACTACAAGAAACCGGGAACATTCAGCGATAAATTTTGCTCATATTATTTTGATAAAGTGTCTATTGGTTAAAATGTTATATACTTGGCTTGGGTGAATCAAACATTTTTTTATTGGCAGGGTATCAAGGTATGTGCTTTCAAAGCAATGTATTAAGCAATATAATACTTTGGTGAATAACCATAAGTTTCTAATTTCCTTACAATTTTCTTCACCCAAACCGGCTTAGGTGATTTTACTATTGCTTTTTTCTCGGTGTAGAAACGACTTTTAAAAAATTTTGTTTAAGTAGTAGCTCTATGATAGCTCTTGGAACACAGTGTTAATATATAACAAAACGAAATAAATGCTTCCCTGCAAACATTTTCTGAGTGCTTAAAAAAAATGACTCTAAAAAGAGTATTTCTTATGCGTGTTTTATGAGTACGCAATAAAAAGACTCATAAAGGAGTCTTTGATATGATTCTAAAATGATTGCTCAAAAATAAGACTCAAAAAATAGTATTTTTATGCGTGTTTTATGAGTACGCAATAAAAAGACTCTAAAAGGAGTCTTTGATATGATTCTAAAATGACTTTAAATTTTTCTACTATTACTTTTTATTTGAAATGCTTAAAAACAGATATTGTTGTCATTTTTTTTTTGTTTTTCAAGTATCAAATATTTTAAATAAATTTGAATCTAAAAATACATATGTACATACATATATTTCAGCCTAATAAAAAAATAATAAATAACTGGCCATTTCAGCCCTTGAGAGGACTTTGACCTAGCTTCTTATGATCAATTGTGTTGTGCGTGTTATTAAGTTTGTACACAATTGACCGAGAACCGGACCTACATGCTTAACGCCGACTCCGAACGGCGATGAACGGAATGTTCTCGTTCTCAAGAAGCTTTACATGGCATTTTGAATACTCTCTGAGGTTTGCCATTGTCTGCAGAGAGGTGGCGGCCGTACAGAAAAATTATTTTAATTCAAATAATTTTTTGTCGCTGCTGGGGTTCGAACCTGGGTTTCCAAAGTTCGTTGACATAGCGGCCACGCACTTTAACCAACTACGCCACGGACGCCACAATTTCAGCCTAAACGGATCATAATTACTTCTATGAGTTCTGAAGGAGTCCTCAGTATGAGTCTTTAAGGATTCCATTCCATGATTCTTAAATATGACTATCAAAAGTGTCTTAATTTTGAGTATAAAAGACATTTATATGAGTTTTAAAAAAGTATTTATTTAAAGTCTTTATTATGAATCTTAAAAAAGTATTTAAAATGAGTCTTAAATAGTCTTAATTTTGAGTCCAAAAAGACTCATTTATATGAGTTATAAAAGAGTCTTTATTATGAGTCTTTAAAGAGTCTTTATTATGAGTCTTAAAAGAATATTAAATATGAGTCTTAAATAAGTCTTAATTTTGAGTCCAAAAACATTGATTTATATGAGTTCTAAAAGAGTCTTTATTATGAGTCTTAAAAGAGTATTAAATATGAGTCTTAAAAGAGTCTAAGCTTTGAGTCTTAAATGAGGCATAAAGCAGTCATTAATCTGAATCATATTTTGACGCCCGAAACCTACGAAAATGTACTCATAAAAGAGTCTTTTTTGAGCGCATTATGACGATAAAAGCTCATTTATATGAGTCCTAAAAGACTCTTTTAAGAGTCAAAATGTTTGCTGGGTTTCGATGAAAATTCTCAATAATTCAAAACTATTTTTGTATGGGAGGAGAATAAAATTTGAACTTTTAATTCACAAAAATTATCTGGAGGTGGAAACATATTTCGAGCTATTGAAATATTTAAATACAAAACCATTTTCTACATGACCATTTCCCAAACGTTGTTCCCAGCCTCATTTTCGAATAAAAATGGTCCAATGATGCCACCATTTCACAATCCGCACCAAACAGTCAGTCTCTGTGGATGCATCGGCTTCTCGACAATAACATGCTGGTTTTCCGAGCCCCAGATGCGGCAATTTTGTTTCTTAACGGATGATTTTTTACGATTTTCGAAGTGGATTATCAAGAAAAGAATGCATCGATCAATAATGCCAGCAGGATGTCACGGCTGGTTACAAAAGAGGATGTTTTTAATAGGTGCCTCTTATATTCAGACCCGAAAATATTTTTGTCGGCAGACATACCAAAAACACATTAAACATTTACATCCAGATGTTTTACTTCTATTAGAAAAATAGTTTTATAATATTAATATTAGAAATAATAAAAAAGAAAAAAAATTAATGTTTCCATCATTTTGCTATTCCTTGGACCTGGATTATAAAGAATATTAAAAAAGTTACAATATCTAAGATTTTAGCAAATTTAGCTCAAAAAATAGTTCATGGCCGCCAATTTGAATTTCGAAGTGATTATTAAAGTATGCATATTTTTAAGCCGCCATTTTTAATTTCGAATTTTTGATTTCAGATTCGTGATCAGGGACCCCAAAAACCAATAAATCATAATTTTTTTGCAGATTAGACAAGTCTTAAGGTTTTGACCTGGTTTTTTTTTTGCTTAAAACCATTGTGCGATTGTGGTAAAAAACATTTTTAAATGCGTTTTTTTCGAAACTACCATTTTCAAAATGGTAGGACATTTTTCTCCAAATCTACTTGACCGATTATAATAAACCAAAAAATGTTTTAATATTTATAAGAAAATCGAAACAAAAAGCCTCTAAAACTTAAAAAAACTACCACCACTTTTTTGTAAAATGGTGAATCGCTCCAAAAAAAGGCGATTTTTTTTTAAATTATTCATATAAAAGCATCAAAAAGGCTATTTGTCTAGTTTTTAATCTTAAAAATATAGTGTTTTCCAATAAGAGGTGTTATTTTGGTATTAAAAAAAAAAGGCCATTTTTTTAGATAAATGATCGGATGTTTATTTCATAATAAAGAAGTTAATAATGAAAAACAACATCAGCCAAATGGTGACCACGACCACGCTTACAGGACAATATCCTTTTCATGAAATTTTCCATAGCCAAATCGCAAAGAATCCATTTTGAGTTGTACGAAAATTTGTTACAGGAGATCCACAAAGTGTTCTACAGTCTAAAACAGAATTTTTGCATGACGCCCCCTACAGCAGACAAGAGGAATTAAAACCTCAAAAAAAAAAATATTTATATACTTAAGGGGGGTAGAGCAAATTAATTAAGTATCTTTTCAATAATATTCTTTATTGTTTTTACGCAGGATTATCGACAAGCAAGTCGGTGACAAAGCTCTTCCAAGAAGGTCTTTGGAAAAATGTGATTTAGGGTGTTAATTGTATCCCAGCTGGAAATACTATGAAATCAAAGATCATTAAAACTTAGTCAACGTATCATCAAATCTACCCCCCCTCCCCCCCACCGCCTTTAACGTTCTCTGACTATAATTTTTTCATTTACATGTTTACATTTTGATGGTCATTTAAAGTGAAAACTGCTATTTTTTATGAAAAATTCCGCTATTTTGTAAGTGGAAAACCCCCTTAATGTAAAAAAAAACTGGCCATATTGACCCTTAAAAGGGCTTTGACAGAACTTCTTATGATCAAATTGTGTTCTGCGTGTTATGAAATGTTTATACACAATTGATCGAGAACTGGTACCTACTAGTTTTATGACGACTCCGAACGGCTTATGTGCATGTTTCTCAAGAAGCTTTCAAATGGTAGATTTACTCTCTGAGGCTTGCCATTGTCTGCAGAGAGGTGACGACCGAACAAAAAAATTAATTCAATCGAAAAAGCTTTCTATGTCAGATGGAAATTGAATCAGGGTTCTCTAGAGTGTGGGTCACACACTCTACCCACTGCTCCACGGCCGGCGTAATAAATGTAATAGTATCTTTAAAAAAAAAAGAAGAAAGTTTCCTTTTTTTCAAAAATTCAAGAGAAAGTCCCCTTAAATATATGGCGGTTGAATCAAAGAGTTACTTTCTACGCTTTCAAAAGAGTTATCTATATTTTCTAAACTATTTTTAATACATCGCCATTCTAATTCATTTTCAGATTAATGAGTTAATTTACTTTTTGTAGAGTTTCTTGGAGTCTAACAGTTGAAAAATTAATCAAATTGTTAACAGAACCAAAATTTTTGGAAATTTAATCGAACGTCTTTTATCGAGGTCCTTTTATTTTATACCCATACTCTGTAGGTGTCCCATACTTTCTAAGTTTTATTAGATTCCGTCTAAGGGGCCACCATGCTTTTCAAAACAGCTATCATAAATATATCAATATATTGTATAGAATATTTACTAAACTAACTGTGAAATTTGAGCAGAAGTTTGAAGAAAAATTACTCCACAGGGACTGTCAGAAGACAGCAACTGCAACATTTATATATCCACGACATATTTATGTGATGTAGACAAAAAAAAAATCAACCCCAACTTATTCAGGTACAGCGAGTATGGGCCTTAAATTATGGCACACGAATGTGATTTTTGTTGTAAAAGAGCAAAAATTGAATTTATTTTAGTGAAACATAACTAAGAGATACAAAAACTAACGCAGAGCGCATAGATGTCGGTATATTTATTGCAGCAGACATAAAGCGATGGCTGCTACAGCAAGAAAAACAAAAACAACAATCATCCACATTAATGCGAACCAAGACTGGGCGGAGTCAAAACCAACGCATACTAACACAAATAGGTAAACATAAAAACGCCTGCTCACTACGCCAGACAAGAAGATAAAATCAGCGCACACACAGATACAGCCTGAATACTCAAAACTGGAGAGCGGTGAGTGCTGAAGCTGTGCTGGTGTAAAAAAAAAAATGAAAACCAACTCTCGGCACTGAGGCTGCGGTTCGTACAACAGCTTAGGTATCTCAAAACTACATCGAAATCGATATTTTACCCATGTTTAATTTGGGATAAAGACCCACAAGCCATGAGAGAATCGCAAACAAATGAGCGACGGCATGCGACGATGTGCGACACTGGTGTGGGTGGCGGCTGAGCCTTCGATATGGACACGACATTTATTCATTCATGAATATCCGCTGGTATTTTTGTGATTATTATTTTTTTCTTAGTTTTCTACTTGCTGCAGCTACAAATTTGATTTGCTGCATTCTGCTCCCCCTTCCCCCTCGGTATATAGATATAATTTCGGTATATTTTGGTTTTATTGCTGCATATGTGCATGTTGCAGATACATTGCCGCATACATTGCACAGATACAGCAACAAACAGCGTAGCTCTTAATCGCAGATACTTGCCGTGCGATTTAATTTTTATCTGCGAAGCTGTAAATTGAGATTTACAACGCGTATCCAATGGATTGCAGCTAACATTCATTTGTTCGTTTTGCTTTTCGCCTCGTTGCAGTTTGACGAACGACAGCATCGAAGACGACGACGACGACGACAACAGCGCAAGATAACACAAACGAGATATTGTGCTGAAATAGCGCGCATATCCGCAGTAAAAGTGTATCTGCGGCATAGAGTATCTAACGCATTCAGCTGTATATTCAATTCGTGAGTGCGGCGCGTTTGAAATATTTTCATCGTACGATTTTATTGTTTGAATATTCGGTGGAGCAGAAAACTAACAATATAGAGCATAAACAAAGAAGCGCCATTTTTTGTTTTGTGTATCTCGCAGATACATTTTAACAACAATTGTTTCATACATTTGCTTATTTATGCCTTTGTCTTTGTAACAAGTGTGGAAATTTCACCGTGGCATAAATTATTGTTGGGTTTTTTTGTGGCTAGAGTGCTTTAGTTATAATTCCATTTTCGATCAGCCGTCGCCATGTTGGTTCCACCGGATATGATGGCTGCTCAAACGCGTATGATTTATCAGATGAACCGTTTTTGTGTTGAACGCGTTCAGACGCGTATGTTTAAGACAGCCACTGCTATACGTGAGATATGCAAAATCGTCCAGGATATTCTGAAGGAAGTAGAGCTACAGGAGCCACGTTTTATATCAAGTCTGGTCGAGTGTAATGGCAGGTAAGTGGAAACAATAGCTAAAAGGACTCAAAAATTAGTTGTATCTGTGAGCCCACATTTTTCATTTACAATTTAATATCAATGGCTAATTATTTAAAACTTAATCTTGATTGTCTAAAAATACTCCAAATAGCACCTATATCTCAGAGTTCCCGTTTCAGATCAATTTAGTTGTTTTTTATTCGAACGTTTTAGTGAGTTTTGGATTAAGTTCTACATCCCAAAACTTTCAGGATTGTTATCATGCTCTGGATGGACAAAATGTATCCTTAGTTAGGCTCATAATCAAAATTACCATTTAATATATGGGAATGGTTCTTCAACACACATCGTTAATTCACTCTAGGTGTCTTAGTACATATTTTTACTTTTGAAGTAAAAATAGTGTCTTCAAGCACTAGAACTTATTTGAAATTCCCAAGATTTTATATGAATAATTGAATAATTAGATATTGGCCGCAAGTTTTAATAAAAATTCTGTTATATATTGAGTTTAACTTATGAAAAAATAATTCGCTGTCTTTTCGACAATGCATAAGAAAATCCTGAGAAATCTATGCCAAAGACGAATGACAAATACGAGCCTGAAGAGAAGACAAAAGAAAAATTTTGACATCCCGCATCACATCCTGCTAATAAAATAATTTTTGGGTGATCCTGTCGTAATGCAGAACTGTAAGCAGGTTTGTAATAAGGTTAGACACATTGATGGCTTAGATCGATATTTTTTAAATATAATGTGAGCTTCTCATTCAATTATATTGAAACTAATTATTGAGCTTGAAGCCAAATATGTTATGAAGAAAAAATATCATACAGAGAAAATCATACAACAGACTAGACCGACTGTTTCGTTGGCCGCTACACCGATTCATTAGAAGTGAATCGCATGACTTTCACTTTAATCCACTTAGCTACTTAAGTCTTACTTATACTGCCAATTTGCGGAGAAATTTCCCATAATTTTTGACAGAGAGAACAAAGTTTTCCATATTAAATAGAGTTCTTATCTACTTTTCATGCACCTTGATCGTATCATACTTTTAGGCATAGCCTTAACTTGTATGCATCTTTCGAAGATCGATCACAACTTTTACTGCTCTCAGAGCTTGTTGTTATGATTCTTTGTTGTTATTATTCTAAATCTATATTATTTTTCGAAAAACTGGCATCCTTCGACTGTCACAATTTGATCTAGTTTTACGCAGTGGTTTGCGACTGACAGACATTTGAAGGAAACTACTTTTGCTCTTTTTGTAACAATGAAAAAAAAAAAAAGTGCATTTCGAGTTCTAATAAAGCATCGTTTTTAAATGGGAAATAAAACTCTACAAGTAAAGGAATGTAATGACAAATATTACGGTAAATATGTTCCACCAAAACCAACCGTTATTAGATGGTTTTTAATTCAAACGTGGTCGTACAAGCACTTCTCATAAAGAACGTTCAGATCGACCAAAATGGGAAGTAACTACAGAAATTATTATCGTAAGTGAAAGTTCGCGTGATAGTGAAGACTACAAAGATATCAATTGATTCGATGGTTTCCATTCGGCATGATAATTTGGGTATAAAAAAGCAGGCTTGCAACCATGGGTTAAATAAATTAAAAAACACGCGGGTTAAAAATCGACCAAAAAAGACACTGAGTTTGCGATTTAAAGCAGTGCTTAACCATCTTTAACGGTATTTCAAAAGAATTTTGTTCATCGGTGACCTGTGATAACAAATAAAACAATAGTTTGAGCCCGGTTTAAGGGCTCCGAAACTGTCAAGGACACAACAATCGGATGGAAAGATTTTGAACCATGGTTTTGGTATTCTAACGGCTTATTATTGATTGACTATCATAAAAAAGTAAACCAATGACAGGCGAATGTTATGCAGCATTATTATTAGACCATTTCAATGATGACATCTAGGCAAAATAACCATCAATAAAGAAGAAAATCTCACCAGTCACTGAAAGTAATGGCACAACTCAGCGAATTATGACTTGAATAACTACCCCATCCACCGTATTGTCGAGACAGCGATTATTATCTTTTTCGCATTCTCAACAGATGCCTCACGAAAAAAAATATTGACATCAAATGAAGAAGTTGAAAGATTAGAGGTTTGGAGAAGTCGTAATATGTAAAAGGTATCGAAATGAAGGGGACATATATGTAGGTTAAAAATTTAAAAAAAAAAATTTTTTTTTCGGGAATTTTTTTTCATAGAAGGAAAAAATATATCGTTTTCAAATTTTGCACATATATTTATTAACATTTAAAGAATACAAACATTTTTTTTTCAGAATTTTTGAAGTGGTTTTTGACGTTATTTGATTTTTTTTTAAAAAATGTCAAAAAAAATTGACGGTGTGCAGGATATCACCAGTCTGGAACATCTGAGGAAAATATAAAAAGAACCAAATTAATCCTTGTTTAAATGGCCACCTCCTGAACTAGGATAATTTTTATCCGCCGAAGAAAAACAAATGGCGACCGATTTTGTAACCTCGAAAATCGATTTTTTTTTCCGGCATTTTGTTTTTTTTTTTCGGCGGATAAAAACTATCCTAGTTCAGGCGGTGGCCACTTAGACAAGGATTAATTTGTTTTTTTTTATATTTTCCTCAGATGTTCCAGACTGGTGATATCCTGCAACCCGTCAATTTTTTGGCATTATTTTAAAAAAAAAATCAAATAACGTCAAAAACCACTTCAAAAACTCTGAAAAAAAATTGTATTCTTTAAATGTTAATAAATATATGTGCAAAATTTGAAAACGATATCTTTTTTCCTTCTATGAAAAAAATTCCCGAAAATTTTTTTTTTTTAAATTTTCAACCTATATGTCCCCTTAAGTGAATCAGGTTAAAAGAAGAGTATGTTGAAAACTAAAAATTAATTTAGGCAATAAATTTCCGAATTAGACCAAAGACCTACTGAAAATCTTTTATTTTTTAGTGCATCGTTCCAGTGCTGGGGAAGCACATAGAAAGTGTGCTCAACCCTAGTATGGTAATGTACGTAAAATTTACGAATATTCTTTATAAAACAGCATAGTACTCGTCATTAGCGTTACCATTCTAGGGTTAAATTTCCTTTTCATAAGGACTTTGTAGTTACGACGGCAGGAGTTGAGTGAAATACCAGTTCGTGTACACAATGCATCATTATTCCGTACACTGAAAAAAATATATTAGCTTAAAATTAAACACAATGTGTTCAAAAAATGTGTTCATAATTTGACTTTTTTTTTCATACGATTTTTAAAATTTTTAAACACATTTGCTCTTACTTTGACGAAATTTATTGCAAGCTATTTTTTAAACACAAATATGGTCAAATTAATAACAACTGTCGTCAATTTTAAAACATTTTTTTTTCAGTGTACTGATAGACGTGATTCAAGCTATACCAACTTAGGATATTAATGCCAAGTCATAGTATAAAGCCCACATTTTTTTTTTTGCTATTTTACAGGTTGTTAAACTCTTTCATCTACAACCAGCTATGTAGTAAGTAGTGAAAGTGTACCTAGGACTTGTACCGCTCTTGAAACATCAAGAAAAAAGCCTAGTCTGGCCACCTCATTCGCTTTTTCATTGCCATAAATGTTCTTGTGACCTGGAACTCAAATGATAATAATACTAGTTAGGTTTCATTTGCTCGATGAGCCGACAGTATGGCTGCATTAAGGTTGGTAGTGTTGGCACGACTTATAGCCCATCAAGCTTCCATTTTTGCAAGAACATCTGCTTGAAAACAGCTGGCTGAGTCCAGTAGATTGATGGAATTGTCAATATCCTCTTTCTCTGACCACATAACAGTTTAGACCGATCAGTTTAGAAGGTTTTTACTTTCAAACCCTTTACTTTCCAACCCCGCTCTGATTGAAAACTTACAAGTGAATGCTATTCTAAAATAAAACAAATTGGGAATGGCATTCTCTGTGCTATTGATCGCAAATTCCGATGATAATAGTCTAAGAATTCTTTCGTGTCCCCAATGTGTGTTTCTCTAGTTGTTTTAAAGGCAAGCTCCAACATTTTTTTTTGTCTATTCCGAAATATACCGAAATTTCCATCAGATCAACAAAAAATTATAATTAAGTCAAACAAAGAAAATGCAGCCCAAATGGCGATAAATCGCATAATCTGTCAAGGTAGCAACCGCATACTTTTGGATGAGTCAATTGATTTGTGAACGTAGGTAGTAATTTAGTATTCTTCTCTAGCTCATATTTGCGAAAGATATAGGAAACTTCGGTAGAAAAGGGATAGCCTTATTCCCTGCCAATGCCAAAGTGAAAACAAAACTTACCCGGTTTCATTTGATCCAAAAATACTTAAAAGCTTTGAGGTGAATCACGAATCACCGCTTTTAATATTTTAAATTGACAGGACTGTCCACAATACGTTAGTTTCAATAAACTGCACACAAATTGGGCTGAAAATAAACCTTTCGTCTGAAAGTTGTGTAATCTTTGGCTAAATCGTTTTTTAAAATCTAAGTTTTCTGTCTTTTTATTTCTAATGTTAACTTTCAATCGAACTTTCGGACTAAAGAAATGCCTAAGCCCCGCACAGTTGTTGAAAGGTGGAAATAAATACCAACATTCATGTTCGCTTTTTAACATTTTTTTAATTTACATCGTTTAAGAATTTTTCAATTAGCATAAATCCAAAATATTTTTGAATAATATTAATTAGTTTTTTATTCAGAGGCCTTCAAACTCGAACAATGCAAACAAACTGAAAAAATTATGTAAAAAGTTGATATTTTTACCGAGTTGCTACAAAAAAACGGGAAGAGATATTCCCCTCCTGTTTTTTCATTTATTTAAGAAAAGGTTCAAAAACAGTTCTGCGTATTTGAAATATGTATATTATTTACCTCTATTTTTTAAAATAACTCAAATTTAA